>OW240912.1:196349865-196507239 GCA_933207985.1 Pelobates cultripes | reverse complement strand
GCTGTGTGTGTCTGGGGGGGCTGTTAGGGAAATTATTTTAAATATATATGTTTTTATTTTATTAATAATTATAATATCATTATAATTAATAATTAATAATTTAAAAAAAAAAAAAGTTATGTTTACCCCTCCCCCTCCCTTCTTACCTTTAGCCTGGGAGGGGGGGGAGCCGTTCTGCCTGGGAGGGGGAGCCTTGAAGGGACCATGCTGCCTTCCCTGGTGGTCCAGTGGTGAGAGTGAACTCTAACCTGCAGGTTAGAGTTCACTCTCGCGAGATCTGAGCGTTGCCGCGGTAACCGCGGCAACGCTCAGAATCCCGCAAGAGGACCCGGCGGAGTGGCTTGTTGGAGCTCCGCCGGTCCTCTCTCCTCCCTCCCTCTCTTCCCAGCAAGCGGCCGCCTGGAAGTGTCTCTGGGCCGGTGAGGGAGATCTTTGATCTCCCCACCGGCCCATGGAGACACACAGCAGGGCCGGCGCTCGCATAGCGCTGGCCCTGCAGGGGCCGTCCGGGGAGATCCTGTGATCTCCCTGCCGGCCTCGGCCCCACGGCCATCGCGGCCCACCGGGCATTTGCCCGGTATGCCCGATGGCCAGTCCGGGCCTGCGCACAAACAAGGTTTAAGTTTATGTGGGCCGCTCCCTCGCGCGCAGTTTAGTGATGCTGAGTGCCGGAATATGATGTCATATTCCGGCCAGGCATCACTACAGACGGCGGGCGCGAGGGAGCAGTGAGGAGCAGGAAGGTTGAGCTTCCTCACTGCCACCAGAAACCTCTACTCCCCGGCCAGGTAACTTTTAGCAGAGTAGGAACCTGCAATATTAAGAAAGCAGGTGCCTACCCTGCTCTATCACTAAGCATGCACTCGTGGCTTGCCGGGCCACAAAGATGTCCATTATGGGCCGCATGTGGCCTGTGGGCTGTGAGTTTGACATGCTTGCCCTAGGGTGTCTACTTTTCAAAAATATATGGGATGATGGGGGTAAATTACATTGGCCGGCTTTAAAAATTTCCTAAATAGGACATGGGTACATGATGACCAGCTGTGAAAATTCCAAGTTGGAAAACTGTAATGCGCACCCTCCAAATAACATCTTTTAGCCCCCAGAGAACCCGTCACACCTATACATGGGGGTATCACTGTACTCAGGAGGTGTTGCTGAACACATATTGGTGTTTTCTTTGGCAGTAAGCCTTAAAGTTCTATATACACGTGTTTTTAAATTGCTATGTGTGTCAAAATAATCACCAATTATTATTATTCTTTTTTAATTTGGCATAGATTGGTGGTAAAATGGTTGCATGCAAAGAGTCAAAATACCCCAAGTTTAATACCTTAGGTTGTCTTCTTTAAAAAATATATACATGTGAAGGGTTATTCAGGGATTCCTGACAGATATCAGTGTTGCAATGTAACTTATTAAATTTGAGAAAAAAAAAGTGGTTTGTAAATAGCAAAGTGCTACTTGTATTTATTGCCCTATAACTTTCCCAAAAAGCTAAAAACATGTTAACATTGGGTATTTCTAAACTCAAAAATTTGAAACTATTTAGCACGGGTTTTTTTTGGCAGTTGTAGATGCGTAACAGATTTGGGGGGTCAAAGTTAGAAAAAGTGGGGTTTTAAAAAAATATTCATCATATTTTATAATTTGTTTTTATAGTAAATTATATCATATGATAATGGCAGGAAAAACTGTTTATAATCTGTGTGGGTACAGTAAATGAGCAAGAGGAAAATTACAGCTAAACACAAACACAGCAGAAATGTAAAAACAGCCCTCGTCCTTAACGGGCAGAAAATTGAAAAGCAGTCTGGTCACTAAGGGGTTAAACAAATCAAGAAACAGTGTAATATGCCATGTGTTGTTCATCTAAAGGTGTATTTACTTAACCCCTTAAAACCGGAGGACGTACAATTACGCCCTCTAAACGCCGCCGGGCGTAATTGTACGCCCTCCGGTTTTTGTTAACTTACCCGGTCGCCGGCGGTCCCACGCCGGCGATCGCGGTTGGGGGGACTCCCAGGGAGCCCCCCACGGCACATCCGTCCTCGTTGAAGCCCCCCGGCCATGTGAGAGTGGGGTCCTAGCGAGGACCCCACAATCACATGGCCGGGTATAGCTGGCTTCTGTATTGCCAGCAGGGGGGCTGCCTGTAATGACAGGTGGTCCCCCTGCTGGCTGAAAATAAAATAAAAAAAGTTAATGGTGTAAAAAAAAATTATTATATATACTTAGATCATATATATATATTATATATATATGATCTAAGTATATATATATACACATATACATACACACACATACACCGTATATAATTATATATATATATTAATATCAAATTACACGTAGACTGATACTTATTAAATATATATATAATTATTGTTATATATATATTTATATATAATATAAAAAAAATAAAAATGTAAATACGTTAAAAAATAAAATTAAAAAAATAATTAAAAATAAATAATTAAAAATATATAGATGTGTGTTATTTCGTTCTAACTGTTTTGTGAAATTAATATATATATATATATATCAAAATACACGTAGAACGAAATAATATATATATCTATATACATAAATATATACGTATATATCACTATATATATATCTATATATAAATAAAAATATTTTTAAAAAATTATATAGATATATACATATATATACACATACGTATATATATACATATATTAATTCTACATATATATTTATGTAATATTTTTACATAATTAGGTATCTTAATTAATTACAATTAGCGGGACCTGCCTGACAACCCATGCCGAAAGTAAAGGGAATTTAATTTGCTAGCACTATATTTAACCCTATAACTTTCCGAGACACCATAAAACCTGTACATGGGGGGTACTGTTCTACTCGGGAGACTTCGCTGAACAAAAATATTAGTGTTTCAAAACAGTAAAATGTATTACAATGATGATATCGCCAGTAAAAGTGACGTTTTTTGCATTTTTCACGCACAAACAGCATTACACGGACAATATTATTGCTGTGATACTTTTTACTGTTTTGAAACACAAATATTTGTATTCAGCAAAGTCTCCCGAGTACAACAGTACCCCTCATGTACAGGTTTTATGGTGTTTTCAAAAGTTACAGCGTCAAATATAAGGCTTGCGTTTCATTTTTTTCACATTAAAATTCGCCAGATTGGTTACGTGCCTTTGAGACCCTATGGTAGCCCAAGAATGAAAATTACCCCTATGATGGCATACCATTTGCAATAGTAGACAACCCAAGGTATTGCAAACAGGGTATGTCCAGTCTTTTTAGTAGCCACTTAGTCACAAACACTGGCCAAAATTGGCGTTTTTTGCATTTTTCACACACAAACAAATACTAACGCTAACTTTGGCCAGTGTTTGTGACCAAATGGCTACTAAAAAAGACTGGACATACCCCATTTGCAATACCTTGGGTTGTCTACTATTGCAAATGGTATGCCATTATGGGTGTAAATTTCATTCCTGGGCTACTATACAGTCTCAAAGGCAACGTAACCAATCTGGCGAATTTCAATTTCAAATGTAACGTGCTATATTTGACCCTGTAACTTCCCAAAACGCCATAAAACCTGTACATAGGGGGTACTGTCTTACACGTGAGACTTTACTAAATACAAATATGTGTATTTTATTGCAGTAAAATCAAACAGTATTATGACACTGACCTTTAAAATGCAATTTAGAACTAAAAAAATCAAAAAAATCGTATTTTCTCCCATTTTTTTCATATTAAATTATGTTTCATAGCTAAATATTTGATATTAAATGAAAGCCCTGTTTCCCCTGAATAAAATGATATATAATAAGGGTGGGTGCATTTACTATAAAAGAGGTGTATTACGGTTGGACAGACATGTAGCGCAAATGCCAGGTTTTGTTTACATTTTGTTTTGTTCACAATGTGTACATTTGGCTCCGTCCTTAAGGGGTTAATTTAAACCCTGCAGATGATTGTTATTATGTCCTGATATGTAAAACCATAGCATTCAAAGAGGGTGTACTTTCTTTTTTCCATGAGTGTACATATCAATTAACACTGAAACAGTGGCATTTGTTGTTCTTCTTTCTTCTGCTGGATATCTTCTGGAGACTTTAAGAAATAAAATATTTTATTTTAAAAATGGGCTTCATTGAGGCTTTTAATGTGTAGTCTCTGAAGAATTACAGTATTTTGCACATTTATTGTATAGAAACATGCTGGCAGAGCCTGCAAGCTTTCCCGATCAATACGTTTTACTTAGCTGCTATTAGAAATAAATAATATCTTCAAGCTGTGCAGCATTTTGCAGTTGTTTGTAGCTTCCTCTGTTGAAAAAAACGAAATCTATATAAATGCTCAAGATTTGTTTTTTGTTTCGTTTTTCTCTAAAAATAACTGTCTGTGCCGCAATAAAATATAGGTGCTTTTTCAATTGCCGCCCCGGTTTTAAACTAATGCTTTAACTGTTCATAAATTAGGTATTACATTGTTTAGAGCACCAGAGTCTCAAGAGTTGTGCAATAATTCAGCATGTAAATATGATCTGAGATAGAATCGTGGGTGGGCTAACAGGCGTGGAGGCAAGTGGCAAATATGCGCGTTAAAAGGGACAGGCCTGATTGAAATGTGGGTCTGTTGGGTGCTCTAGCCAGTCCCACTCAGAACCGGATATCTCCCAGCCAATCAAGACAAGGGGAATGTACAGCATTTGCCACAATATACTAGCAATGCCTAAAAAATTGAAAAGCATTGTTTCCAATGCTTCTTTCTAAGAAGCATTGTATTCTGTCTTTATAGCCACCACACAAACCAATCAGAAATAGCTCCTGAATAAAGAACTTTATAAAAGTGCAGATTTCTAATGAAATTACCACTTTTAGAAAGTAAGAAAGAGAAGACAGTCTGTTAACCCCTAAAGCACTTTAGCAAGCAAAGTGAAGTTATTTAGGGGTCTGTAGTGTTCCTTTAAAAACACAGAATGGTGACAGTTTCAATGTGTTTAAAAACATATGTACCCCTACATATAAAACATTGTGAATAGTTGCACAGTATTCAGATTTTTCTCAAATGTTCTTTAATCATAAGAGTTCTTAAGTCGTTTTGGTAAGCGTTAATTAGTCTCTGCTGGAATTCAATTTGACTTCCTGTGTGTGTGTGTGTCCCCTTTTTTTAGTTTGTACCCTTATAACATTGAAGACTTATTTTTACCATGAACTGAATTTTTGAAAAATAAACAGTGTAATTTCATATATCTGAATGTATTATCTATGTACGTCCTATTAATTTTACATTAATTAAGAAGCACATGTGCTGACGTCAGTCTGGTTTTTCAGTGTTGTTTTTGAGTTAGACTGATTTCAGTCTAACTCAAAAACCACACATCTAACAGAAATTGTTTTCATTAAAATATACTGTTAAATCAGAGGTGTACATACAGGGGTCTCAGGGGTCGCAGCTGCGACCGGTGCATGCCGCCATCTATTGTGGCCCCGGCCTGCGCAGTAAAACTGCCAGGACCGTACGTGAAGGGGCCCTTCGGGTGCCCCATGCTGTTAGGGCCACCCGATGGCTATGGATTACCAGGAGGCCTGGTCAGCGTTGCGGCGCTTTAACAGACGCTGGGAGGAAGTGACTGCCCTGGTCACTCCTCCCAGCTATCAAACAGAGCCACGCGGGAGGAACAGAGGAGGGAGTCAGAGTGGGAACTTTGACTCCCATCAGGCTGGGCCACCACTGGACCCCAGGGAAGTCACCCTCCAGCACCTAAAAAGTAGGAAACAGGAGGGTGACTCAATATTTTGTATATGTGTGTGTTTGTATGTATGTTTGTGTGTCTGTATGAATGTTTCTCTGTCTGTGTGTGTATGTGTGTATATATGTTTCTCTGTGTGTGTGTGTGTGTGTTTGTATGTATGTATGCGTCTGTATTTATGTGTGTTTGTATGTGTGTGTATGTATGTTTGCTTGTATATATGTATGCTTTTTATGTATGTGTGTGTCTGTACATATGTGTCTCTGTGTGTGTATGTATGTGTGTTTGTATGTATGTGTGTCTACAGTGGCATACATACATGGGTTACGGCTGCGACTGGGCCCGTCATTCCAGGGGTCCCGGCCTCCCATGTGTTGTGGCCCGACCCACACAATGTAACCACCGGGGGGGGAAAGGCAAATGGATCAGTTTTTGCACCAGGGCCCCATGGATTGTGTGTACGCCACTGTGTTAAATAAATATTATAGTAATGTTAGTAGTATTCCTGATTACTGGTAAGTGTAACTGCAACTTTATTTATAAAAAATTATAAAAAATCTTAAAAAGTCTATAATAAAAGTCTTTAAGAGACTGGACACTGGACTTTTATTATAGACTTTTTAATATTTTCTATTATTTTTTATAAATAAAGTTGCATTTTTCTCCTACTTTTCTCCTTGGTTTACCTTTTGTTCCTGGTGCACTTTGGATCCTGCCTATATCCCTTGGTGGGGATTATACCACCACAAGCCTTCATCACCAGAGCAAGTCTATTGCTCTGGAAATTGTAAGTAGGGTACTTACCCTTTTCTTATATATACTATTTATAGTACATACTACACTATTGGATTTTATTTGTGTTTCTGTTCCATGCACGACTGTGGAGCTCTGGAAGTTATATCTCACCACTATTCCTATATCCTAAGACGGGGATCATACCGTCCAGGCGCTATACAGTAGAGCTCCTAGTAGCTCTGGAAAGTGTGAGTTAGCCTTTCTACTGGTTTTCTGTATATTTTATCCAATAACTGTTTTAAATTGACATACTGCACTATTATTGTCTTAATTTATATCTCTTTAAGGTTTATACCTACCATTATATTGTTGGAATACCCTGTATGTATGTATATACCATTTTTCTATTTAACTATCTTCAATTCCTGTGTGGCGCGGTTTACCACTCTGTTTTTGCATACAGACATACATGCAGACACACATACAAAACATATACACACAAACAGACAAACAAATACTCATACAGACAAACAGATACACATACAAACACACAGATACACATACAGACAGATACACAGACACACAGAAACACAGACACACAGGCATACGGACACAAAGATACACATACAGACACAGATCTACATA
This sequence comes from Pelobates cultripes, assembly GCA_933207985.1. Classification (NCBI taxonomy): domain Eukaryota; kingdom Metazoa; phylum Chordata; class Amphibia; order Anura; family Pelobatidae; genus Pelobates; species Pelobates cultripes. Next base: position 196,500,098 of record OW240912.1, on the reverse strand, counting down.
GAGACACAGATACACATACAGACACACAGATAAACATACGGATACACAGATAGACACAGGTACACATACGGATACACATAAATACATACAAACACACACAAATACGGACACACATAAATACATACAGACACACACACACATATGCAGATACAAATACACAGACACACAAACAAACAGACACACACATACATACATACATGCTAAATGTACAGTTTCTAGTTTTTCTCCTATTTCCTACCTTTTGGGTACAGGAGGAGGATTTCCCTGGAGTCCAGTGGCTGACTCAGGCTGATTGGAGTCAGCGTTCTCACTTTGACTCCCTCCTCTCCTTCTTCTCCCACATGGCGCTTGTTGAATGCTCGGACAGCCTAGCAAGATTGCTCCATAAATTATCACCACTATGCAACTGCTTGTATTGGCTGTGGAGCTGTCATGAAATGCTTGATTACACTTTACTGGACAAAGTATGATGATTCTTTGCTAAAAATGAATGATGTGTTGCATGTTATTGTGAGACTGGTTTCCTGATAAACACCAAAACACCAGCATTGCCCCCTTCCATCTCTCTTGGATCAGCCTCAGTTGCAGCACTGCTGGCAGGGATACCAATCTGGTAATGGATATTCTCCATGGCAGGACCATGACTGTGGCATATAATTTTGATGTCTGTGCTTTGATGTCTGAAGTCTGTTTGGTACTAGACCACTGCATCCCTTAAAGCTTTAAGTTCAGTAGTGTATGATCTCCTCAGGTGTGTAGGTAACATCAATGACCACTTTGATAGCCGAATCAAACTTGGTTCTCAGTCAAATTCCGCTCATTGTGCAGTGTGGCAATTTGATGTGCATGCTTACTAGCCTCCCAATGCTTCTCTATTGGAAAGCATTGGATTGGCTGAGATCATCAATATTGTTGATTTAGGCCAGAGAGTCAAGGCAGCGGCAGAGAGAAGTGTGCGTCAAGGGAAGAAATATAAATAAAACTCAGGGGTGAGAAGGGACACCTGAACAACTACAGGGACACCAGTCCATTCATTAAACACCAATTGAAATGAATTGTAAATTAAAGTGCAAAATTTATACTAATTAGCCGATACGGTTGTATTCTACTTCAATTTTACTTAAATTTATGTGAAAAAAGTGTTGAGCTGGTTAGTTTTATCTTTTATTCTCACATAATTAATAAATACCTAAGCATACCATCACCATACAATATATATATATACACACAATATGGACCACTATTCAAGTTGTAAGAACAAACAAATCCACCTAGGGGCTACAATACACAACATAAGCATATATGAAAAAACATCCTGTAAAATCATTGTACTAAAATTAGAGAATAGAAGGTATTTTCATAAAACTAGATAATCTGTTCGAACTCCTCATTCAGCCCATGGGGGTTAAGTGTATTTAATTTAAAAATCCAATTTGTTTCCGCAGTAATAAGGGCTTTTTTCTTATTTCACATTGTTCTCAGGGATTAATTGTATCCCCATCACTGAAATATGTTTTGGATTGTGACGAAGTGCCCTTCGCCACTTGGTCCTGGAGAGGCCTGCTTGCCCGCCTCCTCCCCTGTGACTATGACTCTTTGATGTTTGGCTTTAAAGCCCCTATTCTACCTTCAGACAGACTATTTATGTAGGTTGCTTTATTTCTCTTATGTTTTAGTCACCCTGTACCCATTATAGGTGCAGGGTGTATGTAATGTAATTGTTTATAGTGTGTGTGTGTACTGTGTAATGTATTGCTTGCTCTCCTGCACTGCTGAGGTTTGCTAGGTGGGTTTGGCTATGGAGCTTGTCTAGTGCCCTCTGTTGGTAGCAACAGCAATATGCACTACCTTAATAGCAAGACTGGTTCATTTGCATATTCGGGTAGATTTGCATATTGCTACTTCTGCAGGCACGTGAGATATTTTCTGTTAAATATTGTCTCCCCCACCCCTTTAAAAATGTGCCATTGTGTTGTGATAAGTCACTGTGTGTTGCCTGCTATGGTTTGACTGTTTGTGATTTTATTTAGTTTTCACAGCAATGTTAATGTGGTGACCCTATGGGCTGGTCCCAAGGGAAATAAAGGTTTAGACAGTTCTTCTTGTTCCCTCTAAATGTAGCCTTGTCTTGTTATTGGAGGGAGCTGTGATTATCACACTGGGGATTGCTATGCTTTGCATACTCCCCTGAGCTTGAATCACTTAGCTCTTTTAAGAGCTTGTTCCTGACACGCTCTCCTTGGAGGAGGGGTCTTCCTCGCACAGTCCTGGATGCTGGAGATTCATGCAGGGTGGAAGGAAAAGGTCTTTCCCATGTGGTCCTGGAGGACAGAAGTTGATCCAGGGTGGAAGGAAGACGGTGAGACTCCGGTCAAGCTATGGCAGTTGCAGAGTCTGTGGTGGTTGTGGTGTCTGCTGCAGTGCTTGGAGTCCTCAGGAAGCGCTAGGAGCATCCTTCAACAGAGGTACCCAGTCGGGGTGCCAGGTGATCTGTTACATAGATCACTGTTGTGTACTGCCTGGAAATGCCTGGTTACTGGGGATTTTTTTTTATCATTATGCATGATTGCCCATCTGTGTTCTCTAAATCTAGTTTTAAGTGTTCTAGTGGTTTGTCCTACATATAGGAGACCACATGTGCATGTGAGGAGGTAAACCACAAAAGAAGAATTACACGAAATCCTAGAATTAATTATAAATTTGCGGTCACTTATTGAGGGTCCAACCTAGGATCTCCCATGACAAATAAATTGGCAAGTGAGGCAGCGTGTAGAACCACATCTGAAATTGCCTATTTTATAGTGTGTTGATTGATTAGTAGGTTCTGCAGCTGTAAGTTTAGAGGGGGCTAATATATTTTTCAAATTCATATTTTTTCTAAAAGTGACTCTGGGTTCCATAGAAATACTAAAATTTAACCAAGGATCTAAACGCAGGATAGGCCAATGTTTGTATAGAATCTGAATGATGTGATCGTATGCATTATTGAATACTGTGGTGAAGATGGGACCTTTGTTCATAGAAATGTCCTTGGTGCTGATGTTGAATTTATTATGTATCTTCTTTCTCAGGTTTTGAAGGCTGTTTTTCCAGTAGGGATATAATCGACTCATGTAACTCCGATTATGCGGGACACATAATAGATTTAGGTGGTGATTCTTGATGGATAGGTCAAAAAGGAAACTTCTATTGATATTTCTAGCTCTATTGTAAGCACGGTAAATTAAATGTGGGTCAAACTCTTTATTGAGAAAGCGTTGACGTAGATCAAGTGATTCTTCCTCAAAATCTTCCAGTAAGGTACAGTTTCAATGTAACCTCACAAATTGCCCAAAGGGTATATTATTGATCCACGTTGGGTGATGTCCACTTGTGGAATGTAGGAATCCATTAACATCAACTGGCTTTTTGAAGGTTTTGGTTAGTATGTGCCCGGGTTTTCCACATAATATAAGATCAAGATATTCAATTTCCAGTTTGTTCTTTTTACTAGTGAAGGAGAGCCCCCAATTGTTGGTATTGAGGTTAGTGACAAAGTTACCTATGTCACCATAATCACCTTTCCAAATGACGAGTATATCGTCAATAAAATGTCTATAAAAAACTATGTGTTCCCTCCACCGTGGATTATTTAAAACATGAGTGTGTTCCCAAAATCCCATAAAAAGGTTTGCATAGGAATGAGCAAAACTTGCCCCATTGCATTGCCCTTTGTTTGTAGATAAAATTGTCAGTTAAAATAAAAATAATTATGAGTTAAAATGAAAGAGACACCATCTCGCAGGGCCATAGTTTTTGCCTTACCACCGGTGGGCAGGATAGCTGGGCGGCGGCCGTCCACCTTGAGTCAGGTTTTTATGGGGGATGGATGGTTATGGTTAGTGCTCCTATTACAGTCCAGTTTTTTTTTAAATCTTTCATCACTAACTCATGGAATATGGGTATAAAACTTTCTTTATCAGCAACTGCATAATAATTGGAAGGGGGTTTCAAACCAGTAGTCACATAGGCATTCAGCACTTCCATAGCATCAATCTCTATATTAGAGTCATGTTGCTCATTTAAGAGGATCATTAAATTCTTAAACATAATTTTATTCTGTGGATTGTTACGGAAGCCAGGGCAGTGATTCACATTATTGTCCTCCTTGATATTGAAGGACCTAGTAAGTATCAATTTTCTAATAAAATGATTAAAATCTTTGAATAGATCTAAGATATTTGGATTTCTAATAGGAACAAAACTGAGACCTTTATTGAGTAATGAAATTTCTGAGGAGTTTAACATATGTGTGGAGAGATTAAAGATCCATTTTAAGGGAGGCACCTTATTTTGTTGGGGTTGAGATCCCCTTCCCCTTGTTCCTCTGTGGGGCGTAAAGACATGTTACTAAAATATCTATAGGAACATTGTAACGTAAAAAAAAAAAAAAAAAGAATTATATTTATAAATAAAATAAATATTTTAGGTTTTTGCTTTATTTAATAAAAAAAAAAAATGAAAACCAGTAAAATGATATAAGGTGAAAATACAAGTTAGAAACACTTCCATCATTTAAAGAATTGTCAGAACAAGATTACACAGCAGGGGGCATGAGATACTTGCAAAACATGGATTTGCATTTTGCAAGACACTGCAAAAATGTCAAATCCCTGATTTGCTCCTAGCCATGTGCTGCAGCCTTTATTAACTGGCCTGCCAGTGAGATTATCAGCTCCCAGACATTGTATGTCTAACAGGAATATATACTGGAACATATTTTTGTGTTTTTTTCTTTTTTCCCAATCAATTCTAAAACTATTTTGTTTAGTAATATAATAGCAAATTCTTTTAAATGTGTTATTAATTCAGATTGCTTGAATGCGTGTACAAGCAACAAGCTGAAGTGATATGTAATAAAATCCCATACTTAACCAGTTCATGACAAGTGAATAGCAATTCTTCTTATGTCACAAAAATCCTGTCATTTGAACCCAGAAGGAGTTAATTGTGTAAACCAATTTTAGCCGCTGACATTGGCAGCCAAAACGGGGGCTGATTAACATACTGGATTCAGCACTGATGATTCACACTCACTATTCACGCACAAAGGTCCCCTGGGTTCCACCATTCTCAATCTCTGTTGATGTCAGTTCTTTATGTAGATTGGTACAGGGCTAACACAGACATCATCAGAGTTCACCATGATGTGTTGTAACTGTATGCATGCATTTCTAGCATGCTGTATTTTTCAATAAATTCTGGAGCAACAGTTCTTTTGAGACACTATCTCATAACGTCTGCTATCACGATCAATAGTAGTAACATTTTTTTTCTAGGTTAAAACAGTTCCTAATAAATCTAAAGATATCATTGCAATATAGTATTTTACATCATATATTCCGTGTTTAAGCTCATTTTGTTTAATACCTCCATTGAGGATTCATAAGCATTTCATTGTGTGTATTTCTGAGTGATCATAATCACTGCATGGCAATGATGGGCTCATTCCACTTACTCCTAAATAGCTTGCATATATTATTCCATTTAAAAAAAGTATTGAATCATGATGGATTTTATAACTGGAATAATTACTTAACACTCAACATTTATACCGGAATGTTAACAAGCCAGAATAAATAGTATAACATATATGTTTGCATTTGATTTCTCCCAAATCACAATTCAACCAAATTTTTAAAATCCCAAACTCTGAAATGTTATATGGACGAATCATAAAGCAAATGATATGTACAATGCACATAACTATTTAGTTTGATTTCGAGTTCCAGCTGTTATACAAGAAAAAGATAATTGATATGAAAAAAAAGTTTCACGGTTGGGTGAGAGCCACTAAGTGTTGATTTATTAGGGGTATACAACCAACACAAGTGGCTCAGGTAGTGCAGCTCATCCAGGATGGCACATCAATGCAAGCTATGGCAAGTAGGTTTGCTGTGTCTGTCAGCGTATTGTCCAGAGCATGGAGGCGCTACCTGGAGACAGGCCAGTACATCAGGAGACGTGGAGGAGGCCATAGGAGGGCAACAACCCAGCAGCAGGACCGCTACCTCCGCCTTTGTGCAAGTAGAAACAGGAGGAGCACTGCCAGAGCTCTGCAAAATGACCTCCAGCAGGCCACAAATGTGCATGTGTCTGCTCAAATGGTCAGAAAGAGACTCCATGAGGGTGGTATGAGGGACCGACGTCCACAGGTAGGGGTTGTGCTTACAGCCCAACACCATGCAGGACGTTTGGCATTTGCCAGAGAACACCAAGTGCCATTGGCAAATTCGCCACTGGCACCCTGTGCTCTTCACAGATGAAAGCAGGTTCACACTGAGCACATGTGACAGACGTGACAGAGTCTGGAGACGCCATGGAGAACGTTCTGCTGCCTGCAACATCCTTTTTCTATGTACACAAAAGGCCTATTTCTCTCAAATATTGTTCACAAATCTGTCTAAATCTGTGTTAGTGAGCACTTCTCCTTTGCCGAGATAATCCATCCACCTCACAGGTGTGGCATATCAAGATGCTGATTAGACAGCATGATTATTGCACAGGTGTGCCTTAGGCTTGCCACAATAAAAGGCCACTCGAAAATGTGCATCTTTACTGTATCGGGGGGGGGGCGGGCTGTCTGAAAACTAGTCAGTATCTGGTGTGACCACCATTTGCCTCACGTAGTGCATGACCGGTTTGGCAGTGGATCAGTAATGGTGTGGGGTGGCATTTCTTTGGGGGGTCGCACAGCCCTCCATGTACTCACCAGAGGCAGCCTGACTGCCATTAGGTACCGAGATGAGATCCTCAGACCGCTTGTGAGATCGAATGCTGGTGCGGTTGGCCCTGGGTTCCTCCTAATGCAAGACAATGCTAGACCTCATGTGGCTGGAGTGTGTCAGCAGTTCCTGCAAGACGAAGGCATTGATGCTATGGACTGGCCCGCCCATTCCCCAGACCTGAATCCAATGGAGCACATCTGGGACATCATGTCTCGCTCCACCCACCAACATCACGTTGCACCACAGACTGTCCAGGAGTTGGCAGATGCTTAAGTCCAGGTCTAGTAGGAGATCCCTCAGTAGACCATCCGCCACCTCATCAGGAGCATGCACAGGCGTTGTAGGGAGGTCGTACAGGCACGTGGAGGCCACACACACTACAGAGCCTCATTTTGACTTGTTTTAAGGACATTACATCAAAGTTGGATCAGCCTATAGTGTGTTTTTCCACTTTAATTTTGAGTGTGACTCCAAATCCAGACCTCCATGGGTTGAAAAATTTGATTTCCATTTTTTTATTTTTGTGTGATTTTGTTGTCAGCACATTCAAGTATGTAAAGAACAAATTATTTCAGAAGAATATTTAATTCATTCAGATCTAGGATGTGTTATTTTTGTGTTCCCTTTATTTTTTTGAGCAGTGTATATTCACATAAGTACTTAGATCATAAATATGAACTAAGTACTTTTATATGCACATAGTTACATAGTTACATAGCTGAAAAGAGACTTGCGTCCATCAAGTTCAGCCTTCCTCACAAATGTTGTTGCTGTTGATCCAAAAGAAGGCAAAAAACCTGGTCTGAAGCGCTTCCAATTTTGCCACAAACTAGGAAAAAATTCCTTCTTGACCCCAAAATAGCAGTCAGATGTCTCCTTGGATCAAGCAGCTATTACCCCACTAATTAGAAATTATATCCCTGTATGTTATGTTTTTGTAAGTATTTATCCAATTTCAGTTTAAACATCTGTATGGACTGACAAAACCACCTCTTCAGGCAGAGAATTCCATATCCTTATTGTTCTTACTGTAAAAAAAGCTTTTCTTCCAGCCTAAATGTGTGACCTCGTGTCCTATGTATAGCCCTGTTTATGAATAGATTTCCAGATAAAGGTTTGTACTGGCCCCAAATATATTTGTATAAAGTTATCATATCCCCTCTCAGGCGCCGTTTTTCCAAACTAAACAGATTAAATTTTTTTAACCTTTCTTCATAACTAAAATGCTCCATTCCTTTTATCAATTTTGTAGCTCGTCTCTGGACCCTCTCCAGTGCCATGATATCCTTCTTTAGAACAGGCGCCCAAAATTGCACAGCATATTCAAGGTGTGGTCTTACCAGCGATTTATAAAGAGGCAAAATTATATTTTCATCCCGAGAATTTATGCCCCTATTTATACATGACAAAATCTTACTGGCCTTAGCAACTGCAGATTGACATTGCATATTGCTGCCTAATTTGTTGTCTATAATTACAAGTGTATTTTAATATTAATATATATACACTGAACAAAATTATAAACACAACACTTGTTTTTGCCCCTATTTTTCATGAGCTGAACTTAAAGATCTAAGACTTTTTCTATGTACACAAAAGGCCTATTTCTCTCAAATATTGTTCACAAATCTGTCTAAATCTGTGTTAGTGAGCACTTCTCCTTTGCCGAGATAATCCATCCACCTCACAGGTGTGGCATATCAAGATGCTGATTAGACAGCATGATTATTGCACAGGTGTGCCTTAGGCTTGCCACAATAAAAGGCCACTCGAAAATGTGCATCTTTACTGTATCGGGGGGGGGGGGCGGGCTGTCTGAAAACTAGTCAGTATCTGGTGTGACCACCATTTGCCTCACGTAGTGCAACACATCTCCTTTGCATAAAGTTGATCAGGTTGTTGATTGTGGCCTGTGGAATGTTGGTCCACTCCTCGTCAATGGTTGTGCGAAGTTGCTGGATATTGGCAGTTGGTGGAACATGCTGTTTTATACGCCAATCCAGAGCACCCCAAACATGCTCGATGGGTGACATGTCCGGTGAGTATGCATCAATAAATTTACTTAATTATGTCAAAATATTACATAAATATATTTGCAGAATTTATATATACATATAAATTATGCGTATATATTTATGTAATATTTCAACATAAGTAAATTTATTTATTACAATTTGAGGGATCTGCCTGACAACCCAGGCAGAACGTCTAGAGAATTTAGTTTGCAAGACCTACATTTTACTCCAAAAGAACTGTCCCAAACTAAAAAAAGAGATGAACCTGAAATGTTGGAATATCCCTTGAAAGATAGTGTGTTTATTTTTTAAAATAGGACTTCAAATCTAAGTACACAAATGAGAAATATATATTTACATATTACAAATTGGATTGTGTCACACAAGATAAAATGGAGTATAAGACTATATTAAAACAGTGCTTACACATAGCCATTGCAATTATTATTTGGAAATGTCCTTTATTTAGTGCTTGGACATATGTGAGTTGGAATGTCAACTAAATGTCTAACGAGATAGGATTATTTTTAACCAAATGCTTCAAAGAGAAAATACTAGAGATTGGTTAAAGAATCGATGTAGAAAAAGCCCTGTTAAGGCTAGCTGGTTATAAATTGGAAATGAAACAAAATATCTACTTGATATGCTACCTCAGAATAACATTGTGTATATGTTTGTAGCCAAGAACAGTGACAGTATTAGATTGAGCTAGATTGACTGTGAAAGTAAACAAAAGAGAATCAAGGCCTAATAGCTCAAGGTAAATTTTACCCTATGTGAGTAAGAATAGGAATAAGGATATTGATAAAGCCGGCCAGGATACCACTAATATATTTATTACCCCACTTAGCAAAGGTTTCACAGGTATATTAAGGGGTTAAGTCCTAGGTAGAGAAAATACCACTCCTAATACCTTGGGATATAAGATCCCTACATACCAATTAAATCAGAGGTAAACATACCAGTATGAAACTACATAGCTTAGGAGATTTTGACCCAGCCTGATCGTATTGTTAATAAAGAAAAGGCACCGCGGTGACACAATCCAATTCGTAGTATATAAATGTATTTTTCTCGTTTGTATACTTAGATTTATGGTCCTTTTATAACATAATATATACACTATTCTTCAAGGGAAATTCCAACATTTCAGGTTCCTCTCTTTTTTAAGTTTGGGACCATTCTTTTTGGTTAATATATTTAGGGTTAGGCCCTCCAGTTGGAAAATAATCCCATTTCGAGACCTTTCTTTCATTTCTTTTCGAGACCTACATTTTACCCTGTAAATTTCCAAGACACCATTGGGGGTCCTGTTGAACTCGGGAGACTTCCATGAACACAAATATTAGTGTGTCAAGCCAGTAAAACAAATCACAATGATGACATCGTCAGTAAAAGTGCAGGTTTTTAAATTTTTCATACACAAAAGGCACTTTCACTAGCAATATAATTGTTGTGATATGTTTTATAGTTTTAAAACACTAATATTTGTGTTCAGCGACGTCTCCTGAGTATAACAGTACCTCCCATGTACAGATTTTATGGTGTTTTTAAAAGTTAAATATAGAGTCAAATATAAGGCTTGCCCATTTCAATTTTTCACATCGAAATTTGCCAGAATAGTTACGTCCATTATGGCATATCATTTGCAAAAGTAGACAATCCAAGGTATTGCATATGGGGTATATCCTGTCTTTTTTGTAGCATCTTCTGGCAGTCACAAACACTGTAGTGTTCATATTGGTTTTTTGCAGTTTTTATACACAACCAAATATGAATGCCAACATTGGCCAGTGTTTGTGACTAAGTGGCTAGTAAAAAAGACTGGACCCACCCCATTTGCAATATATTGGGTTGTCTATTTTTGCAAGTGTTATGCCATGATGGGGGTAATTTTCTTTCCTGGGCTTCCAAACGTTCTCAAAGGTAACAGAGCCAGTCTGTTAAATTTCATTGTGTATAAACTGAAAAATAAAACGTGCTATATTTGACCGTCTATTATTCCAAAACCCCATAAAACCTGTACATCAGGGGACTGTTGTGCTCATGAGACAATGCTGAACACAAATATGTGTAATTGTTATTGCAGTAAAGAGTACGGCATTATGACAATCACAGTTAAAATGCCATGCAGAACTAAAAGAAAACTTTCTTAATTGCTTACACTTATTTAGAATTTATTCATATTAAATTATGTTACATAAATATTTGATGTTTAATGAAAGCCCTTTCTCTCCTAAACAAAATGATATATAAAAAGTGTTGATGCACCTAATATGAAAGAGGTAAATTATGGTTGAATACACATATAATCAAATTCCAGGTTTTGTTTTGATTAGAACATGTACAATTGCCTCTGTCCTTAAGTGGTTAAATGTATAACATAAACACAGAACAAAAATCATAGTGTAGTATGTACAAAAATAATAAAGACATTGTTTAATTATTGCTCTCACAGGATAAGGTGTAAACTTAGTGCTCAATAGGTGCCTTCCCGATCCTTGGTGGGGGGGCAGTGTCCCCAGTTCCTTCTATGATCTTTCATTTCAGAGAAGGACTTCAGCAAGGCAAGTAAGTATAGCAAAAATGTTTATTAAAACAGTAAAATAAAATAAAACAAAGTCGGTCCTATGCATTTCCCTCAGTCTAGTTTCAAAGGCCTCTGGCCTGTTTATTTTCTGTTGGTAAGAAGTAACAGGATACACCAAGCAGCAAAACCTTATTTCTCCTCAAAACACTTCCCTCACTCCATCCTGCTTTAACAGCAGTTATATAGCTGCTCACAGCCCCTACAGGTGAGGCTAATGACCTCGTTAGGTAGTGAGCCAGAACTCCTTAGAAAACCTGGGCTGTACTCATGCACAGCCACTCTGATAGTGGGGGGAGTATTTAACCTTATCTTTCCCTAGGGCTGCATGTGCTTAACCACATGTCAGGATAGTGGCTGCGCAAAAGTCTGGGTGCCAGATATACACCCTTGACCACCAGTCCCAACACTCTGTCACAATATATATATATATATATATAAATCTCTTTTTTTTCTTTTAAGCACTAACCTTAAGCCTACAACCTTAATTACTAAGCAGCCTATTATCATATGCCACTTCCAGCCCCAGAGTATGACCACTTATTTTAGCATTGCTCATTTCTTTTCTTCTTATTCTTACATGTCATTAAAATAAAGACATAACTGAAATGGCATTTTCAAATGTTATTTTAATTAGTATATCTTACCTACAGATATAGGTGAAGTTTGAAAGGAATGTGTGAAACCGCTTCATTTTCTTCAGCAAGCCCTCAAAGTGTATTATATCTTGTGCAACATTGTTATACTCAGCAGGCTATCACCTGTCTGCTTGATGGAATAAAAGCTTCCCCGCTGAGTTTGGTACTGTTATAGCTGACATATGTTGTCACGGGCATTGACAAACTGGACTGGTGATGTCACACCTAGCAAGTTGGTTAGTTGTGGAGTGGGGGATTTACATTTTACAATGACTTGGATAAACATGCATTTACAGAGTAATGTATATCATTAAATAGAATAAATTCATTAAAATGTCACAGGTTTAATCCCTTCAGGCTTTGTAATATTAATATCATCTGCATTAAGTGGATTAATGATCTTCTTCTCGCAAACATAATTTGTGTAACACTGAATGGAAAATCTAATTTAAAAAAATGGTTGCACACAATTGTCTGTATACGAATATGCTGAATAACCTGCTGGCATTCTTTGTCATATAGATCTTCAGGTCTTCTGTATACTAACAAATTGTGGAAAAGAAAATGTATGATATTTGTTTTCCCATGATACTCTTCATACACTAGACTTGTAGAATTTTGGGATATCGTCTATTGTAGAATGCAGCAGAAAGAGATGATTGATCAGTGTTATTCACCAAAGTCTGAATTGAAAGTGAATATGAAATTTAAGGTCAAATTAGCCAAACTGGAAACATTCGCTGAGTCTGTTATGCTTTCAGTTCAGCTGCTCTGGCCTTAAATTCTCACTTTAGTAAATAACCCTGCATGTTTTTTACATTTTAAGCAACATTGTGCAAGTATTTGGAAAAATAATATTTTGAAATTTCAACACATTTATTGTTTGGCACATTTTTTTACCCTATGCTATAGAAAGGAGGGGTATGGGGGTATGTGTACATTCAGGGTGCATCGAAAATATTAAAGATGCCAATCCAGTGCCAGTCACTTAAAGGATCACTATAGTGCCAGGAAAACATACTCGTTTTCCTGGCACTTTAGTGCCCTGAGGGTGCCCCCACCCTCAGGGACCCCCTCCCGCCCGGCTCTGGAAAGGGGAAAGGGTTAAAAACTTACCTTTTTCCAGCGCTGGGCGGAAAGCTCTCCTCCTTCTCTCCTCCTCCGTTCCTCCTCCTGGGATGAATGCGCACGCGCGGCAAGGGATGCGCGCGCATTCAGCCCGTCGCATAGGAAAGCATTTATAATGCTTTCCTATGGACGCTTGCGTGCTCTCACTGTGAAAATCAAAGTGAGAAGCACGCAAGCGCCTCTAGTGGCTGTCAATGAGACAGCCACTAGAGGATTAGGGGGAAGGCTTAACCCATTCATAAACATAGCAGTTTCTCTGAAACTGCTATGTTTATAAAAAAATGGGTTAACCCTAGAAGGACCTGGCACCCAGACCACTTCATTAAGCTGAAGTGGTCTGGGTGCCTAGAGTGGTCCTTTAAAGGACCACTATAGTGCCAGGAAAACATACTCATTTTCCTGGCACTATAGTGCCCTAAGGGTGCCCCCACCCTCAGGGTCCCCCTCCCGCCCGGCTCTGGGGAGAGGAAAGGGGTTAAACTAAACCTTTTTTCCAGCGCTGGGCGGGGAGCTCTCCTCCTCCTCTCCGCCTCCTCTCCTCCCCTTCGGCTGAATGCGCAGCAGGAGCTGCGCGCGCATTCAGCCGGTCTCATAGCCGGTCTCATTGTAAATGCTTTCCTATGGATGCTTGCGTCTTCTCACTGTGATTTTCACACAAGCGCCTCTAGCGGCTGTCAATGAGACAGCCACTAGAGGATTTGGAGGTTGGATTAACCCGTTTATAAAAAAAGGGGTCAATCCTAGAGGGACCTGGCACCCAGACCACTTCATTAAGCTGAAGTAATCTGGGTGCCTAGAGTGGTCCTTTAATAAACCACTTAAGCCCTGGAGCACATTGCTTCTGTGATTCCGTAGCGTGTTTACAGTGATTTGGTTTATCTGATTACTTGGATTTTCCTGACTTTTCTGATATCACTTACCTGGCTTGGTTTATCTTTCTGTCATCTTCTAGTATTCTTCAACCTTGGCCAGAACCCTCAAATGCAATGAGTGTTCAAGCAGAGAGCTTTGCTGTACTACATCCTCTTGCAGCAGTGAAAGTTTACTTTAGGCACAGAAATTCGGCATTATTTGCATAAGCACTAAAATATCATTGAATATATGAATAAATGACAAACACAATCCGATTATCATCTCCTGTTTCTTTAATTATTTTTAAATGATGGAATGTTTAACATATTTTATTCACATTATATAGTAACCTGGGTCTTGTGGAAAGGCAATGGACAAATATGCATCCATCTCTGTTTAAACAGGCGAATATTCCGAAAACTGATTTATCAGTGCCAAATAAGAAATAGCATAAAGAGAATATAATTTCAGCTGTACATTTAGCATTTTCTCTGCCACGATGTATAGATGAAACTGAATGTTCTATAGATGGCATCAGTGCAATTTGTTTATGACAGGTGCACTTTATTCTTTCACAGCTTCATACTATATCGTGTCTCTGAATCTGTTTTGAGCATCTAGCCATAGCAACAATAAAACATTGATTGTATTTTATTAAGACTGGCTGACTGTTTGTCATTTGGAACATTCTTCTTCTGCTTATTATTTTATAGTAAGCCCAGGACCAGAGCTGGAACCACCTCCTATTAGCTGTGCTGGAAGTGAAGTACTTGGAGATGCAGTCTGTAAAATTATTTTGTTAGAACCAGAAAACATGAGAATGGTTTGTGAAAATCTAAGTGGAAGATTGCTTCCAAAGAAGCTAAGACAGTTCATATGGATGGATAAACTACTGAAATCTGATAAATATTACAAAGGAGATATTTCAAAGTAAGCCTGTGCCTTCATTATGTTATAAGTGTACAATTCAAACCTGCTTATTAGCCTGTTAAAGAAGAAAAACAGACTATATAATTGTAATAAAGCTGTTAGTGGCTACCCTGTTCTGATATAGTGTTTTACAAATTACTTGTTGGATTTAATAGGGCTTCTCTTGGTAGGTCAGATCAGATTATAATGTTTGCCTGTATTGCCATCAGTGGTGTATTTTGGATTTGTGATGAAACTCTGGCATCCCCACAATCTAAATTTGCCCCAACCCTTCTTGTCAAGGTCACATCTCTTCCTGTTTAAGACCAACACACACTTTGACTGACAGACACACACTGACATGCATACACTCTCAGATACACATACAGTGACATAAATTTACTGACAGACACACAGTGACACACACACTCACAGACATACACATAGAGATGCTGAACGTTTCCCACAGAGATGCATTGATTCAAAACATTTTCAAGATTGATGATCTCCCCCATGTAGGTGGGGCCAACTGCAGTGCGATTGGCGCAAAATGGAGAAAAAGTGTGTAAAATCACCATATTGAGATTGGACAGGGACCAGAAACCTAAACAACCACTTCAGGACTATAGTGTCAGGAATACAGGTTTGAACACTATAGTGTTCCTTTAAGCCTTAGTATCACTTAACAACATAAAATAAACAGAATGTTTATATGTTACCTTTTTATAAACCTAAAGAATACCTATGAACTTGTGACCCACCTTAAAGATCTCGTAAATCTTGCAGTTTTTACACAGCAGGTTTATTAATTCCTTCTGCAATTTTATAACACCACAGCAGATTTTTGGACATTTGCAATGAGCTGCCATTTGAAAATTTGACACAAACAACTGTGAACTTATTGATTGCACTAATTACATGATTTGCCACACGGTACATCATTAAGAAGTCTGTGCTTCAGCATTTTTATTAAAATTGCCTAAAACTGCTGTTAGATTATTTACTAAAGTGAGACTTCAAAGTGAATTTCAAATTTAAGGCCAGAGTAGCTGAACTGAAAACATAGCTGAATTAGAGAATTTTTCCAGTTCAGCAAAACAACTTTAGCTTAAACAAACTTGTTTTCCTGGCACAATTGCTTCTCTCTTTGTCAAGGCCCCCTCCCGCAGCGCTGAAGGGGTTAAAACCTGTTCAGTCACTTACCTTACCATTTAGGACTTAAATCCCTATGTTTATACAGCCCTAGTCACACCTCCCTGCATGTGACTTGCCCAGCATTCCTTTTAGAGAGATCTAAATTTAAACTTAATTTACTGCACAGTCTGTTTGATTTTGAATTTATTATCTCCTGCACTTATAATAGCATGCTAGACCTTACAGGACCCTCCTTTGTGTGATTAAAGTTTAATTTAAAGAGCAGGAGATAATAACTTCTGTAGTATTTAAAAAAAAAAAAACATCTGATTGAAAATGAAACCATTTTTTTTCAATGCAGGCTGTGAGTCACAGCCAGGGGAGATGTGACTAGGGCAGAATGGACAGAGACAAAAGTGATTTAACTCCTAAATGGCAGGCAATTAAGCAGCCAGACTGCAGAGGCACTATTTCTACACATAAACTGCTTCATTAAGCTACAATTGTTTTGGTGACTGTAGTATCCATTTAATTTGAAATCCATTTTAAATTCACCTTGAATTTTCACTTTAGTGAATAACCATGAAACTGACCCCGACATACACATGCACCCCTTCAGAAAACACCACTGCATTTATCACATTACAATAAAATAGCCAAAACTGGCATATTAATATTATACTATCCTTTACATAGTGGCTGATGCTTATTATTAGAATCAATCTAACACACAGTGCAATAACATTCCATATCCATGACAATTAAATTGTCTAGTCAGTCTGATTTACAGCCATAAAAAAATCAACTTGGTGGTGACATGAACCATGAAAATGACAGTTTCTTTTAACCCAAAGTGTTCCCATAAAACACAGCGTCAACCACAAAACTTAATTTTCTTCTTTTTCTGCAATGCTGATATGCTTCCAGCAGGTCTTCCATCATTCCCAGAGGCATGCTATTTCCAGGAATGCAATTGCTACATTTGCTGAATCTGATTAGCTTGTAGTTCTGAAGAGTCTCTTGCAATCTATAGCCAGATTTTTAAGAATGACCCTATCCATAAAACATTATTTGCTGAATATTCTTTAGCTTTATCTGCAGCACACAGCTGGTAATAATATGTCATATTAATTATTTGTACAGAAATATCGAGAAAGAGATGCGAGGGAAATATGGCAGAACATTAGAACACAAACTTGCGGAGCTGAAACTCAGAAGAGCAACTCGTTCTCCAATATCAGGCATGATAGAAAATGCTGTGGTGGAGGTGAGTGAGATTGTAGATTTTGGATTAATCCAGTTCGTATTATGCCACAAATCGAATAAAAAGAATTCACATAAAGAATCAGAAGCATTTTGTGTAATTTTTAGACATTCGATTTGGTCCAAATGTGAATTCGGACGAATTTCGGACATTCGGGTACTTCCGAATGTCCGAATAGATGAATTACCGAAGTGCCGAAGTTCCCAAGCAC
Source organism: Pelobates cultripes (assembly GCA_933207985.1). Classification (NCBI taxonomy): domain Eukaryota; kingdom Metazoa; phylum Chordata; class Amphibia; order Anura; family Pelobatidae; genus Pelobates; species Pelobates cultripes. Next base: position 196,482,593 of record OW240912.1, on the reverse strand, counting down.
AGTATTGCCTAAGAACTAATATACTTACCCAGTGGAAGAATGAAGAATGTTACACTGTATACAATTTTAAATAAAAAGTATAAATAAAAAGTATATATTTCATAGCCAGGATTCAGCTGTAAGCATTTGCAACACTTACAATAATCAAGTAACATACATTCATATAAAATGTAAGTTACTTAGCCTGTCAATGTAATGACAGGAATGAATAAGTATATAGCTCTCTAATACCGTGGGAATTAGGGAGTTATCTACTAAAAGGCTGAAAGACCTAAATTGGTCTTTTAGCCAAATTTACTAATACTAAGTAAAGATTACTATACCGCGAGTAGGGGCATGTCTATTAAACAGTAAGCAGCCTGAGTGGCGGGTGGGGGCCCTAATGTAAAATAATGGGGGGGGGACCTATTGTCCTCCCACCTGGCCCCACCACTGAGTGGTGGGTGGGGGCCCTAAATTATAATAAGGGGGGGACCTAGTGTCCTCCCCCGGGCCCCCCACCCCTGAGTAGTGGGTGGGGGCCCTAAATACCAATGGGGGGGACCTAATGTCCTCCCCCCGGACCCCCACCCTTGAGCGGTGGGTGCGGGCCCTAAAGTAAAATGATGGGAGGGACCTATTGTCCTCCCCCCCGGCCCGACATTAGGTCCACCCCACTTATTCTAATTTAGGGCCTCCACCCACCGTTCAGGGGTGGGGGCCAGGGGGGAGGACATTAGGTCCCCCCCCTTATTAGTATTTAGGGCCCCCACCCACCGCTCAGGGGTGGGGGCCAGTGGGGAGGACATTAGGTCCCCCCCTTAATTGGTATTTAGGGCCCCCACCCACTGCTTAGGTCTTTCAGCCTTTTGGTAGATAACTCCCTAATACCATGGGAATTAGGGAGTTATCTGCTAAGCGGCTGCAAGAGAAGTCCCGAAATTCCGAAGTGCCGAACCGAAGTGCCGAAGTCCCGAATTTCGGAATGCCGAACCGAACCGAACCGAAAATTTTCCCCATGCACATGCCTAGTAATTTTTAAATGTGTTCTAATTTTTTTTTAATTTTTTTGCCTTTCTCTGTTTTTTTTTGTTTTTTTTTAGCAATTGCTTATTTTTTGTGGCACTAAGCAAACTCATAATTTCAAATTTAATTTTATTTATAGCTTCAATATTTCTATTGGTCAGGTCAGCCTTTTGTGCTCTTTATCATTTAAATACTCAGGATTAGTATACTCAGGGGTGGGGGCCAGGGGGGAGGACATTAGGTCCCCCCTTTAAAGGACCACTCTAGGCACCCAGACCACTTCAGCTTAATGAAGTGGTCTGGGTGTCAGGTCCTTCTAGGGTTAACCCATTTTTTCATAAACATAGCAGTTTCAGAAAAACTGCTATGTTTATCAATGGGTTAAGCCTTCCCCCATTCCCTCTAATGGCTGTCTCATTGACAGCCACTAGAGGCACTCGCGTGCTTCTCACTGTGATTTTCACAGTGAGGGCACGCCAGCGTCCATAGGAAAGCATTGAGAATGCTTTCCTATGTGACCGGCTGAATGCGCGCGCAGCTCTTGCCGCGCGTGCGCATTCAGCCGATGGGGCGGATCGGAGGAGGAGAGGAGGCAGAGAGCTCCCCGCCCAGCACTGGAAAAAGGTAAGTTTAACCCCTTTTCCCCTTTCCAGAGCCGGGCGGGAGAGGGACCCTGAGGGTGGGGGCACCCTCAGGGCACTATAGTGCCAGGAAAACAAGTGTTTTCCTGGCACTATAGTGGTCCTTTAATTGGTATTTAGGGCCCCCACCCACCGCTTAGGTCTTTCAGCCTTTTGATAGATAACTCCCTAATACCGTGGGAATTAGGGAGTTATCTGCTAAGCGGCTGCAAGAGAAGTCCCGAAATTCCGAAGTGCCGAACCGAAGTGCCGAAGCCCCGAATTTCGGAATGCCTAACCGAACCGAAAATTTTCCCCATGCACATGCCTAGTAATTTTTAAATGTGTTCTAATTTTTCAATTTTCTTGCCTTTCTCTGTTTTTTTTTTTTTTTTAGCAATTGCTTATTTTTTGTGGCACTAAGCAAACTCATAATTTCAAATTTAATTTTATTTATAGCTTCAATATTTCTATTGGTCAGCCTTTTGTGCTCTTTATCATTTAAATACTCAGGATTAGTATACTCTGAATAAGTGTTTTTTGCAAGAATGTAATTTCGACATTTCGTTTTATGAAAAATTGCTAGAATAACTAAATTTCATATTTTTTTGTTTATCAGAAATATGGAAACACTCCATGTATGCAGAATTTTGCAGCAGATGAACATATGATTCTTGAATCAAGCAAGACATTGAATGTGCTTTATGTTTACAATGGGACATATGAGCCTTACTTTATTCACTGGCTTTTCCCCTTGCAAATGGCTTTCAAACAAACACCGACAACAGGTAAATTTGTGAAAGATTAAAAGTAAGTACAAAATAATCTTTCCTAAATTAATGATATTTCCTAAATAAATTGTGTAGTAAATACCTATAATAGGTATGAGCCAAAAAACATCCCAAATTTTGCATTGTTAGCAGATATTGATACTAAATTACTCTAAATACTAGTTGATATTCTTTCTAGATTTCCTATATTAGCCAAAGTTTTGCACGACTGTTGTTAACGCACTGCAAATCAATGTTTTGCAAATTACTACCAGAGACTTTTTATTGCTATAATTCTAATATTTAATTTCTCTGTCCCAGTTGATATTGCCTAAACATGTGCAATTCGTTTAGTTCTGAATCGTCCACATTTTTTAATTCTTTACAAAGCGAAAAACAAAATTAAATTAATTTGGAATAATTCAATCCATTATTAAATTACAAAATATTTAGCATCCATTTATTTTTAGAAGGATAGCACATTAACAATTTATCTAGTAAGCAAGTGAAAGAGCAAAATTAACAAAAAGAGCTTTTCTTAATTTTGCTCTTTCAGCTGTCTACTAGATAGCAACCTAATTTAGTATGCTTAAGTGGGATTGGCATAATTAAATGTTATTTATACTCCAATGCCCAAATAAAAAAAGAAATCAATGTTTAATATAGATACCCAGGGCCGGACTGGCCCACCAGGATACAGGGAAATTTCCCGGTGGGCCGGGGCACCCGGGGGCTGAGGCTGATCAGACAGCCCTAAATTAGGCAAATTTGATTTAAATGATTTTCCCTTTGGACTCAGACAGCCTGTCTCAGTCCAAGGGATTGAGAAGGGAGGTGTTGGGGGCTGGTGCGGCCCCAATTAGGGTGCTGGCTGCTGCAGGAAGACCTGTCAGTCTCTCTGCACAAATGCTTAACAATTCGGCGCCCCATGCCCACCCTTGCACCTAAGCCCTGCTCCTGAATACAAGCCCCACTTCCTACGAGAAAGCTCCACCCCCTCAGGCAAGCTGCTGACCTCCCTGGAAGGAAGAGGCCAGAGAATGACAAATTCACTTACCAGTGCCAAGTAAGCTTCAGCCATGACAGTGATTGTGTGTGGCTGCTAGTGAGTGAGCTTGTGTGTGTGGCTGCTATTGAGTGAGCTTGTGTGTGTGGCCAGTAAGCCTTAGTTCAATAGTGGGGAAAGTGATGGAAACCATGTTAAAGGATAGGATTGTTGAACATCTAAAGACACATGGATTTCAAGATCAGAGACAACATGGGTTTACTTCAGGGAGATCATGCCAAACTAATCTTATTGATTTTTTTCATTGGGTAACTAAAATTATAGATCATGGTGGTGCAGTAGACATTGCTTACCTAGATTTCAGTAAGGCTTTTGACACTGTTGCACATAGAAGGCTTATCAATAAACTGCAATCTTTGCAAAGTTTGGATTCCAATATTGTTGAATGGGTAAGGCAGTGGCTGAGTGACAGGCAACAGAGGGTTATAGTTAATGGAATATATTCAAAGCTTGGACTTGTCACCAGTGGGGTACCTCAGGGATCTGTACTTGGACCCATTCTCTTTAATATTTTTATTAGTGATATTGCAGAAGGTCTTGATGGTAAGGTATGTATTTTTGCTGATGATACTAATATATGTAACAGGGTTGATGTTCTAGGAGGGATAAGCCAAATGGCAAATGATTTAGGTAAACTAGATAAATGGTCAGAGTTGTGGCAACTGACATTTAATGTGGATAAGTGAAAGATAATGCATCTTGGACGTAAAAACCCAAGGGCAGAGTACAGAATATTTGATAGAGTCCTAACCTCAACATCTGGGGAAAGGGATTAAGGGGTGATTATTTCTGATGACTTAAAGGTAGGCAGACAATGTAAAAGACCAGCAGGAAATGCTAGCAGAATGCTTGGTTGTATGGGGAGAGGTATTAGTAGTAGAAAGAGGGAAGTGCTCATGCCATTGTACAGAACACTGGTGAGACCTCACTTGGGAGTACTGTACGCAGTACTGGAGACCGTATCTTCAGAAGGATATTGATACCTTAGAGAGGGTTCAGAGAAGGGCTACTAAACTGGTTCATGGATTGCGGGATAAAACTTACCAGGAAAGGTTAAAGGATCTTAACATGTATAGCTTGGAGGAAAGACGAGACAGGGGGGATATGATAGAAACATTTAAATATATAAAGGGAATCAACACAGTAAAGGAGGAGACTATATTTAAAAGAAGAAAAACTACCACAACAAGAGGACATAGTCTTAAATTAGAGGGACAAAGGTTTAAAAATAATATCAGGAAGTGTTACTTTACTGAGAGGGTAGTGGATGCATGGAATAGCCTTCCAGCTGAAGTGGTAGAGGTTAACACAGTAAAGGAGTTTAAGCATGCGTGGGATAGGCATAAGGCTATCCTAACTATAAGATAAGGCCAGGGACTAATGAAAGTATTTAGAAAATTGGGCAGACTAGATGGGCCGAATGGTTCTTATCTGCCGTCACATTCTATGTTTCTATGTGTGTGTCTGCTAGTGAGTGAGCTTGTGTGTGTGTGTGTCTTTGTGTTTGCTTGTGTGTGTCTGATAGTAAGTGAGCTTGTGTGTGTGTGTGTGTGTGTCTGTTAGTGAATGAGCTTGTGCGTGTGTAAGTCTGCTAGTGAGTGAGCTTGTGTGTGTGTGTCATTAAGCTTGTATTTGTGTGTGTTAGTGTGCTTGTCTGTAGTAAGCGTGTGTGTGTCAGAGATTTTCTGTACTAAATGTGTGTGTGTACCAGTAAGCTTGTCTGTAGTGAGCATGTGTGTGTGTCAGTGAGTTTGTCTGTAGTGAGCATGTATGTGTGGTAGTGAGCTTGACTGTAGTGAGCGTGTGTGTGTGTGACATTGAGCTTGTCTGTAGTGAGCATGTGTGTGTGTGACCGTGAGCTTGTCTGTAGTAAGCTTGTTCATGTGTACCAGTAAACCTCTCTGTGAACTTGTGTTTTTATGTCAATGAGATTGTCTGTGACCCTGTTTATCAATGAGCTTGTGTCAGTAAGATTGTCTGTATCTGCATGTGAGTATGCTTACTGTATAATTTAATTACCCTGAAAGGATCAATATTTTGAATTAGAAAAATAAATATGCCAATAGTGTGTATGGCTATGTCTTGCCACCCCAGATAATTGAGTAATTTATAAACACATTAAAAAAATAATATATATTATACACAATACATGGCACAATGACCTACGGGGCTGGCATATATTTTTTTTTCCAGGGCTGCTTTGTATCCCCAGTCCGGCCCTCTATATACCCCCAATGGTAACATCCATGCATTTAATTATTCATATAAATAAAACAATGGGATTTCTATTGCTTGTTCTATGTGGCAGCTCACACTTCCCAAACCAGAGTCTCTGGCTTCTGGCTGTAGGTAGATATAGAAAGGGAATCTAAAGAAGCAGTGCCTTCAAAGGTGTCTTTAACTCAAATAAAGATGGAACTATATGTAAAACAAGAGGACAAATAAAATGGAATATGGTGTAGCATTTTTGATACTGGTGATTATAAATAAAAGAAAGGAAACACACTTACAATCTTCTGGAGCTTGAAATCAGCTCAAGATATATGCACTTGGATGGTACAATCCCCATCTGTTGATATGCTGATCTTGGTCTCAGTCCTGATCTTATGTGGAAAGGTATCCTTATGCCGGTCAGCAGCGTGTGGTGGATAGCTTCGTACAAGTGGTCTCTTTCAATATGCCGTTTTATCACAATGAGGGTTCACCAGCGTATAAAATTAAATTAAAATAAAAACAGAACATAGTGCTCTCTGTACAGCTTAAAAAAAAAATAATAGAAGGAGGTATACTCTCAAACGTAGAGCAAAAGTTACGCTCAGTCCTATATAGCTTGGGTGGTATCTTCCCAACCTAGGAAACCAAAGTCTGAAACCTCCAGGCAAAAATCTTCGGAGAAAAAAAAAATCTTCAGGAAGGTCCAAATTCGATAAACTAGTTTTAATTATTACCAGAATAATAAAACAAAAAATATAGTATAAAACACTAACGTGTTTTACCTTCACATAAGCCTTTTTAAGCCCAGACCAAGATCAGCCTACTAAACTAGGATCCTATCCTAAACAGCACCCATAATAATGGGCATCCAAATTTTGAGAACACATTTCTTTCTAAATTTAATTTTCTAGTTCTGTCAGCAATAGTTCTGAAATTTCCCAACTTTGGCCAAACTGAAATCCCAAAACTAACGCATCGAAACAAAACAAATTTTTCACCCATTCACATCCTTAATATTTCCATTCCATCTATTTCCATCTATCTCCAATTGATATCTACCTTCCTTCACTCACCCCTTCATTGATGTGTTAATAAGTTGGTGTCACCAGTCTGTTCCTCAGCTTATATTGGCCATTTCCCTGCTGTCCAGCTTAAACCCACTCACTTAGCATTCCTTCTTTCACTTTTCCAACTGATATGACTGTTTTTGAAACTTTATAATGTCAGGAGGGTGTTGGTGGCAGCTACAAAAGGGGGCTGTCCCTCTGCCCTCTAATATAGCTATAAGAGATATATAATATACAATAGTAAAGTGCTGTTTAACATAATTCATATGCACTTGATAAAATGCACTCACGAGATTCAGATGAGAAAAAGCTTTTCAAGGTGCCTCTCCTCTTCCGTTTGAGGCTAACTAACCGGTTGTGGGACCAATGGACACCCTCCCTCTAGCTCATCAGCCTGACGCATCGTAAGATTTTCAAATATTTATTGCACAATATTTCTTTAACAATTTAAAAGCAAATATTAATAAGTCAGAACCAACGCATTTCTTCCTTTTCAGGACTTCCTTAGGTACCAAACTAAATTGCATAAAAATAAATAAAAACATAAAAAGAACCAGTTGTGCCTAATTGACTGTAATTTAAGGGAGCAAACAATAATAGTGGGCTAGGTGTCCCCGAATCCCTTAGCTCAGTGTTTACAGCCTACTAGTTTTTGTTCAACTACTAATATGGGAAGTCCAGAGGGACCCTAAACCCCAAACTTATTCGGAGCCCAGTACATCCCCAGCCAAAAAGGACAACAGGATATATAGTTCCATAGTCCCCTGCACAAATCCTCCTCTCAGTTCGCTAGGGATCCCCAAGATCCTGGCTACTTACCCTGTAAAATATCATTTATTATTTCTCTTATATGGGTTAATTAGTACAAGCCTTCTACAAGGTGTACTGAGAGCATGTTATCAGTGTTATAAATGTAAAATCATGCCTTGTTCTGCACTTGCTGGTACCCTTGTCTTAGTACTGATGATTCTTTCCATTCCTAGTAATTAGTGTGTCTATAAAAATACAGGCATTCAGATGCATTAGTAAACTAGTAATCAATACCTTTCTGCAAACCCTATAATGAATATTTTCATGGTGCTGTCACTGTACACCAAACAAATGTCTAATGTGAAGGAATAAAATAATGACCTAATCACTCATTTAGATCATTACAATTAAAATAATTACAGTACTTATAATCTATGTTATCAGACGATAAGCAATTATGAAACTGCCAAATTCCAAATATATTTCTTTATATATTGTATACAATCATTGGCTTATTAGTGCCTTTTACAATTACCCAGCAATCTGATCCTAATATAATTTTTGTGTTGAAATATTACCCATGGTTCAGCAAAAATATATAATAATTCAAGACGTGAAAATATATTGTGGGTTAATTGAACTTGGAAAAATCTTCCACTGACAAAGTAATATGAGGTAACCCTAGGACTTGAGGCTTACATATGTATTTAATTTTATTGCTATAATAAAATGTACCATAGTGATAGATGTGACAAAACATGAAACATATGTTACTGTGCTGTTAAAGTTAATGTAAACACTACACACATAGATACAGGACATGTGAATTCAGTGATGTTAATATAAAATTTGGAATGGCACAGCCACTGTGCTTGACACAAAAGTGTATTCCTGACCCTATAGTGTTAAAAACAGGTTGGGTGACCGGCTTCCCCTTACCCCAATTAAAAAGGCTTTAAACTTACCTTTATTCCAGCGCAGAGTAAGTCTGCTGTCATTGTCTCTGCCCATGCTCTTCCCCCTCGGCTGAGATCTTCAGTCTTGATGATCACAGCCAATCCATTGCTTTCCCATAGGAAAGCAGTGGGAGGCTAACGCGCACACAAGGCAAAACACAATGCTGCACCAATCAGCATCTTCTCATTAAAAGTGATACTCTAAGCACGAAAATAACTTTATTTTTTCATGGAGGGTGTGTGAGTCACAGCCAGGGGGTGGGGAAGGGTTGGCTTTGGCTGCCCAAATAAAGGGATTTAACTCCTAAATAATAGTGAACTGAGCAGTAAGACTACAGGGGCATGCTCAATACACACACAAAAAAACACTTTCCCCTTTAACTGTTAGAGTATATTTTATTCAAATTTAAGACAATACATTTTCCTGGCCACCAAAAAATGTCTGAAATAAAGTCTATTTATAAAAAATTGTGAGTATTTGAAAGTGTATTATTTGCTAGTCCATTGGGGCATTATGCCGTACAAGGTCAGTGCAAGGATTTTTGGTTACCTAGGCAAAGATGTGTATCTCTGAAATGCCTTTTGCCCCTTTTATCCATTCTTTTTCCCCTTTTGTATACCTTACTCATTTTTGTGTCATTTTCTTAATTATGTATATTGATTGCTGTATTTGTTGTTCTTATCCCTGATTTTGTTTCTTTAACCCCCCGCCCCCCTTATGTGCTCTCTTATCTATGGTTGCTGTGCCACGTTATGGTAGTGATGTCCCTGATGCTACATTTCTACTTCTATTTAGTTCAAATAGTAGTTCAATGTGAAAGTTTTTTTTTATCAAGGGAGAAAGATATGCAATTACTTGCACGTTCAATGTAAGATTTATACTCGCTAAAGTCAGTAGTTTTAAGTTACTTTAGGTGGAAATCATGAACTACATTTTGTTTTTCGTTTTGCAGCTGAACATCCATATGAATTATTTATGTACTTGCATCTCCTGATTAAAAACACATTCCCTTCATGGCTAGAAATATTTGCAATGGCTGAACGAGTCATGAGCACTCTGAAAACAGAATATGTTGAGCTGTTTACTCATCTTCAACGCAGTTTCCGAAAGAATATTAATTTCGACCCAAAAGTATGATATTTTGATTTGTCCTGAAATGTATTTAATATGTACAATGTAATGCATGAATATAAGTATATGACATAGCAATATTCTTGTTCAGTTTCTTGTCTAGAATTTGGCAAATAGATCAGATTTAGAGATAACAGGTAAGAATTTTGGCTACTATTTTTTTTTTTACCAGATGTAACCAGTCTATAATAGTTTGCAGTATTTTCTGCAATGTAAATATTTTCCCCTGCGGGGTGGTTAACTAAACACCGAATACTGAATAGGGCACACCCATTGAGGAGCATTCAGGTATTTGAATTGCAAAATATAGACCTTCATAAGACCTATAAATGTCAGAATTCTGCAAAACAGGCTTGAATGAGCCTGAATCAGGTCTGGATTTCAGCATGCCTAAACGTCTGAAATCCAAATCTGAATGTTGAACAATGAGCCTAGGTTGGTAAAAGCCGAGCCTGTATCTTCAAAATCAAAACTATTGCCAGTGGACGAATACTTAAAACAATAACCAGTGTCAGAACGAAGGCTAAGTTATGAGCAGTGGAGGCTGGTCCATAGGGGCAGATAGGGTTGTGCCACCCCCTCCTGTATTTGTTGCAATAAATAAATCAAATGTGTTGCAATTGTAAGCACTGCTGATAAGTGTGTCATGATTATATCTGCAGTTTCCACTACCCTCTTACAGGGCATGGCATCTCATGGGGTTAAGTAGAACCCAACAAGATATGGGGGGTGGCTTCCCATCAACTTTAAACTTTAACAGCCCCCAATGATTATGAGGAGGCTGGCCAGCATTTTCTAGTCTCCATCTGTAAAATATATAAATAAAAGAAAATCAAAGCATTTGGGGGCTCAATATGACCAACATCTAACTATAAGGTACATTATTTTCTTGCTTATGACCCCAACAGCCATACCATGGGTGGGGAATATCTATAAAAAAAGTTTCCTAGTTCAGGCCCTTCTTCTTTGCCATTTCCAGCAGGACTAGACAGGGGTGTCCTCTTTCCCTTTTATTGTTTGCCCTTTTCTTAGAGCCCTTCCACTTTTTATACAAGACTCTTTCTGCAAAATAGCTGCTTATGATGACATTATATTATTAGCTATCACCAATCATATTTCCTCTTTACTCCCTTTATTTAAGTTACTGAATTCATTTAGCTCTCTATGAGGTTACAAGATTAATTTTGACACGGGTAGTTCTCTACCTCTGAACCTGTCAGCTTCTGACACTGGACAGACGCAGTCTTTCTTTGGGTTCAGCTAAAACTCTTCTTTAAAGGACCACTATAGGTACCCAGACCACTTAGTTTAATGAAGTGGTCTGGGTGCCAGGTCCAGCTAGGATTAACCCTTTTTTTCGGTAAACATAGCAGTTTCAGAGAAACTGCTATGTTTACCTATGGGTTAATCCAGCCTCTAGTGGCAGTCTCATTGACAGCCGCTAGAGGCGCTTGCGTGCTTCTCACTGTGATTTTCACAGTGAGAAGACGCCAGCGTCCATAGGAAAGCATTGTGAATGCTTTCCTATGGACTGGCTGAATGCGCGCACGGCTCTTGCCGCGCATGCGCATTCAACCGAAGAGGAGGAGAGCTCTGGAGAAAGAGGTAAGTTTAACCCCTTCTTCCCCCTAGAGCCTGGCGGGAGGGGGTCCCTGAGGGTGGGGGCAGACTCAGGGCACTATAGTGCCAGGAAAACAAGTATGTTTTCTGGCACTATAGTGGTCCTTTAAGTATTTTGAGATTCATGTCATTGAAGATCCCAAGACTCTCTTTGCATCCAATTACTCTCCGATGTTTCATACCCTTAAAAGGTCTTTGGGAAAGAGACTGATCTCATGGATTGACAGGATCCACTATGTCATGTCATGGCTATCTAGCATATTATTATGCAGCGTAATTAGCATAGCTGGTTATGTGGCATGCTCTTCTGGAGGAGAAGAGGTGAGTAGATGTTGAGTCCAAATTAATGTATTCTTATCTTCAAATGTTTTTCAAGTGGTTGGTTAGATAAGTCTCAAAGGTCCCTTATTCATACAATGTGCCCTGCCATTTTTACACCATTGTCAGTGTAGAATAGTGTTAGGCAGAAATTTGCCTTGGCATCTTTACTAGTAAAGACTTTTTTTAACACTGTTAACTCTCTTTGAAGACCTATGTTTGAGGGGACAGTTTCAGAGGGTCTCATTTCATTGATTTACAATCACATCTGTTCCAATTTTACAATCTGGGGGCCTGTGCGCTATGTCATTCAGTGAGTGCAGGATTTGGGGATTAATTGGATGGTGAGACAATTGTGTGGCTGCCACCAGGGTATTGATTTGTGTTAAATCTCAGGAGCATAAATACAAAAGAATTTTCTGGTGACACACTACCCTAGTCCAACTAATTTGAATGGAAAAACAGTCTTTGATTGTTGTTGAAGACTGTGTGGGCATCATGTTACATACCTGGTGTTAGTATTGGGTGGTATTATCCAGTGGAGATCCCTTTTTGATGCATGTTCTTTTTGCAGTTTTCTTCCAGAGGCCTTTTGTAATAGAACAATACAGGGAGTGCAGAATTATTAGGCAAGTTGTATTTTTGAGGATTAATTTTATTATTGAACAACAACCATGTTCTCAGTGAACCCAAAAAACTCATTAATATCAAAGCTGAATATTTTTGGAAGTAGTTTTCAGTTTGTTTTTAGTTATAGCTATGTTAGGGGGATATCTGTGTGTGCAGGTGACTATTACTGTGCATAATTATTAGGCAACTTAACAAAAAACAAATATATACCCATTTCAATTATTTATTATTACCAGTGAAACCAATATAACATCTCAACATTCACAAATATACATTTCTGACATTCAAAAACAAAACAAAAACAAATCAGTGACCAATATAGCCACCTTTCTTTGCAAGGACACTCAAAAAGCCTGCCATCCATGGATTCTGTCAGTGTTTTGATCTGTTCACCATCAACATTGCGTGCAGCAGCAACCACAGCCTCCCAGACACTGTTCAGAGGTGTACTGTTTTCCCTCCTTGTAAATCTCACATTTGATGATGGACCACAGGTTCTCAATGGGGTTCAGATCAGGTGAACAAGGAGGCCATGTCATTAGATTTTCTTCTTTTATACCCTTTCTTGCCAGCCACGCTGTGGAGTACTTGGACGCGTGTGATGGAGCATTGTCCTGCATGAAAATCATGTTTTCTTGAAGGATGCAGACTTCTTCCTGTACCACTGCTTGAAGAAGGTGTCTTCCAGGAACTGGCAGTAGGACTGGGAGTTGAGCTTGACTCCATCCTCAACCCGAAAAGGCCCCACAAGCTCATCTTTGATGATACCAGCCCAAACCAGTACTACACCTCCACCTTGCTGGTGTCTGAGTCGGACTGGAGCTCTCTGCCCTTTACCAATCCAGCCACGGGCCCATCCATCTGGCCCATCAAGACTCACTCTCATTTCATCAGTCCATGAAACCTTAGAAAAATCAGTCTTGAGATATTTCTTGGCCCAGTCTTGACGTTTCAGCTTGTGTGTCTTGTTCAGTGGTGGTCGTCTTTCAGCCTTTCTTACCTTGGCCTTGTCTCTGAGTATTGCACACCTTGTGCTTTTGGGCACTCCAGTGATGTTGCAGCTCTGAAATATGGCCAAACTGGTGGCAAGTGGCATCGTGGCAGCTGCACGCTTGACTTTTCTCAGTTCATGGGCAGTTGTTTTGCGCCTTGGTTTTTCCACACGCTTCTTGCGACCCTGTTGACTATTTTGAATGAAACGCTTGATTGTTCGATGATCACGCTTCAGAAGCTTTGCAATTTTAAGGGTGCTGCATCCCTCTGCAAGATATCTCACTATTTTTGACTTTTCTGAGCCTGTCAAGTCCTTCTTTTGACCCATTTTGCCAAAGGAAAGGAAGTTGCCTAATAATTATGCACAAAACACACAATAAGTGTTGGCACTCAATTATGCAAGGTGCAGGTATTCGAGGTTTAACCCCACGACAACCTCCTAATCTAAATCCAAAAACAAATATGAATACCGCACTCAAAAAAGATGATTCTTGTAAAATCTAAACTGTATTGAATTGCAAGAATATTTATTATAATAGTAATTCATAGGTTAATCAAGTAAACCTTAGTGAAGTTCATTCCAATCATATATATACACATCGATTATTTACATATATACACACAAAAAACCTCCCTGTGCTGAATTTCATGAACTATATATCTATATACATAGGTTGTGGATCCAAAAAATGCATGAAAATAAAATGTCCAGAAAAATATAGTAAAAAAAGGAAAAAAGGCAGAAAAAAGAAAAAAAGAAAAAAAGAAAAAAGAAAAAAAGAAGAAAAAATGAGTGAAAAAAATGTATATATTTTCCAGTCCTATTGATAGTCCAAAATATAGTGCACTATATACTTCATATAATTCATAAATTTATAGATGGATCTCACGTGAACTTGATAGTATATTCAGTAAGAGGGTGGTAGATCTTGTAGATGATGTATATTGAATCAAAGTGAAGATGGGTGAAAATGAGTTGTAGCTCAATGAGAAAGTAATCACTCGTCGCTTTTGTAGTATCTGGTCAGTCTAGCAGGTCTTTTCCTGAGTTCGAAATCGTGGGCAGTCCTGTGAATCGGGCTGAAATGGGCTGCGCGCTCGGGACGTTCCTGTCCCTTCAAAGGCCCCTGTTCCTCTCCATCCTGCCAAAGTATAAGCATATCACTTAAATATCCTCATTAGGCGGCAAAAAAACGCTCATAGCTCACCTGCAACAGATGATCAAGAGAACAGGAATATCTGTAACTATAGATCAGTAGAATAGTCAGCTAAGAAAAAGAAAAAATAATAAAAGATGGATTGTCTATATCTATTGCAACAATAGAAAACAATGTTCAAAAGATTCCAAATAATAAGTAAAAAGAAAAAAGAAAAGAGAAAAAAAGTACAAAGAACAAACAATAAAAATGAAAAATGATATAGAAAAAATGTGTTAAATGAAAAATGATCCTCATTAAAAAGTTTTTGACTATTCTACTGATCTATAGTTACAGATATTCCTGTTCTCTTGATCATCTGTTGCAGGTGAGCTATGTAATAATCACACATTAGTTAGGTTTTTAAATATATTTAACTACTATTTTCTGTTTCTTTCCTCTTGAGTATATTTTGTCTTTCAGGTTTAAGACTGCTTTAGATTCGAGCACTATTTAGTTTGCATAAACAATTCCATTGCCTTTGTAATCATATGTATCACATAGTTACTTATGTCTATGTGAGATTTCCCTTTAATTTTGTCATTATACAATATGTATGTGAACAATAAAGTTTAATTGAATGCGTATGACGTAGCGACGCACGCTGACGTCAGTAGGCGGAAGTAACAGCAAGGAGTGGCCGCGGCGTTTTTTTGCCGCCTAATGAGGATATTTAAGTGATATGCTTATACTTTGGCAGGACGGAGAGGAACAGGGGCCTTTGAAGGGACAGGAACGTCCCGAGCGCGCAGCCCATTTCAGCCCGATTCACAGGACTGCCCACGATTTCGAACTCAGGAAAAGACCTGCTAGACTGACCAGATACTACAAAAGGGACGAGTGATTACTTTCTCATTGAGCTACAACTCATTTTCACCCATCTTCACTTTGATTCAATATACATCATCTACAAGATCTACCACCCTCTTACTGAATATACTATCAAGTTCACGTGAGATCCATCTATAAATTTATGAATTATATGAAGTATATAGTGCACTATATTTTGGACTATCAATAGGACTGGAAAATATATACATTTTTTTCACTCATTTTTTCTTCTTTTTTTCTTTTTTCTTTTTTTCTTTTTTTCTTTTTTCTGCCTTTTTTCCTTTTTTTACTATATTTTTCTGGACATTTTATTTTCATGCATTTTTTGGATCCACAACCTATGTATATAGATATATAGTTCATGAAATTCAGCACAGGGAGGTTTTTTGTGTGTATATATGTAAATAATCGATGTGTATATATATGATTGGAATGAACTTCACTAAGGTTTACTTGATTAACCTATGAATTACTATTATAATAAATATTCTTGCAATTCAATACAGTTTAGATTTCACAAGAATCATCTTTTTTGAGTGCGGTATTCATATTTGTTTTTGGATAATAATTATGCACACCTGATATAGGGTGTTGATGTCATTAGACCACACCCCTTCTCATTACAGAGATGCACATCACCTAATATGCTTAATTGGTAGTAGGCTTTCGAGCCTATACAGCTTGGAGTAAGACAACATGCATAAAGAGGATGATGTGGTCAAAATACTCATTTGCCTAATAATTCTGCACTCCCTGTAGTACTACTGTCCTGTCCTTTACAGGGTCTCCCTGTCCAGGCCCCAAAGCAACAGCTAGTACGGCTTTGGCCACGTCCTGGTTGGGGACCTCTTTTCCTTCCTTTCAAGAGGTCAGAGCCAAGATTGAAGATAACCATTTAATCAATTGAAAACAAATGTTTATATTACCCTTCCCACATTTCAAATATGGAATCCTTGACGTGACTACTGACTTGAGCTACTCGTTTCATGGTGGCTTCTTTTCTTCCTTCCCTTCCTTCCCGGCCCTATCCCTTCCAATCCTCTAAATTAACTAGTATTATCCTTGCAAAGCATGTGTGCGCTTGTGTGTTATTCCTGCTAAGTTTAGACCAGCAGACAGCACCCACCTGTGCTTGTCGGCTTCCTAGTGTTTGTTTGTCACTCCAAGTTTTTTTCTAGCCATCTTTTGAGATTGTCTTCCCTACTTGTGTAGTTTAGCCTCCTCCTGTGTTTGTTAGACTTCATCGTAAAACAACTAAAAAGAAAGTAAATACTCAAAGGCAGTTTACATAAAAAATCAGGAATAACATCAGGCAGAGGAGGAAAAACTATTACAAAATCAATTAAAAATAACAAGAACAACAACAGGACAGAAATAAGGGGATAGGCATACGGACAAGGTTATTCACTAAAGTTCAAATTTAAGGACACAGTAGGCAGCAATGCTGTCAGTTCATCTACTTTGGCCTTAAATTTGAAATTCACTTTGCACTCTAATTCTCACTTTAATGAATAACCTTGAGAGAGTTTGGGTACTTGGGCCTCAATTTAATATTGTTGGATACGTTTTCCAAAGGAAATATATATTTTTAGAAAAACTTTAAAATAATTTAATGTTATGAAAAAATTATATTAAAAGTCTGTAATATTTTTATATTTTTTTATATATTGGTATATATTTTGATATTTTAATATGTTGAAAAAATATTTTGAAACGTTCATTCGAAAATATTAAATCATTTGGAAATTGTATTCAACAGTAGTAAATTGAAGCCCTAGAGCAGGCTTACCCAAACTCCAGCCCTCCAGATGTTGCTGAACTTGAACTCCCATGATTCTATGAATGAAATAGATAGGCTGAAAACATCGTTGAAAACACCTGGTCAGATCATGATATGGTAATTGCAGACCTGATGGAAAATAACAAGCGACCTCCTCAGATTTGGAAATTAGCAGATTATTAAGCAAATGTAGAACATATAGAGCAGATAATTGATTTCTTCATTAAGGAGAATTCCTCTGAGGAGGTATCTAAAGAATGTCTATGGTCCTCGTGTAAAGCAGTCATAAGGGGTCATTGGATAAAACTTTCGAGTTTTCAAAATAGAAATGTAGATAAAACTTTGTCGGATCTTTATATCCAATTCTATAATCTCTCTAAAGCTAATAAACAAGTTTATTCTGAGGATAGAGCCTTGGCAATTAAATTCTACCAGGCAAAGATAAACGAACAGATTAAGATTAGGGTCGAACGGAATTTACACAAGTTAAATATTAAATATTATTATAAGAATAATCGGGTAGACTCAGTCTTAACAAATAAATTAAAGAAAAAGATGACAGATCATAAGATATCTAGGCTAAGAGAAGGGAATGATTATTTTTATAAGCCGGAGGAAATTGCCAATAGATTTAGAGTGTTTTATCAAAAACTTTATAATCTGAATAAATGTCCTGATCAGGATGTGCTTGACAGTTACTTGAAAAATTCTAATTTGTTTAAACTATCTAATGACCTGAGGGTGAAAATTAATGGAAATATATCTTCCCATGAAGTGGAATTGGCAATTGATAAACTTGTTAACAGTAAAGCTCCTGGACCGGACGGGTATACAAATATGTTTTTTAAGGTCTTTAAGAGACAATTAATCCCATTGTTATCTGACACCTTTAACGAACTGGCTACTAAAGGGAATGCATCTCAAGATTTATTAAGGGCTCATATCACTCCAATTTTGAAACAGGGTAAAAATCCAGAGGATGTGAGTAATTATCGTCCTATTTCGCGGGTGAATGTGGATATGAAACTTTATGCCGCAATTTTAGCGGAACATTTGAAAATAGTTTTGCCGTCACTCATACACAGGGACCAGATAGGTTTCATGCAGGGAAGACATTCCTCTAATAATACTCGTAGGGTTCTAGATATTATAGAATGGGCTCAAGTTGAGGGAACCCCCCTTCTGACCCTGTCGGTGGATGCAGAAAAGGCCTTCGACAGGGTCGGATGGGGGTATTTGAGTAAGACTTTGATACAGTTTGGTTTTGATGGATGGTTCCTGAATGCAGTGGGAGCTATATACTCAAACCCTTCTGCTCGTATAGTAGCCCGCGATTTATGTTCAGAGTGGTTTAATATTAAAAATGGGATGAGACAGGGGTGCCCTCTCTCACCTTTACTATATATCTTGTCAATTGAACCATTAGCAAATAATATTAGACAAAATCCTGGGATTAAAGGCATTGGAACTCAATTTGCCGAATGGAAGATATGTTTATATGCTGATGATATTTTAATTTCTATTACGGATCCTCTGGTTTCTCTCCCGTATTTAATGCAAGAATTTAAAAATTATAGTAGTGTTTCAAATTATAAATTGAATACGAATAAAACAATAGCCATGTCGATCAATATTCATAAAGATAATCTATTTTCTTTAAAGAGAGATTTTGATTTTAAATGGACAAAAAAAGAGTTTATATATTTGGGGGTAACTATAACGGCAGAGATAAGTCGGACTATGGAATCCAATTTTTTGAAGTTGTTAAAAGAGACTAATATGCTGTTAAAGGAATGGAGAGTGCATGAAATTTCTTGGTGGGGAAGGATAAATACTATTAAAGCTTATATAATACCTAAATGGGCTTATCTATTTAGTATGCTCCCTCTCGCGATTTCGAGCTATTGGCTGAATATGTTGCAATCTAGTATTACAGCGTATATCTGGAGAGGGAAGAGACCAAGAATTAGTACTTACCATCTTTCAAGGAAGGCCTTCCAGGGGGGGTTGGGTTACCCCCTTGTTAATCAAATTTATCAGGCTAATATACTAGTTCATGCCAGTAAATTACAATTTACCGATTCTTTAGACCAAGCCTGGTATAAAATCGAAGCAACCAGACTTGGTTTAGATAACCTTGAATTTCTCTTATGGAGAGAGGCATTTGTGTGAAATGGGTTCTCACTGTCCCTCGTCCTTATTTCAGACTTTAAAAGAATGGACATCTATAAAAAATAAGTTGAATATTAACAGGAAAATATATGAGAATTTGAGTTTGAGGTCGTTGGAAAGTTTTATGCTAGAAATAAACTTGTCAAATTGGTACAAAGATTTTAATTACAAGATAAAAGATCTCTACAAGGACCATCAACTAAAAAGTTTTGAAGTTTTGAAAAACTGGCTAGATTTACCATCTAGAGAACTATTTAACTTCCTCCGTATTAAGAGCTATCTGAAAGATAATATATTGGTTTTAGAAGGCCGACTTGGAATAATTTTCAGGAAACTTTTTTCGGGGGATCCTGTCAAAAGGGTTTTCTCCACTGCAGTCGAATTAATAAAGATAATGGGGACTCCTCTCATTCCTAAAGCTTTAACTAAATGGGAAACCGAGTTAGCAATCTCTATTCCTTTTAATAACTGGTGTAAATCCTTCGTGAGGACCAAAAAAAATATTCACTGTTTGAATATCTTAGAGACCTTTATAAAGGTGTTGTATAGATGGTACTTGGTTCCTATCAGACTTGCTAAAATTTCTGTTACTAACCCGTCTAATTGTTGGCGATGTTTTCATCTCGATGGATCAATGGTTCATATATGGTGGTCTTGCCATCGAATCAAATCTCTCTGGAAGATTACATATGAATTTATAAATAAATTGGGAGGCTCCTATTTGGAATTCAAACCGGAAATTGCTTTACTCCATCTTCTGGGCCCAGAGATAAAGGATAATTCTGATATTGTGATCATACACTGCTTAATGGCTACTAAAATTTTAATAGCTAGATTTTGGAAAAGTTTTGATATTCCCACGAGAGATCAACTTAAAGCACAACTTTTATTCCAAGTTGAGATGGAAATAGGACTAGTGTCTATGAGAGAATATTCTAATTTGAAGGCCTTGACGTTCTTTTCTAGCTTTGTCCAAAAAATTAAGAAGCTTTGAGGTAAATGATTAAGTGGGGTACCTTTACGACTCCCCCGCGGTTGGTAGAGTGTTCTCAAAGGGGGTTCTATTATTAGTCGCCTTTGCCTTATACTGTTTATTCTTTTCCTTAAAAGGGGGTTTTGGATCTGCAACACATACGACCAGTTTTGTCTCGTGTTTTGTCTTGTATCTTTGTTTCTTTTTCTGTTTAACATATTTATAAGGTTCTGTATAGGCCGTTTTTGGTCTATGATATGCAGCTGAGGGTATGTACGTATTCCCAGTTTATGTTTTAGACGGCTCATTGAGGAAATTTGAAATAGAAATCTGTCTTTGTATGTATGCATAATATGGTGGGGAATCCTTATTCTTTTTCTTCTGTAAGATTCCCTCCCATGGTTGTTGTCTTTGTCTATAAAAAAAAAAAAAAAAAGAGAATCAATGGAGTTGTAGTTCAGCAACATCTGGAATGCCAGAGTTTGGGAAACCCTGCTGCCTAGAGTGTCTTAAATCTACGCTATCTGGCAGAGGATCATCAGAAATCTCAATCCTTTGACATGGGAGTCAACCAGTGGATATTTGTAAAGGATAGATGAGCAATCTAAATCACCTGATGTCTAGTACAGATCTTGTTAGTTAAATGACATAGTAATTCATGCATGGTCAGCTGGTATTGGAGTTGGCATTTCAGTTTCGTACACATTACAAGAGACCAAATATAACAGATCTCAATTCATATACAAATTCACTTATTTGAACCATAAAGTCGAGGCTTATCAAATGTGCTTCACATGCATAAATTAGATAGTGTAAAATGTGCCCTTTGTCCCTCCAAAGATTCCTTAACCCAATTCTTTTAATCATGCAGTACCGAGCTATATATGTCATTACACATTACTCTCCAAGGATTCCATATAATTACTTTCTGATGAATAGGAAGAATGAAAAGAGAAAATTGACTCTAGAAATGTGACAGAACAAATACAATACCTTTAAATGTTTCGTGGAGTAGCCTTTCACCCTGTGGAGATCTTATTTTTTTTTCTAATAATTAGTTTAGCTGCATTAACCAGTTTCAATATATTATTATTTTCAAAAACATACTATATTATCAAATCACTCCAAATGTATCATATTTCAGAAAAAGCATAAAGTTTAGGGTATCCGAGTCCTTTAGTAGTTTACTTTGGTGCTGGTTAAGTCACTTAATCCTTTGGGTATGAGATGTTTTAGAGCATGCCATTTTTATCACTACCCAGAGAGTGTTTGTACTCACACAGATTTTGTTGTTTTTTATGCTGAGGGGAATGTGATGCTCTGTTAAGCAAAGTATCTTATTTGTGTCAAAAATGTACTTTAAGCTTCCTTGGCCAAAATTCTCACAAACTGCATTCATGGTGTTTTCTGGGTAATTAATCGTGAACAGTTTCCCCTCTGCTGAGTATCAGCATATGTTATCAATGCAGTAATTACAACAGCTGATTCAGGATTGTTTGAAGTAGTTAATAACACACACCGCTGTTTAAGTTAAGCAGATGGTAACATTACAACATTAGTAGATTATAGTTGCGAAGCATCGTTCGGTCCTGAAACTCTCGTAGGCGGCCACCTTTAAGATGTAATAATGCCAGCAAATGTCTTTAGTTATTTTTCAGAAGTTCTCATGGAGCGCCCGATTTAATGGAATACTGCCAGAAATTTTTACATCTATTCTGCAAAAGCAGTTATTAATCTACATACGGAATGGCTTAGTGCCAATGAGATACAGAGCCATCATTCTGCGCGGCAGCTCAGAGAGAGGCAACTGAGAGTAGTGAATGTAAATTTAATGTTGTCACCACATTAAGTCACAGAAGACTTTATTTAGTTGATAGTAAAAGAAAAAATAACAATGCTTCTTTGGTTTTCAGTGTTAGTTTTGACACATGATCACTGATCAGTGCAATGGCCCACAGTAAATTCACATATTGTCAGTAAGAAACCCAGCCATGGAAAATAATAATAATGAAAACGTGTATTTTAAAATCGATTACATGTTTTCAGTGTTCATGTGCTAGACTTATACAATTTCATGTAGGTCTACAATGTCAACCACATGATTCACAACTAGCATTACCCAGAAAATGCATAAACGCTACCCAGCTCTAATGGAAGCATGTATAAATTAACTCACTATACATCAATAAAATAGCTTAATAATACTCATCTGTGTCCAGGGCCGGACTGGGGATACAAAGCAGCCCTTGAAAAATAATCTATGCCAGCCCCATAAGTCACTGCGCCACGTATTGTCACATGTAATACGTACGGCTATGTGTTGCCACCCTAGATGATTGAGTAATAGATAAACACATTATATATATATATATATATATATTTAATTTTTTTATTATGTGTTTATATATTACTCAATCATTAGATCAGGCATTCCAAATTATTTTTTCCTGTGGAACACGGACATAGTGTATCAACATTTCTGCAGGAGAATCTTCAGTGCTGCTGGCTGAGGTTGGTGTGCTGCTCAGTCCTCGCTGCTCCCTCTCCCCCTCCAGGTGGCGCGCTCTGTCTGGGAGGCAGTTCTGGGTTCTGTATGGTGGGTAGGGGGGCTGTGAGGTGGGTAAGGGGGCTGTAAGGTGGGTAGGGGGCCTGTGAGGTGGGT
The DNA here is from genome assembly GCA_933207985.1 of Pelobates cultripes. Lineage (NCBI taxonomy): Eukaryota > Metazoa > Chordata > Amphibia > Anura > Pelobatidae > Pelobates > Pelobates cultripes. The sequence goes on along the minus strand of OW240912.1, from coordinate 196,459,838 downwards.
AAGGGGGCTGTAAGGTGGGCTGTGAGGTGGGTAAGGTGGCCTGTGAGGTGGGTAGGAGGCTGTAAGGGGTTGGGAGGTGGGTAAGGGGGCCTGTGTGGTGGGCAGGGGCCTGTTGGGTAGGGGCCTGTGAGGTGGTAGGGGCCTGTGAGATGGTTAGGGGGCCTGTGAGTGGGTAAGGGGGCTGTAGGAGGTTGTGAGGTGGGTATGGGGCCTGTGAGGGTGGGTAGGGGTCTGTGAGGTGGGTAAGGGGGCTGTAAGGGGGCTGTGAGGGTGGGTAGGGGGCCTGTGAGGGTAGGTAAGGGGGCTGTAAGGTGGTTAGGGGGCCTGTGGGGTTGTGGGGTGGGTGGGTGGCCTGTGAGGTGGGTAGGGGGGCCTGTTTTGTAAGGGGGCCTGTGAGGGTGGTTAAGGGGCCTGTGAGGTGGGTAGGGGCTGTGAGGGTGGGTAAGGGGACTGTAAGGGGGTTTTGAGGTGGGTAAGGGGCCTGTGGGGTGGATAAGGGGGCAGTAAGGGGGTTGTGAGGTGGGTAGGGGGCTGTGAGGTGGGTAAGGGGGCCTGTGCGGTGGGTAAGGGGGCCTGTGAGGTGGGTAAAGGGGCTGTAAGGGGGTTGTGAGGTGGGTAGGGAAAGCTGTTAAAAGGTAAATATAAATACCTTTCCTGCTGGTCCGATGAGCAGCTATCCAGTGTCATCAACATGCGTGGGGGCGGAGCTTGCGTGCGAGGACGGAGCTTCCGTTCAGGAGGTGGGGCTTGCGGGGCATGCGGCCAAAATTGATTTGCCCTGTGCATGGAGACTGACATGTCTCCCTGCTGTATGGCCGGCCCCAGCATGCTGCGGCCCACCAGGAAATTTCCCCGTATCCCGGTTGGCCAGTCCGGCCATGTCTGTGTCTATCACATATACCAAAAACTAACTGCAGCTGTCACATCATTTGTGTCTAATTCAAATTCAAAACACATGTTATATTTAAAGGGATATTCCACTGCTCAAATACAAAATAAATAAAAATCACTGTTCAGTAGATATGTCCCCTAAAAAACATGCAAGCATTTAAGTATACATGTTTTATTGGGGGCATATCTAAAAACAGATTGCAAAACCTGTAAATCTCATGTCTGAAGCCTTTGCAAACCCTCACATTCTTACCCAGCCTAGACTTTCCGTGGCTGTCCAATTACAGACTTTCCAATACAGTTTAGTGAGAAGTCTTTGCAAGACAGGTGCTCTGAGCATTTGCCCCCTTTCAAGTTTAGCTCCACTGACCTTACCAAACCAGGAAGTAGCATTACCAAATTCTAATATTCCCTTGATGGTTAAACAGTTCTAGGTTTGACTGTCTAATGTGCTCCATGCTCTGGAGTGCTCTGACAGGAAAGTTTCACTTCTCTTGAGACTTACGTGGCAAAATACTCATCTTGAAAGCTAACTCTGTATGGAGCCCTCACAGGGTGAAGATGGATTATTTGTTTTTGCAGTTCTATTCTTTATTTTTAATAGTTGCATTAGTTATTTGGCCTTTTGTGGACAAAAAAGAAAGAAGAATTATGGAAAAACAACACATCTAAATCTAGGTTTGCATTTTGTTTTACTTGGTTTTAAATTTATTGTCCTTCCTCACCATTATTCGGTTGAGCGGGGTGGGTAGATTTTTTTCATTTTGTTGGTGTGGTGACTTTGGACTCCTAACCACCCCAAGGGGGAAATCTTGCATACTGTTGTCCCCCCCGCCATTACAGTAATTTATTCTCCCCAATCCGAAGGTTATAGATGGTAGCATGGGAGGAAGTCAAAGGCATGTCCACCCACCTTCTATATTTTTTAAATAACTCCCACTGCCACCAATAGTGGGGGACTTGGAGAACAGTAGGATGACCCGCCTCCTTTTATTAATTGGTAGTCCTCACCCACCACCCACTTGTGGGTCCTGGATTATTTTTTTTAATAACTAATAGTGTTATTCATTAAAAAAAGATGTTGTTTCCATCAGCTAACCAGTTTTTCAAATTCAGTTACTTGCATTTTGTCTGGAAAGGAAAAAAATGTGCTGAAAAAAGTCAATACTTATTTTATGTTATTGACAGATGATAAATCCAGGCCAAAATTTGTAGTTATATTTCACATATAACTATACATGATATTAGGAATTATCATCAATAATGGTAATTATTTGTAGGAAAATGCTCTTTAAGCATAGTACTGTTGCCTGCATTGGTAATGTAGCGGGGTTTGTGTCTGGGAGCCATTGATGATACCCCCTGCCAATTTAACAGAAATGTGATATACATATTCATTAAATACTGCCAAAAGAAATGGCACGTGGATTGATAAAGAAAACTTTATCTACAATTAGTTTACTGCAAAATCACTTTGTAAGCAGCACCTTCCAAGGGTTGGCAAGAAGTATCTTTTACGCTAAAGTGTAAGAACAAAATTCTAAGATTTAAACTGTGATGCCTGAGACAAAATCAGTGCAACAATTAATCTCTGCTTTCTTTGACTATCACCTTGACCCAACTTTATTTTAATTAACAAGGCCAGACAGTGGCCAAAGAACAGTTACCCACCCTCCAAAAACATAACCCATGGTTCAGCAATTATAATACACATGAAAAACTACCTCAAGCTAAAGAATAAAGTTTGTGCTACAAAAACCAACATGTTTATTCACTAAAATGAGACTTCAAAGTGAATTCAAAGATAATTTTAAATGTAAGGCTAGACTAGCCAAACTGCAAGTATTGCTAACTTAGAGGATTTTTCAAGTTCACGTTTAATTCCCCTTGAATTCTCTCTTTAGTGAATAACCCTGTAAATATGCCTGAATATTTTATTTTCTCAGTTTGTGTCATTTACCCCAACACATTATGTCACATTTGGGTTTTTGTCTTTTTGTTCTTTTTAATGTATTCTATCTATAAACAAGATGTTATAGCAGTGACTGCCTGACCTACTCTCTGTGGATCTTTCTTTTTGTACTTTAACAAATAATAAGGCAGGCACTTTAGCCAATGTCAAAAGGTTACTAAAAAGGGAAGTGTCATGCTTTTGTGATTTTTTTATATATATATATATGTTCTTACTTATGCTAGTTGACTTCCTACTGTGCTGTGTTTGGCTTGATATCAATCACAATGCATCATCGGGCAATTTTTACCACAAGCTAGTCAGTCACATATTTGAGTGTCTCTTTAAAAGGGCATTTGTGTTCAGAGATAGCTGAGATGTCTTGTTCTTGATTAAAATTGGCAGTTTGTTGACTTTTATTGTTGAGCACACATATTTATATTAGTGAGTAAGTGTGAACATGCAGAGTGTCTTGAAACTCACACCAGTTTACACAGTTGGAAACACATATGCTGAACACATGCTGAATTACTAGGTGAGCAAAGAAGAGGGTGGGTAACTGTTCCTTGGCCATTGTCTGGCCTTGTGGATTAAAATGAAGCTGGGTTCAGGTGACAGTCACATAAAGCAGAGTTTCATTTTCCCACTGATTTAGTCTGATCCATCACAGTTTAAATCTTAGAATTCAGTTTTCACACTCTCCACTGTAACTGTAATTCATTTAGCTGTCTATCGCTAGACCAAAGAAATTAGTCATCTGTTAGTTCAATGAAGGGTCATTCACTTACATTTTTCTATTTTTTTTTAAAAGTGATTTTAAGTCATAATTTATTTGGGGACATTTTGTAGGAAATATACGTTCACTCTCAAATAAATTTTCTGGTTTTAAAGAGATAATCTGACATGGTTGCAAAAAGATTGGGAGTGCCTGTACTTAAATATGTAGCATTGTGCATTTTCAGCCAGGTTTGGAATACATTAAGCACCTCCTGAGTGAATGTAATCTCTACTGAAACCTAGAAACTTTGTGATCAGTTTTGAGAGCCAAACAGAATTTGAAGTGGATTGCCATTTCCTTTCCAAAAGCTCTCTTGGAACAGAAATGCTGGTACTTCACTAGTACAGTAAGTCAATTTGACTAGACCTATACAGGAAAATTTCAAGCAAATGTGACTTTTAATAGTAATTGATGAAGGTAACATACAAAAATAATGCTTAGCGGCTCCCTTAGTAAATAATAGAAGCCTTAATGACTGGCTTTTCACTAACACCCTGTCAATATTGTTACATTTTTTTCAGTTGGTAACCAGCTGCTACTTTGTAACAGTAGCAAAAGGAATTTTAGTGAGTAGCAGCTGGGCAGTAAAAAGTAGTGACAAGGTGTAAAAGTGCCCTAAATTTAGAAAAAAAATAAAGAATTGTTATGACCCCCAATTTGGATCTCAAAAAGGGTTTAGAAAGGTCTTCAAAGTCAAAAGTCAGGACCTATTGCTAGATAAGATTGACCCTCTGTAGATCTTCAGACATGCAGTTGATATCATTAGGAATGACACTTCTACTGAAATCAGTCATTTAAGGGGCTGGATATTACATACTGTAAGCTCAATTGGCAATTGAAATTCTGCTTTGGCCCTGAATGATATAGTGCAAACTAGCAAAATCTGGTTGCACAAATGACCCAAAACATACAGTTTCACAGCTTATATGGTCTCACTTTCCTGTATCAGGGTATCATGAATCTACTTTGTGAGTTTATCGATTGGCATGATTATTGCTAATGATCCACATGTTTACAGAATCTGTTTTATAAATGTATAACATTCATAAATTTACCTTTTCTAAAAGGTAAAAAAATCAGGCTCATTCACTTCTATCGCCCATAAATACAATAATGCCATGCATACATGCACATGCAGCCTGATTTGTCTTTGAACAGTTTCCATATAAAATAATTTTTGCCTGCATTTTAAGTTCTTCATATCAGTATCACAGATATAAGTAAATTACTTACTTAAAAAGCATACAAGCACTCTTGGGCTCCTAAAAGGTTTGGAAAAAGGAGGGTGACTAATTTTGTTTTAGATTTTGCATGTGTGTTTGTGTATCTGTGTCTGTATGTGTATCTGTTTCTGTATGTGTGTCTGTATTTGTATCTGTGTCTGTAGGTCTGTATGTATATGTGTCTATATGTGTATCTGTGTGTATGTGTGTCTGTGGATCTGCATGTTTGTCACTGTGTGCCCCTAGGTATCAGTATGAGTGTCATTCTGTGTATCTGCATGTTTGTCATTAAGTCTCTGTGTGTATCTGCATGTGTTTGTGTGTCTGTGTATTTGCATGTGTCAGTCTGTGTATCTGTGCATCTGTATCTGTATGTATGTCTGTGTATCACCATGTATGTCCAAGTATGTACCAGTATGTGTTATATTGTGTGGATCTGCATGTATGTCAGTGTGTGTTTGTCTGTTTATCTGCATGTGTATCAGGGTATGCACATGTGTGTCTGTCACCCCCACACACACTGTAACCCCCTTCACTCTGCCACACTCACAATAACTTCCCCAGTCACTCACCCTATATTCACCTCCCATTGCTCTACCATACTCACCCTATCACACTCACCTTCTCGTACACTGTCACACTCACTCGTCCAACCCTGTCACACTCATTCCCTTTCACCGTGCCACACTCACCCTTCCCCCGCAACCATGCCACACACACACCCACTCACCCTGGGGGGTGTGAATGTGACACAGGAAGCTGCTGGGCGGGGGGTTAAATGCATGGTGAGGGGGGTACAAGGGCAATTTCTGAGACAGGGGCCCTGTGGTTTCCAGTTACGCCAGTTAAGCGCAATGCGCATTCAATGCTTCTCAAAGTTAAACGTGGCATTGTAGTGGAGGTGCCTCTAGTGGAGGTCAGTGTGACAGCTAGACCTTGTTTAATACTTCAAGGTAAGATAATGTTTTATATTGTGGGTTTAAACCTATAGGATTGCTGTGGAGCTAATAGGGCGGCGATTTTTTTTGTTTTGCCTAGGGTGTCAAAACTCCTTCCATGTCCTTGCCTGGGGCCAGCACTTTGCCAAAGACATCAGGGTATGCACTTTGCTCTTACTTTAGCACTTTAAGCACGTTGCTCTTACTTACCAAGTCCTTCCTCATCCTTTTCTTCTATTCTTTTCCCTATACTTCTCCCACCCTCTCCCCTACTAGGATTATTTTTCTTTGATGTACTATGGTTTCCTATTAGCGTGACATGTTTTATGTGGATCTTGAATAACAATGTAATACTTTGGTGCTTTATTTTCATTCTCATTTTTCTTTTGGCATTATTTTCACTACTATTGTGTATTGTTTCTTGAACACCTATTTTGAGTTGAGCAGTAATGTGTCATATGTTGTTTTTTTCGCAATTACTTTTGCATAATGAAGTACATACAAATTACATTTATTTTTTTTGCGCATGGGAGAGGGCACAATGTTCATGCCTTAACTTGAGAAATACATGTATTTTTCTGGCACGTGCTTTAAAGGGGTTCTGTCACCATCTAGATTTTTTGCATATTTTGTGAAGACCCCTGATGATGGTGATTGCAATGCTTGTAGTACCTAGGATGCGGGGTGTGCAGAAAGGGGAGTTTTATGTACCTGAACCTGTATCTCACAGCCGTCTCCATCTTCATTAGGCCAATCATCTCCCAAGATCCCTCATAAGTGTTGTACTCTCACGCAATGCACAAGAGTACTACACCCAGTTCTATGGTGATCTTGTTGGCAGAGCTGCTTGGACATAACTTATCCTCAAAGTCATGCATTATATGGGTTACCTGCATCCCTACTACCGATCATATATGCGCTGATGGAAAACATATAAAAAAACAAAATGTAAATTTTATGCAAATAACAAGTACTATAGTTTTGCATTAAATCATAGAATGGTGATATGATCTAACTTGAATTTACAAAATCATGCAGTTGTGATGAGCACTATTAATCATAGGTGCGTAAATACAAAAAAATAATTAAATTGCTATTTATCACAACATAAAATAAGTAGAGGTACACCAACTTAGGTGGAGACCTTACGATCGGCTCAAGTAGGCAGGCTTTGTGTGTAGCACAAACTCGCTTCAGTGATTAGGAAATATGGAGACTTGCAAGTAGTATATAAAGACATTATTTTAAATCAAAAGTAAAAACAATCCAGTATCATCCTGAAATGCATTTTACCATACAATGGCTTCTTCAGTCCAGTAAATAGTAATACTCTTCCCTCTAATGCCTTCTAACACAGTTGCATATTAACTAAATGATAATTAGCTGAGTTGTATTGTCTTCCACTCTAAGCTGAATCCAAAACACTCAGAGAAGCCAAGCTGCAGTTCATATCGGACCTGCACTATACATAGAAATACAGGCTAATTTTTGCATTCATAATCACCCACATTTCATATGCTTTCAAAAGCTGTTTTTACATATGTTGGTTGGAGCACATGGGACTAAGGCAGCCCAGAACTATGTTCCAGGCTGTGTAATGTCAAACGCAATGATAGATCTCCTCTTCCACCCTCCTTCCCACTCTGTGCTACATCCTGCCTTTCTAGTTGCTCCCGTCATCCCTCCCCTCTTTGAGCTCTGAGCCAGCATTTGGTCCAATCATATGCTTCTCTATAAAAAGCCTGTGATCATACCCCTTGCCCCCTATTTGTCTTACTCCCCCAGCCTTTGCATGTGTCTTATTCCCCCTGCTTCTCCATGTGTCTCATTTCTGCCCATCCCATCCATGTTTCTCATTCGACCAACCCCTCCATGTATCTCCTTTCCCCCACCCCTCCATTTGTCTTATACCCGAGTCCCTCCATGTGTCTCATTTTTATGCCCCCTCTCCCTCCATGTGTCTAATCTCCTCCCAGCCCCTTCTTGTGTCTCACTCTCCCAGTCCCCCCATGTGTCTCATCTCCCCAGCCCCTCCATGTGTCTTATTCTTATCCCCCGGGTGTCTCATTGACCCCCAGCCCCTCCATGTGTCTCATTCACCCACCAGCCCCTCCATGTGTCTGATTTCCCCCATCCCCTCCATGTGTTTTGTTTCCCCTTCCAACCCCTCCATGTTTCTTATTCTCATCCCGTGCCTGCTAATCCCTGTGTAGTGTGGCTGAGCATAGATGATCTATGTTTCTGACAGGAAGTGCTCACTGTGCTCTCCCCTCCTGCCAGTCACCTGTAGACTGCGCCCCTGAAGTTATGCCAGCCCACCAAGTTATGCCAGTGGGCCAGGCCGGCTCTGCCTAACCCATCAGGCTGCTCTTTAACTAAAATGCAAGGACATAAATCCAGGGGAGGCAAGAGCTCCCTGCTGAAACCCATGTGTATAGTCAAACTTAGTATTGTGTTCATTAAGCATGAGCAAGTCAAGCACCTCTTTCTGCTATTGGTTACTTTTCATAGAAAAGCAGGTAGGGCTGGGAAGGGAATTGAGATTTCTGAGAGAGAGAGTTGTCTTTCAGATAGGTTAAATTATGTTAATTATGGGGGACCACTTTGTCTTCTCCACCTCAGTTTTGGAACAATGCTGCAATGCTACTCTGGCCCATACGGGCGACAAAGAGTAGTGGTAGTGATAGCTGTATTGGTCTCTCTGTCTCAGACGCTGACTCTTCTGAGTTGGTATCCACTGTAAATCCTCTTGGTTTACGTCCTTCAGGGCTCCAGCTCCTTTGTGTAGGTGGTTTCTAACCAGAGAGCCAACAATGAACTCTGTTCTGTATAGTCATAGTTACATAGTTAGTTACATAGGCTGAAAAAAAGACGTTTACATCAAGTTCAGCCTTCCTCACGTTTGTTTTTTTGCTGTTGATCCAAAAGAAGGCAAAAAAACACAGATCTAAGCACTTCCAATTTTGCAACAAACTAGGGAATAAAATTCCCTCTTGACCCCAGAATTTCAGTGAGATTTATCCTTGGATCAAGAAGATATTACCCTACATTTAAAAGATTATATCATTAAATATTCTGTTTTTTGCAAGTATGCATCTAGTTGCTGTTTTAGCATCTGTACAGATTCTGATAAAACCACTTCTTCAGGCAGAAAATTCCACATCCTTATTGTTCTTACAGTAAAAAAAAAACTTTCCTTTGCCTTAAACTAAATCTTCTTTCTTCCAGTCTAAACACATGACCTTGTGTCTTATGAATAGTCCTGTTTGTGAATAGATTTCCGCACAATGGTTTGTATTGGCCCCGGATATATTTGTATAATGTTTTCATATCCCTCTGTGGCGACGTTTTTCTAAACTAAATAGGTTTAAATTTGCTAACCTTTCTTCATAGGTAAACTGTTCCATTCATTTTATTAAATTTGTAGCCTGCCTCTGCTCTTTTTCTAGTGTTATCCTTCTTTAGAACAGGTGCCCAAAATTGCACAGCATATTAAAGATGTGGTGTTACCAGTGATTTATAAAGAGGCAAAATGATATTCTCATCCTGAGAATTAATGCCCTTTTTCATGCATGATAATACCTTACTGGCCTTAGCCACTGCTGTTTAACATTGCACATTGTTGCATAGTTTGTTGTCTACAACAATTCCCAAGTCCTTCTCTTGTGTTGTTATCCCTAATATACTTCTATTAAGGGTATAAGTTGCTTCTGCATTCTTTACGCCGAAGTGCATAACTTGTGCATTTTTCTACATTAAATTTAATCTGCCATTTGAGTGCCCAGTCTATCTAAAGCCCTCTGCAGCAAAGTTATATCTTGCATTTATCCACATTAAATGTCAGTTGCCACAACTCTGACCATTTTTCTAGTTTACCTAAATCATTTGCCATTTGGCTTATCCCTCCTGGAACATCAACCCTGTTACATATATTAGTATCATCAGCAAAAATACATACCTTACCTTCAAGACCTTCTGCAATATTAGTAATACAAATATTAAAGAGAATGGTTCCAAGTACAGATCCCTGAGGTACCCCACTGGTGACAAGACCATGCTTCGAATATATTAGATTGACTACAACCCTCTGTTGCCTGTCACTCAGCCACTGCCTTACCCATTCAACAATATTGGAATTCAAACTTCAAGATTGCAGTTTATTGATAAGCCTTCTATGTGCAACAGTGTCAAAAGCCTTACTGAAATCTAGGTAAGCAATATCTACTGCACAACCCTGATCTATTATTTTAGTTACCCAATCAAAAAAAAGAATAAGATTAGTTTGGCATAATCTCCCTGAAGTAAACCCATGTTGTCTCTGTGTCAGGATTACTAATTGATCCAGCACATAGAACTGTATCACACTTAAGACTAAAAGGTAACATCTTACCGGGCCTTAAAACGGCTGGACTTAACGTACCAGAGAATAGTCAGAATACTTGTCGAGGTCGGGGACAACAGAATGAGACACAACAATGAGGGAAAGCCAAAAGTCAGCGATACCTGAATACACAGAAGTCAAACAAAGCCAAAGTCAATAACCAGAAATAAACGCACAGGATCACACTCTCGGACAACCACTAAGGGAAACCACGGCAGGGCAATGATGAGAAGTAAAAATGCATTTAAATAAGCCTTTTACAAATCTGAAATCGGCTTTTGACACCAGAACATGTGCGCACGTCTCTTACGTGATGGCATATGCACGCCGACATCGTCATCGCCGTGGGCAGACATGGGGCTATAATTTGCTGTGGATCTGCAGCGGCCAGTGTCCACCAACATGCCGCAGGAGTCGGCATGTTGGTGGAGCGCAGATACCGTAAGGTGAGGATGAGTATGTTACACTCTGATCTTGAAATCCATGTGCTTTTAGCTGTTCAACAATCCTCTCCATTAACATGGTTTACATTACTTTCCCCACTACTGAAGTAAGGCTTACTGGCCTATAGTTGCCCGACTCCTTCCTACTAACTTTCTTGTGAATGGGCACAACATTCTCGACTTCCAATCTTCTGGGACTACTCCTGTTAACAATGATTGGTTAAATAAATCTGTTAATGATTTTGCTAGTACAGCACTAAGCTCTTTTAATAACTTTGGGTGTATTCCATCAGGTCCCATTGACTTATTTGTCTTTACTTTTGACAGTTGAAATAGAACCTCTTCCTCTGTAAACTCACATGTAACACATGACTAATTTGTCCTTTTTCCTAGCTGAGGCCCCCTTCCTTCATTTTCATCTGTAAATACTGAACAAAAATATTAATTGAGGCAGTCAGCTAGACCTTTATCCTCTTCTACATACCTTCCGACTTTTTTTTTTTTTTATCAGTTGATTCCTCTTCTGCAACTGTCATTAGTCTAGTACTATCTAATACTATCCTTACCTTTTTGTGTCATTTTACCCCACTCCCTCTAGCATGTAAGCTCATTGAGCAGGGCCCTCAACCCCTCTGTTCCTGTGTGTTCAACTTGTCTGGTTACAAATACATGTCTGTTCGTCCACCTATTGTAAAGCGCTGCGGAATTTGACCGCGCTCTATACATATCATAATAATAATAATAATAATTAAGCAATTTTCAAGTTTACAGTGGCCATCATTTGTACAAATTTGCAGGTTATGCAGTTTCTATGGCTACAGAAAGAAAATGTTTCCGTTATGCGATTATATACATGCTGAACACATTTGTCCACTTTAAACAGATTTTATATATATGTTTTTAACTTGGATTGGGGGGAGGGGGGAATAGGAGTGTAGTGGGGTAGAGCTTTAAAGGAGAGTTTATATGCTTCTTGTAAAAACACTTTTTTGTATCATGGTATAATCTTGCTTATCCCAATGTATGATACCTCCTGATACACATTCCTTTTTTGTATTATTATTACATGTAATCGTACAGATAGTTTGGTATCTATGATGATGAACTCGGCTGTCGAAACTTCGAACACTGTTCTGAAACATGCCAGGGGGGAGGGTTGCTGCTTTTAAAGATCTCCCAGACTTGCCAGGCTTTTCTCCAGAAAGTTGCTCTGGTGGAAAGAGCTGTTCTGCTTGCTAGTTTGTCGAATTGGGTTGTGTTTATGAGCTGTTTACATTGTGGCAGGGCTGCTATGTTGATCTGGTAAATTAGGTACCTAGTTGCTTTAGGAAGTTTGGGTGAGTAGTTGTGGAGCAATAGACAGTCTGGGGTTTGTGGTATGTGAATGCCTGTGCTGTCGTGGATCAACCTGGTTATCGCTGCCCAGTAGGGAAGTAATACTGGGCATGTCCACCACATGTGGATCATCGATCTAAATGCAGAGGTGCATCGCCAACATTTGTCAGAGGCCTCAGGATAAATTCGTTTGAGGCGTGTGGGTACTAAGTACCATCTGTACAAAATATTTCTGGATAGTTCAGTATGGTTGGCGCTGAGTGTGAGGTTTTTGGGAGTGAGAAAGATCTTCCTCCACTTCACCTCAGGTAAGGTTTGCCCTAGGTCTCTTTCCCATGCCACAACAAAGGGTTACCTGAGTGTGAGATTATGCTGCAAAATGTCGGAATATAGTGTTGAGAAGGATTTATGTGCTGGTGTCAATTTGAGTAGGGTTTTCTCAAAGCTTGTCAGCTGAAGTTCATTTACAGTGTCACTTTTTTCACCTTGGTGTTTTGTCAACCATGAGTAGATTTGTCTGTGTGAAAAATAAGCTATGGTCGGGAGGCCGTATCGGCTCTGTGCCTCTTTGAACGTTAGAAGGTGAGTATCTTGGTATAGCTGATGTATGTGGTGTATTCCATGTCATTCCCCCGACTTTTGTTTTTAATCTAACTAATGCTTGTTTTACTTTCCTTTTCTCATTTATGATTCTAAAAAATGTTTTTTCCCCTTTTTTTTGCTGACTGTGCTATTTTCTCTTCTGTGTGTGATTTGGAAGCTCTTATAACTAGCCTCTTTCTGCCTAATCTTATAGATCTGCCTGTCTTTGTTACTCTGAGTTTTTTATAATTACTAAATGCTAACTTTTAGTTTTTTACTATTTTACTAGTTTTTTACTATTTTGGCCACATCTGCGGAGTACCACTGTGGTTTCTTAAATTTTTTGCTTTTACTGACAAGCCTAATGCAATTTTCTGTTGCCTTCAGCAGTGCAACTTTTAAATAATCCCATTTAATGTGGACTCCATTTAAATTGCCCCAGTCTGATAATGACTCCTTTACACATATTCTAATTTAAGAAAAGTCTGTTTTTCTAAAGTCTAAAACCTTTGTTTTTGTGTGGTGTGACTCAGTCACTGTTCTTATATTAAACCACACTGACTGATGATCACTGGATCCTAAACTTTCACCTACAGTAATATCTGAATGTAAATTCGTATGAATTTCGTCAATTCGGGCATTTGAATGCTTCCGAATGTCCGAATTGCCGAATTTTGGATGTGGTGAACTGAACTGTAGTGCCGAATTACAGAAGTGCTGAAGTGCTTTGGATTTCTGAAAAGTGGCAAAACAAGAGAGGGAGGATAAATGATGACAGGAATCTAATCCTAACTCTACCCCTAACCCTACTCTCCTTTTTTCTTTATTTATGTGGCTGGAGATTTAGCACCCAGGCAAGTACTTCACACTGACATTGATGCAGAGCTTCAGTTGAAAGAAAGAAATATAGAAGGTTACAGGTTTCTTATTTAAACCGTAAGGAATTTTATAAAAAAATCATTCCAGTGGCTTAAAAGATATATAATTGATGTCACTTAAAATAACAAGAACAAAAAAAAATATATATATAATATATATAGTCAATACCTTGCTTTTCCCACAGACATCTCAAATTTGTAGTGATGTTAATACTGCAAGGGGTTCTGGGTGGGCATATGCAAATAAATGGAAGGGGTTTTAATCACTTTTTTTCCTACCATAACTTTCCTGGTTTATATATATATATATATATATATATATATATATATATATATAAAATTTTATATTTGTTCCTAAAATTCTAAAAAGGTAACACTTAATTATTTAAACCACAACAAGTCTTAATATATAAATGAAAAATTAAATAAAAGCAGTTTTTCTCATGAAATACCCGCCTCTCCCTTCTTACGTAACTCTTTTTATACCCATAAATAGTAGTTAAAGTGGATCCTAACTGTGGACGTTTTTAAAATGAAGAGACACACTGTGTTTTTGAAATCCATTTATGATATATTTTATGTATTTCTCAATTCTAACATTTAAGGTTCATGTTCTGTTCACATAGTAAAGCCCACAAAGACATATAATTAAAAAATATATTATTGATTGAGCAAGACATAAATGCTTTTATCTTATACCTATCAATGACACAGTTATGGTTTTTGGACCTACTGCAAGCTAAACGTCTGCCAAATCCACCAAGAAACCTATATTTTAAATAAAAAATATATTTCCTCATATTTCTTAGTGAAATTACTTTTAACTAGTTGTTTTTTTTTTTGTATTTCTGAAATGCTTTATTTTTGCTGTGCATAGAGATACAAAGGAACTTGCCAAGCCACAACAGCAATCATAGCAGAGTGTATCATTTTTATTTATAATCTTTTTCTTTTTATTGAAGTTTTAAGAAATTTACATACAAAAACATATGCATACATATTACATATATAATCACTTACAGTTACATTTCCAATTATTTGTTGCTAAAATTAGTATTCATGTCAAGATAGATTATATTATGTAATAATTTTTATAACATCCTTTCCTCTTTCCCTTTTTCTCACTTCTTTCTCCTCCTTTCTTTTTTCTATCTAGTTGGGATTTATAATCATACATACGGGTAAGAGGATAAACATTTTAGGAGCTACAGGTGAATTTCATAGGTGCCGTTTTGGTTATTATCATTGCATCAGGGAATTAAGGGTCTGAATGTGAATGTACCGCCAGTATATTATTTGTTTGTGCCATTTTGGCCATATTTCTTTATATACTTTAATTCTACCTATTATTCTGTAGAAACCTTCTTCCATTCGACATTGGAAATTAATTTGATTTACAATTGTTTTGGCTAAATGCGTGTAGAAGGCATGTAGAAAATATGGATTATTAATATTTTAAATTCCTGTTTACAATTTGGAAACTCAATATGAAATAAAAATGTTTGGGCGGATACATTGTTGAGACAATGTCTGATAGCGTTCTTTTAATTTCTGTTAATCCTTCACATAACCACCACATATGATATAATGTGCCTTCTGAACTTGAGCATCTCCAACATTTTTTAGAGTATTTTTATTTGAATTTTTAATTCTGTTAGGAGTAAGATATTAGCGCTGGATAATTAAAAAAAAAAGTCTCATGCAAACTTAGACTAAGGGTATATTTTCTGACTTGGCAGAAAGCCTTGCCCCATTTTTCAAGTGAAAAGGAATTGTTATATCTCTTTCCCATTTTATTATTGATTGGGGTTCCTCTAATGTCATATGGTTCCTTAATAATTGTTTAGTTCTGGAAATAAGTTTATTTTAAAAATGTTTATTGATAAAGTTTTCATATTCCGGGTAAGCTTTGATCTTATTAGTATTAATTATATGATTGACTCAAACATAATTATAAATCTCTCCATCAGGTAGTCCAAATTGAGATTTGAGTTTGGTAAATTACTTAATTTTCCCCTGTGTGTAATTATTTGTGATAAGCTATGTAGCGGAGCGCTAGTCTAGCAGGGACTTTTCTCCACTGGTTCTCCAAGATGAATCAGAAACAAGGAAGGTAATCTACAGGAACAGGTAAATACAGTAAAGCAATACAAGAGTACAACACCTCCCCAGTAACTGGACGACACTCAGTTTAGGGGTAATAACTGAAGGTTTAATGCTGGCACACTGCCTTTTATGTGATTTTTCCCCACAAGGTTACCACCCAAGGTTGACCTTGTGGGGCACCGAGATACAAAGTTAACAGACCAATGAAACAGGGTTATACACAGAGACACCCCCATACAGTATGTACAAGCCCTCCCCTCTGCCTGGTAGATAATGTAATAACTCAATTATCTCCAGGCAGGAAAAAACACATTTTTCACATTTTCTAGAAGTAGCCCAAAAACATTACATATTCCCATAAATGGCACATCCCTGGATAGCTCTGATATGGGTGAACAACATATCCAAAAATCACCCAGATCAGAGCAGGGGTTCAAGAATTCTGTGGAAGTCACATTTGATCGACCGCATGCTTGATTTCATGTCCAAAATAGTTCCAGATAATTGGGCTGTGTGGCCGGTCTATCTTCTTAGTCAAATAATGTGTAAATTGCATGAATGGATCCGTTCGTGCATTAGATTGTTTTTACCGAATAGTTCTCTGTTCGTGCACTTTTAGGTGAACTTCGATGAATGTGGAAGTCCCAGCGGTGTTCACACCGTCGAGTGTTCGATTTTAGTTCCATGCACTTGACGACCAAACACCGCTGTTTTTGTTTGTGTCCCAAGATGGCCGCCGCCACGTGTTCGTCTATACGAAGGACGACCAGCCAGCCGACCGCTTAGAATGTTCGTGTGGTTGCGGTTTGTGGAGGTGTGAACTGCATTAATGAGCTGCACACTCCATAGCTGGGTGGCCTGCCGTTCGGTAGTTTGTTCGGTTGTTGTACAAAACCGTGGGAACTATTTAAGGGAATGGATTTTGACGAAGGGCCAGGCGAAACAGGGCAAAACATTGGTAACAAAGCCAGGGGAGTAAGTCTCACACAGTTAGTGTTACTTTCTCACACAGGGGATTAAGGAGAGGGGAAAACAAGGGGGGTACGGACAGCCCAGAGCTGGTATAAGTAGGATAGCATGGCCCATTCTGTTACAAGCTATAAATATTGCAATTCTTCCACTTTGATAAATCCAAATCATGGGTATACAATTGGAGAACCTCCAATGGTGTAGAGAGAAATAATTTGTTAGAGATCCCCATTTTATTTTTAAAAATTCTCATAGACTCGATTGTGTTTTTATCAATAATATTAGATGGTATTATACTCTTATATTGTTCAGTTCCAAGCCAAATTAAATAAGGATATTTTTGAATATGAATCTTCCTCCATTTTCTCCCAATTAGGGTTACTTGTATTACTGTCCCATTTTAGGAAGTGAGTGAACAGGATAATGTAATGTAACTCTATTATATCTGGAAAATGTATACAGAGATTATCAATTTTTCGAGTTAATACTTTTTTTTTGAATTGTTATATTTTTATTATTTTCATAAATAAGACAAACAAATTACATTCAACAAAGACAAAAATGCTTGACCTTTTTGAGACCCTTATTAATATCATACTTTAAGCTTGTTGTATAAATCTTTTGGGTGTATAATATGCGTGAGTTTCCTTAAAGGATCACTATAGTGTCAGGAACACAAACATGTATTCCTGACCCTATAGTGCTAAACCTACCATTTAGGTGGCTTGACCCCCATTAGCCCCCTATAAAAGTTTAAAACTCACCTTAATTCCAGCTCGTGTGGGTCCGCCGGCGTGACTCTGCCGGCATGGCTCCGCCCCTTTTTGATTTCATCAAAATGGCCGATTTTTAGCCAATCCAATGCTTTTCCCATAGGGGAAAGCATTGGATTGGCTAAAATCGGCACGGGGGCGGGACCAAATTCTGTTTTGGCCTATCAGGACCTCCTCATAGAGATGCATTGAATCAAAGATTTGCTGTGCAGGTAAATTGTATTCAAAATTTAACATAGCGAAAAATTTCAAGTTTCCCTTTGTGTAGAGGTCTGCTATTTTAACAATACCGAAGTTCATCCAACTTTTTAGTGAAAGATCTTGTATACTTTTTTCTAATATACCTATACCGATAGTATCAATGACTTTCCACTGGGCCCCCATCTTTTAACTGAGCCCAGACCTTAATTAGATGTCCTATAGTAAAACTTTTGACCCCAAGGTCTTGTAAATTATAATTCTGTGTATCCCATATCACACCAGAGAAGTTATTCTGCTTGATCAAAGACAATTCGACCCAGTACCTGCTTTCATTAGCTGACTGTGGGATCTGCATCAGGTAAATATGGCCAAAAATATTGGCTAAATAATAATTCTTCAAGATCTGCAATATAAAAAGTCCCCCCTCTTTCATTTTCGGAGCCATTCTATTAATAGTTATGCAAGGTTTCTTCCCTTGCCATACAAATAAGGAAATGCTCCTCTGGGCCAAACTTAGCTAGCTATCGGGATTTGGATAGGGAGATGTCAGAACAAATACAGCCATTTGGGAATAATGTATGCTTTAACTGTGTTTATTCTGCCGACCCAAGATAAGTGTTTATTCTTCCATCCTTTTAAAGTTTAATTCATTTCTTTTAATAAGGCCAAAAAAACCTCCAAAGTATCTGTAACATCCATTGTTTTCTTTATTCCCAAATAGGTGAACTCATTTTCTGCCCAACTACAATCATAATATTTACGCAGTCATTCTTTTATATTATCCTGTAAATTAAGGGCCAGAATTATTGTTTTTTTCTGAGTTTAGTTTGTAGTTAGAAAACTCTGAATACTCAGCGATCACCTCCATCAAGGAGGACAAAGATTTTTCGACATCCGTAAGAGTCAAAAGGATATCATCAGCATACATGCTGACCTTATATTCCATCTGGGCAACGGGAAATCCATGGATATTGCCAGCAGCTCTTAATTGCAAATATTTCTATTGATAATAAAATTGATAATAAATACAATAATAGGGAAAGCGGACACCCCTGACGGGTCCCGTTGCCCAGATTGAACCAGTCGGCATGTATGTTTTGCCCAATAGGTCTAGCAATTGGAGCACTATATAATGCTTTAATTGCTCTGCAGAAATAGTCTCCAAATCCAAATAATTCAAGACTTTGAAACATAAACTCCCAATCCACCCGGTCAAAAGCTTTTTCTGCATCTAATGCAACAATAATCAACTCTCTATGTTCTTTTTTGGCCATGTCTAAGATATCGATTATTCTATGGATCTTATATATATCTTATATATCGAGCCTCGACCAGGTACAAAACCTATTTGATCATTGGAAACAGACCATGACAGATTAATAAATTCATTAAAAGCCTGAGTCATATCTGGGGCTATTTGTAATTTAACAAATTTATAAAAATGTGCTCCAAACCCATCTGGACTGGGGGCTTTCTTGTCTTTTAATGTTTCAATTGTACTTATAACCTTGTTACTCTGAATATTTTTATCTAAGGTTGCTTTTTGATCGATAATGATTTTAGGTATTTGTATATCTTTTAGAAAGAGTTCAAAATTTGTTGGATTAAATTTTTTTGAACTGTACAATAATGTACAATGATACAATAATTTATAATATCTCTATTGAAACTTGAGCCAATATCCTTGAGAGCTCTGTAAATCTTTGTGTGTTATTTTACTAATCCTATTGCTTGCCTGTTGTTTTTCTAATTTATTAGTGAGTATTTTATCAACTCTATTACTTTTTATATACCAATTTTGTTTAAATTTTTCTAGATTTTTAGAGAATCTTATCATATTTAGTTCATTGATCTTGTCTTTAATTGATCTTATTTTACTGGCAGTAACTCTCGATGGTGTGATCTTATTAGTTTGTTCCAATTTATATAGCCTCAAATATGCATCCGTAAGGGATCTTCCACTCTCTTTATTGGCTTGTATCCCTAATTTAATCAAATGACCCCTAATCACAGCCTTATAAGCGATCCATCTGATACTAGGAACTGCTTCTTTCTGTCATTTGATTAATGTATTCTCTGTTTGCTGCACTGTTCAGGATGGTCAAATTCAATCTCCACTGTCTTGTTTCTCTCTTTTGATTATCATTAATTTTCCAAATCACCGCATTATGATCTGTCTAATATACTGTTTTTAATCAGAATTTTCTTAACACAGTTTACTAACTTAATATTACCCACTAGCATATCAATTCTTGCATAAGAACAGTGTCTATAGGAAAATGGGTAAAATCATATTCTTGTGGGTGAAACAGTCGGCAAACATCAAAAGAGTGGAGAGAGCTTTTGACCTCCGGAGCAGTGCATCATCAATCCGTTTCCCAGGTTGGGTCCTCTTATCCCATTCAGTATCTAAAACACAATTATAATCTCCTGCAATTATCAATCTTCCCTTAGATATTTTCTCTATTTTTCAAATGATATCCCTCAAAAATGACACCTGCCCAATATTGGGTGAGTAAATATTAACTAAAGTATAAAGGTCATTATCCAATTTACAAATCAAAATAATGTATCTGGCCTGTGGATCACATTCCTGAAAAATAATTTCACAAGCAATATATTTTCCTATCTATATTGCTATCCCTCTTTTCTTTCCTTCTGCCGAGGATGACACTTGCCGTCTGTCTACCCATATAGAAGTCGCTATTTGACTCGATCCAATGGGTCTCCTGTAAAAAGCATATTTGTAGTTTTTCTATTTTGATCAACTCTATAAGGGCTGATCTTTTTTGAGGGCTATTAAGACCTTGGGCGTTCAGTTTAAGCATCCTAACCTAACCTAACCATATCCTAACATATTCGCATCTCTCTCTCTCTCTCGGCGACTAGCTTAAACATTACAAAACATACAACATAACCACACATAAAGTCCACAAAGGACCCAAAACCTTTCCCCTTCGTCAAGAACAACCTGTCTGGACTCCGAGCATATGATCCCTACATGCTATACAATACTGAAGCTACAAACCGTAGCTATTCTATGTTAGGTGGCACGATCCAACCCAACCCGGCCAAGGATATATTTTTTCTCTCAGAAAGAGGAAGAGAAAAAAAAAAATCAAACAAAAACCAACAACTCACACTCCCAATAATCTCGATAAATGTGACGTGTTATTATTGTTATTATTAAATGGTCTGAGTTTTATACATATTTCTAAAACTGGATCCTTCAGTCATTAAATTCTAAGAAACTGGATTTACTTAAGCCTCATATCAAAAACAGCATATTATTCAAAAAATTCTCAATAGGGCTTTTCCATATCCTTATTTTGTGTCCCAGTAGATTGTAAAGAAGTGAATATTTCCTATTTCAGTTATAAAAAAAAGTGCTTCACTCATAACAGTGACATATTTTATCATGGTTTATTTGGGACCCACCCCTGGTGTCAATGATAATAGGCTTATTATATAAAATAAGCCCTCCATCTTGTAATCTGTGATATTTATTCCTTTATTCCACTACAATATTTTAATACCATATTCTTTGTTTTAATTCTAATGTGAGGAGAGAGAGAAAGAGGAAAAACAAAACAAAAAACTAAATCCCTGTGATTCATCTAGTGTTTATCAGTTGTCTATTTAAGTGTATTACTCATTATTTCTGTTTCTGTGCACCATTAATATTCCCTAATTAAACCCTTCTATTTATGCGCGCTTAATCCCGGCTTCAAAGCACATGTTTCACCCCAATCTCACACGCCGTTCATAACCTATTAAAGGAACACTATAGTCACCTAAATTACTTTAGCTAAATAAAGCAGTTTTAGTGTATAGATCATTCCCCTGCAATTTCACTGCTCAATTCACTGTCATTTAGGAGTTAAATCACTTTGTTTCTGTTTATGCAGCCCTAGCCACACCTCCCCTGGCTATGATTGACAGAGCCTGCATGAAAAAAAAAACTGGTTTCACTTTGAAACAAAGGACTACCAGCATTGGCAAACAGAGAATCCCCTGGCTATGATTGACAGAGCCTGCATGAAAAAAAAAACTGGTTTCACTTTCAAACAGATGTAATTTACCTTAAATAATTGTATCTCAATCTCTAAATTGAACTTTAATCACATACAGGAGGTTCTTGCAGGGTCTAGCAAGCTATTAACATAGCAGGGAATAAGAAAATCTTAATTAAACAGAACTTGCAATAAAGAAAGCCTAAATAGGGCTCTCTTTACAGGAAGTGTTTATGAAAGGCTGTGCAAGTCACATGCAGGGAGGTGTGTCTAGGGTTCATAATCAAGGGGATTTAACTCCTAAATGGCAGAGGATTAAGCAGTGAGGCTGCAGGGGCATGTTCTATACACCAAAACTGCTTCATTAAGCTAAAGTTGTTCAGGTGACTATAGTGTCCCTTTAACAACTAATTGGTCTGAAAAAAAAAAAAAGTGGCCATATTAACAGACCCTATCCCTATTACTTCTCTTCCTACTCAGTGCAACTCTTTCAATTGCAACCATAAAGAAGCCTATTGGGGATAATCAAATATTGCTATATCATTATCCTGCATCACTGTTAATTTAATTGGATATCCTCATTTGTATTTAATCAGATTATTCCTCAATATGTTAGTTACTATTCCAAAGGCTCTTCTATGTTTCCTGTTAGTCCATGATAAGTAATAGAATATTTTCAGGTTGATGTATGGGTATTTGTCATTTTCTCCTACTTTTTCCTCTGTGTTTAAACATGACTTGTTCTTTAAACCAAAATTGTTGAAAACAAATGATCACGTCTCTGTTTGCCAATGCTGGTAGTCCTTTGGGCCTAGGGAGATGATGAAATCTGTCCATTACATTATACATGGATTCCATATCCATACCGAAGTACCGGAAAAACGACAGTAGACATTCCTCCAATTTATCCCCTTTGACTTGTTCGTCAATTCCTCTAATGCATCCCTCTAATACGAAAGTTATTGCGCCGGCTGCGATCTTCCAGTTCTCCTATTTTTTTTGTTCCATCATATCCTGTCTTGCTGACATTTGATCCTTTTGAGTTTTTATTTTCTTTTGTTGGGAGTCTGCAACATTGAGCCTTTCTTCTATGTTAATTACTTTTTGGTTTCTTAAAGCAATCTCTTTATTTATCTCCTGTACATTAATTTGTATTTCTCAGGAGATTTTCTCGAGCAGTTTTTGCTGGCTTTTCTCCAAAATTTCAGTGAACATTATTTGTATTTCGTTCCCTGTGGGTTCATTACTTTCTCTTTCTTCCCCTTGGTTAAATGAAGCACCTTCTCTGCTGTCACCCAGACTAGGAGATTGAGGTATAAAAAAAACTAGACAGTGTTATTTCAGGTCTTATGTCTTTCATTTATTTTTTTTATTTTTTTTGAAGCTTTACTTTCAGGATTTTTTTTGAGGTCATATTCAGAGTCTGGCTAACCAGGCCTCTTTCCAAACACAGGAAGGTAATGGATTTATCCACCTACCACTCTCTCCTTATTTTTTATTATCTTCCTACTTACCACCCCAATGTAATTCTTCAAAAATAAGGGGAAGATTTGCTTCTCTTTAGGGCTTAGTGTTATAATGACATTATTAAATATACTAAAAGTATAAAATATATTGAAAGTATAAGAAGAATTGTGGTCCAATCCAAAACAATATCACTGTTATGCACAACCTAATAAACAGACATTCATGTACTTATCTATTTGTAGAGTGCAGACTCCCATTCGGTAACCGGCCAGTATGCCAGCTGTTCTGGGTTGGGGCTTTACTGGAGCTTCATGGGTTTCCCCTCCGATAACTCCCAGCCGCTCATTCTCCTTTGAACCTGCTTGTCTCTTGATCCATATTTTGTGTATATGTTGCCAGCCCCCTCTAACAATCAGTTCATTATTCCTCTCAGCGTCTTCCTGCCTCAGCTTTCCAAATCCTCAGTTGTTTCATTTTGCACCACCCGGAGCGGTCGTCTTACGCCATCGCTCTACCCGCCTCTAGTTAATACTTTATATGTAATTCTAGGTGTTTTTCCTCTCCATATAAATTCCATAAATATTTTTTTAAATTGAGAGAGAATATTAAGGAGTACTCTGAGAGGCATTGAACAAAATAAATACAGCAATTTGGTAATACATATGCAGAGACTGTGTTTAATCGTCCTATACATGAAACTTCCAAGCCTTTCCATTTCTGGAAATTTTCTTTAAATATGGCAAGTATTACTTCAAAGTTTTCTTCTATTATATTATTTAAATTTATATAAATAATAATAACCCCAAATGCTGTCTTACTTTTGTGTTTTATCTTCCTCATTTAAAAGTGAATTATCTACTTAACTCTATGTGCTCTATTAATTCCATTCTTTCTCTCCTTCTCCTCTACAAATTTCTTAATAATGCTCGGTGTTGTTATTATGTTTTCTATCTAAGTATGTGTATTACCAATTTTGTGAAAATGGTAGTGTTGCATTCTTTTTCTAGACACCTTCTAGTGCTTCTCATAATGTTTCTATTTTCCTTTTATCCATTAAAAGTATTCTTATATATTATTTCAATATATATTCTTTTTTTTAATTATTAACCTCCTAATTTCCCTTTGTGTCATGAAGTGCTGATTGAAACCTCTGAAGAGGAGAAAAAAAAAATTACATTCGAGAAACAAAGCTTATTATATTATATAATGTTCTGTTTGTGTAGTTGTTCTTTAGCTTGTATTGGATCATTGAAGTTGTAGACTTTGTCATTGTGTAAAACTATCAATTTAATTGGGAACCCCCAATGATACTTATTCCTGAGCCTTGTTGTGACATCATGGAATCTTCTTCTTGCAGACAGGGTAGTCGTGGAAATATCTGTGAAAAAGCGGATGTCCTGATATCCTTCATCTTTTAAGGAGTTATTTCTTCATTCTCTCATAATCTTATCCTTGAGATGGTGGAGCTGTAATGGCACCAGAGTCAGCCGGTATGGCACCAGAGAGGGAGGAAAGGTATTCAGTTTAGACTAGGGATACCTTCATCACCATTTCAGCAAGCCGCGCAACACCCACACGTGTAGCACATACATGCCTCATGTCATCACACACCTGTTGAATACCCTATCCACCTACAGCATACTGCACTTTATTTTTTTAAGCTAACGTAGTCACATCAGACTAGGGATACATATCTAAATGCTGAACTAATCTGAATCTTTTAAGGTGAAAAGATCATCTAGACATATAGAGTACTGATTATAATTATTATTATAAAGTAATGTGTTCATTATTTGTCAACATAAAACAAGATAAAGTTGACATAAAATAGTGGATACGTCAGGCAGAACTAACTGACAGTACGACTAGAAAGCATTGGGAGGCTATTACGCATGCGTGGCAAAATGTTACACTGCCCTAATCAGCATCTCCTCAATCAATGTATCTCTAAAGTGAGTGTTTAGCACCTCCATGCAGAGAGTGAAGATGCTGGACATAGGTGCTGCACACTGTGCAGCTGTCAGGATGGTATAATCCAATACGCAGAATTAAGTAAAAAAAAAAAGAATTAACTTAAAAACTAAATAAACGTATAAGTGGGCATCAGAATGGCTAGACTTAACATAAAGATAATGGTCAAGAACAAGCCGAGGTCAGGGACACAGAAAGAGACAAGAATGATAAAACAAGCCAAAAGCGCAAGGATACCACAAATCGGGAGAATCCAGAATAAACAAAGGTCAAAGTACCAAAAGAATTACAATTAAAACGCGCTTTCTGATTACCAACTAGTGGAGACTATGACAAGGCACTGATAAAAAGCAGTTTTTAGCTTAAATAACCCTAAAAAGACTATGATTATTCAGAATGGACCATGTGACCCTAAGATGTGCGTGTTGATGATGCATCAACACATGCACATCCATGCCATTTTTATTATAATCGGAGGTGGAGCTATAATATAGCGTGTGACTGAAGTGAACGGCGTCCCTTGGAACGCCACACTGACAGGGGGCTGCCGCACATGTGGATCGGGAGACGATCTGCCGCAGGCCGGTTAAGTATCAAATATTTTCAGTGTGATCGCACCAATCTGGTGTGGTCCTGTGACTATGCTTGCTGGAAGCCGTGACAGCAGCATTGGACTACGAAGCACCTCTGTCTGAGTGACTGCCACTAGAGGTGTTCTTAGGCAGCAATGTAAACACTTACTTTCTTCTGGAAAAGCAGTGTTCAGCCTGCATGGACAGGCTATAGGCTGGCACCAGAATCTGTACATTATACTGTAGTGGTTTTAGTGGCTATAGTGTCCCTTTACACATCTTTCTCTCACCTGTCAATTAACTCTCTGGCATAGATTCCTGTGCTGAAGAACTGATTTACAAGGAGAGCAGGAGGCACAGGTGAAAATGCACCTTTTTGAATTTCATGCTCCCTTTCCTGTTTTTTATCCCCTCTCTTGATTGTCTTACCCACTTTATGTTTAATCCCATTTTTCCCTTTGTATCTTACACTCCTCTTGTGTGTCTCTTAAAACCCCCCTTTGTGCCACCCAGCCCCTTTGTGTGTCTCTTTTTCCCCTCCCCCAGCCCCACTGTTTCCCTTTTTCTCCCAGCCCTTTTGTGTGACTTTCAGCCCCAGACCCTTTGTTTCTTTTTTCCCTTCCCCAGCCCTTCTGTGTGTCTCTTTTACCCTGGCCACTTTGTTTATCTCTGTCCCCACAGCCCTCTGTGTGTCTCATTCTCCCTTTTCCCCAACCCTTCTATGTGTCTCTTGTTCCCATTTTCCAGGCCCTATATGTCTTTTTTTCTTCCCCAGCCTCTCTTGTCTTCCATGTGTCTACCCCTCCATGTGTCTTATTTCCCTCTCCAAATTCCATGTTTTACTGATTTTACCTCTAAATGTCCTGCTTCAGTTGCAATAAATTTTAGCTAGATATTAATTTTAGCTAGATGCCACTATACGTAATATGACCGATAAAAGCTAGATGCCACGATACGTAATATGACCGATAAAAGCTAGATGCCACGATACGTAATATGACCAATAAAAGAAAATGAGTGAAATGGAAATATTTCAAGTGCAAATTTTATTCTGTAATGGTGATTGGAATTGACATGACTGTTTCATTTCACAGGATTTCTTAGTAGAACTCATTGCTCGAGAGAGAGCAGAGGCACTGAAACTATATGCACATGACAGCAGATCAGATCAATCTATGTTGCAGGGGGAACTCTTGGCAAGTCCAGTAATCTTTCTGAGGAAATGGATGGGCGAGGTAAGGAAATTAATGAGACTTACTAGTAAAGCATATATGTTTATGTCAAAACTATAATTCCAGAAATAGTATGCTGTAAGTTATATTAGTGCAAGAATATTACATCTGAACCTAGAGAGATAGAGAGACCAGTTGATCAAAAAAGAAGTCATATAATCTGTTCTGTATGCTAGCCAAGAGTCTGTGTGTGAGGTACACCGCTCCTTGATGACTCTACTGAGCTAGCAACGTTCTCTTGTTGTCTGTTAGCACTCACATTGCTAATAATCGCCCACTGGAGGGCTGCAGCATTCTTGTGTGATGCCCTAACTTGTCATACAAGACTTATACAGCTTTTTTTTTTAAACCGATCTCTTCAGCCAAGTGTCTCTGCCCAACTTTCTACTATATTGTAAGTTTGTTTGGCCCCTCTTCCCCTCTTGTTTTTCTCTCAACATTATACTGTTTGTTGGATAGGTGCTATACGTTTTGTGAAATACTAAAGCACTGAGGAATTAGTTGGAGCTGTAATAACAATAATAATAATGTACACAATGACTACATTTGATTTATATTAAGTTTTGCATGAAGTTAGTGCTCTAATTGCATTTTGCTATGTAGTTTATCTGTTTTCGAATGCATGATGCTGTTCAATATTGTGTACATTTAAATGCTCTGCTTGGTTTCACCCAGGGTTTTGTAAACTCTCTGGATTTACCTGCCGTTCTGCTTATTTGGGACCAGCTGTTCATGCAGGATTGGAATCACAAAGTGATGGAGAGTTTCTGCCTAGCCATACTCCTGCTACTGAAAGATTCAATTATGTCTGCAAAGGATTATCCTGCGGTTAGACAGGTGAATCTTAATAACTTAATTAATAATATAAACATAATGAAATAAGGCCATTAATGCAAACATATATCCAATATTACAAATGAGAAAAATAGAAAACTGAGCTGGGTAAGTCATTACTATTACATAATTATCAAAGCATGTGTTAACGGAGTGTTAGTGTTATAATTCCATAGATTCCGAATCCTGTCTGTGCCAAGATAACAATAGTAACTTAATGGTAATAGGTTGCTGCACCAAAACCGAAAATAAGAATATCAGTAATCAAAGCAGATTCAAAAACAATAGTCAGATATGATGTAGCTTGTAACTTTGCTTTTCAAAACTGGAATTAGATCTAGTGAAAGAAAAAACAGAATGATATAGTGTTATATTATGAATGTTATGCAAAAATATACATAAGTGTAATGCACTCATGATATATGGAGCTGCACAGATCTCTGAAATATATGTTTGCTCAGTACAAAGCCCTCCAATGGGTGTAGGGTTCAGAAACTGTTATTAGACTGCTGTATCCAGAGGCATAACTAGAAATCACTGGACCCTGGTGCAAAAAATGCCCTGGCACCCCCCTTCATGCATCTCATCCCTCCAGCCCCCCATGCATCTCATCCCCCCCAGCCCCTCCATGCGTCTCATCCCCCCGCCCCTCCATGCACCTCATCCCCCCCCCCATGCATCTCAGCCCCCCACCCCCCATGTGTCTCATCCCCCCAGCCCCTCCATGCATCTCTGCCAGGTGATGGCTCTTTCTGCAAGTCCCGGCACCATGTGCAGTCGAGTGTTGCCATGGTTACCGCGCCAATGTTTGGAAAGCCAGGACTCTGCAAAGACCTGTGGAAGGAGATCAAAAGATCTCTCTGACAGGGTCTGTGTGCTTGTAAGGGGCCCAGCCTCACGGGGCCCTCAGGTTGCCTTGGCTCCTTACAAGTGAAGTGGCTGTACCTCTCGACTGGCCCACGGTCGCAGGAATCGCACCTGCGGCCGGGCCCCTTGGAGTGACGGGTCCAGTCGCAGCTGCGACCCCTGCGACCATGGTAGGTACTCCGCTGGTTGTATCATAAAAAAAGAAAGGACCAGCAGAGTGGTCATGAAGTACAATAGACTAGTGTAGGGATGGCTAAAAACCTTTCAGCTGCATCCTGGTCTGAACATGCATTGCAACAGCTACTATATCACAAACATTCTTTTTGTAGTGATGTAGTAAAGGAAAACTAGCATTATTATTATTATTTATGCCTTACTGAAAATAAAAAAAGTACATGTAATATAGCTTCATTTTATTTTGTAATCAATATATATACAGTAATTAGTGATGTCCCGAACGGTTCGCGACGGGTTCGCCGCGGACTCATCATTGAGTAAACTTTGACCCTGTACCTCACAGTCAGCAGACACATTCCAGCCAATCAGCAGCAGACCCTCCCTCCCAGACCCTCCCACCTCCTGGACAGTTCACTAAGAATGCAGCTTCACAATGAATGTAAATTGGATGCTGTGACGAGACCAATCTCACCACATTGCATTGGAGAAGCCTGGTTGCTCGCCTGTTGCCTTTGGATTATGGCCCCATGTTAAAAGGCTTGATTTTCTCCTGCAAAGACAAGAAAGCCAGGTCATTTGGTGCTTGCCCTGTTTGAGCAGTGATACCCCAGATAGCTATGCCATGGAGCCCATTCGTATAATGAAAGACTATGGGAAAGACTTTGGCTCCATGGTAATTGAACTGTATGTGTGTGCTCTGAGCGCCATTCAGTAATAATGTGCGCTCAGATCTGAGCTATCTGGGGATATGTTGCATGTCTGTATTTTATGTCATAAATGTAACCTTGTGTATTTTATTGTATTTTACTGTCTTTTTGCTGCCATGTGCTCAATGGAGTTTTGCCTCTGTTTTTGGAGATAATTGGATTACTTCTAATTATCTCCAGGATAGAAGACTCTGTGGAACTGGTTTTGGGCAGAAAAGCCATGTTTCCTGTGGTCACAAAGGACTATGATCTATCTTTTGAACCACTGGACCAATTTGTATGATTTTGACGTATGTTTGTTTTTGGAGTATGCTGATTCTGTAAATGTAATTTTATGTGAATGTGATGCATACTTTTCAAGTTATGAATAATGTGGAAAAAATTTATTTTTCTGCTTGTGCTAAATTACATTACCCATTGTGTAAGGTAATTGAATCACATGCAGAGGGGAGGAATTTGTGTGGGAATGTCTGAGTGTATTGTATGTGTTTATTGGTTGTGTTCCAAAACCATGTGGGTGGTACTAATGTGTAAGAATGTGTACATAAGCACAATAAACCCACAGCTCTGTCTGTTCACTGCTTGACCCTCAACACAGAGCTTTGTCTCGTTCTTGGGGGGATTTACTGTATGCTGTTCCAGTTTGACTGCTAGGAGTGTAAACCTATTCGTATGGTTTTTCCTATTCGGCTGTTTACAGCATTCGTATGGTTTCCTGTTTGGCGGATTGGTGTTCTGCAGGAGCTGTGCCTGTGCATCTAAAAAGGGGAATATCGCCTAAACGCTTTTAACCCCTGGTGTGCAAAACGGTCCGTTACAGATGCTTTCCAGGAGTTGAGAGGGTCTGGGAGGGAGGGTCTGCTGCTGATTGGCTGGAATGTGTCTGCTGACTGTGAGGTACAGGGTCAAAGTTTACTCAATGATGAGTCCGCGGCGAACCGTTCGTGGCGAACCGTTCGCAAACCGTTCGGCGAACCGTTCGGGACAGCACTAACGTTAATAATTATTTTTAGTGCATAACCTCGATTACACTTGCTCTTTGGGGGTAACCATTTTTATCTCTTTTTGGTCAAAAGCACCATTTTCTGCTAATGCCCAAAACAATGTAGTACAATTATAACATCTTGGACAATAACAGCCTCCTTTGTCTGGAAGTAATGAAAACGCATGATAATGTTCCTTGGCCCCAGAGTGCATTTTTGAGATGTTAGGCTACTGCCAATGATGTAAGTATTCCTAAAAACACACTAGCTTTTCATTAGCTGCATGGTTAAGGTTGTATAAGCTGTGCTTCTGACCAAAAACAACCTAAAGATAGCCCTGTTAGAGCAAAGCTAAGCAAGAGGATGCGGAGAGATGCAGAGAGATGTGTACCTTGGCCTAAAATTTTAAATTCACTTTGAATCATCACTTCAGTGAATAACATTGCAATCTACAGTATATGATTAATTATATTTATGTTTATGTTTGATTCGGTCGCAGAACAAATCATCCTGGCTATAATAATAAGGTTTTCAAAAACCATTCACTAACGGAGGATATTTTCGTATTGACATCAACTATTTGGAACTATTGTGACTTGTATACCTGTATAAAACAATACCATCCAAACTTCTATCACTAAGCAGAGGGCATGGGTCCAATGTGCATACGTTTTTACATTTTTAATTTATTTTTTTTTAACATAGAACAAAGGTAAAATTGTCTAAGTATGTTACAATTATCATTCTCGCCTTGCCGTCAATACTCCTTCTGCCAAGACTTATGGAAACGGTAAAGGGGAGCCATAAGTTCTCTGGAAATTACATAATTGTATAAAACATTGAAAATCACCTATAATGAATGTTATGTAGTGATGTCGCGAACCATCCGCGAACTTGGCGCTAACTGTTCGTGGCGAACTCCGGTCAGCTGACACATCCCTGCCAATCTCCGGCAGACCCTCCCTCCCAGACCTCCCGGACGGTTCGCGACATCACTAATGTTATGTTTATTCATATATTGCTTCATTTTCTTTTAACTTTATATTGAAGATTTAGTAATTTAAATCACAATGCAGTTTGGTCCATGCACAGCCACAGCACACATTGCAAAAGAGGAGGAAAAATAGAAACATTGTTTCATTTTTCATCTTCTCTGTATTATTTCTCTATACTGTAATTAACATCCGGTGGTAAGGACATAGATTATAGCAATGGTTGACATGGAACTAAGATGGAGTCACCCAGTTGCAGGATAAAGAGGTGTTGATGTCTGCATTTAATTTTATTTTTCACACTTCGCAAATGCATATTGTTAAAGGGACACTATAGTCACCTGAACAACTTTAGCTTAATGAAGCAGTTTTGGTGTATAGAACATGCCCCTGCAGCCTCACTGCTCAATCCCTTGCCATTTAGGAGTTAAATCCATTTGTTTATGAACCCTAGTCACACCTCCCTGCATGTGACTTGCACAGCCTTCCATAAACACTTCCTGTAAAGAGAGCCCTATTTAGGCTTTCTTTATTGCAAGTTCTGTTTAATTAAGATTTTCTTATCCCCTGCTATGTTAATAGCTTGCTAGACCCTGCAAGAGCCTCCTGTATGTGATTAAAGTTCAATTTAGAGATTGAGATACAATTATTTAAGGTAAATTACATCTGTTTGAAAGTGAAACCAGTTTTTTTTTCATGCAGGCTCTGTCAATCATAGCCAGGGGAGGTGTGGCTAGGGCTGCATAAACAGAAACAAAGTGATTTAACTCCTAAATGACAGTGAATTGAGCAGTGAAATTGCAGGGGAATGATCTATACACTAAAACTGCTTTATTTAGCTAAAGTAATTTAGGTGACTATAGTGTTCCTTTAATATATAGGGGTTGATTAAACATTAAAAAAAATCCTAGAAAATTACAATTCCCTTTAAATACTATCAACTTACTATTATGACCTAGCGGAGAGGTTAAGAAAAAGAAGAAAGTTCAGTTTGTATTTATGAACCTGATTCTACATCTATGAATCTTTCTGGCTCAAATACTTTCTCAGTCATATTTATACTTTATTATAAATATGTTCAACTGCTCTTATCTTTGAAGAAACACACATTCATGTTATAGTATGCTGAAATTAATAATGCAATGTATGTAAGACTATATATTAACTTCCATATTTCCATATTCCGCCTGACAAACTAAACTTCCCTTTATTTTTTGCTATCTGTATTTCAAACAGAAGTAACATCCTATGGGCAAAAATGAGATTCTCATTAAAATTACTGCACGCCATGGGCAAGAAACTACAATGCTCTAACAGCTGTTAAGGCTTCTCAAAGCTTCTGATTCTACAGTGAAAATTTAATATATTCTTTAGTGTAGTGCTAATTGAAGGAACATTTAACTTTAAAATTTAACAGTGTACGCACTGATGATAAATGGGTTGAAATATTTTTTATGATCATTTTATTAAACGGTAATAGTGGGGTAAATTTAGTTTGATCCATAAGCATTTTATTGCAAAATTTCAGCGATCACTGGGATGGATGTGAATGGGAATGGCAAAACAGTCAAGAAAGTATGCAATGAAAAGTGCAGTGGATGTTCTTTTTTTTGTTTTATAACACTGAACATTTATTTACCCCAAAACAGGCATCATACTCTGCAGTACAGTATTTGTTTGTTTTCATCTGCAGGCAAATATTACATTCAGGCTTCCAAATAACTTATCATCTTCATAAATGGTCCAATGTCCCTCTCTATTGGACTAATTGGGCCTCAGGCTCATTTAAGAGCAGCTCACTATCCCTCTACTCTATCAGTCCCTCATTAGCAAAGTGCTCCCTGTGTTGAGCTTGCTGGATGCCCAGCCTCACTTCCTCCCTATCCGTCTTAGCATGCCAACAGCAGAGTAGAGATTAGGCTGGGTTCATGATGGCCAGATCAAAACTTGGCCATCTCTGGGCTCATCTTCTTCCAGCTCCTCCAATGTTGTGGCCCTCTAGCACATGTAGCATGAAATCCACAGACTTTAATAAAGAGTGCACAAGGTCTTTACAAGCTTTGTGGTTTTCACTGCCATGGATACACTGTCTTTCAGTTAGTTACAATAGTATCAGCGACATACAGAGACATAGGAATTCAATAGAGGCGATTGCCATAAGTTATGAAGAGACATCCTAAAAAACAGGTTTTAGACTTGATTAGTCACTTGGCATCTAGATTGGGCTACCATGGGGCAATAACTGCACACATAAATCATAACTAAGACACACAGTTTAACAAGGAACAAGGTAAAGGTAAAGCCAGGAAAACATTGCTAATAAATTAAATTCATGTTTAATTTCTCCTCGTCTCTGTATGCTTTCTCTATGCTAACTGCCAGTTGCAAAGGACAGAGCTTATAAATATGATTAACAGGGTTAAGGTGGAAGCACCCAGTTGCAGGATGAAGAGGTATTGATGTCTACATTTAACCCCTTAAGGACGGCGGGCGTGCTATGCTGTCCTTGGGGACCCGGCTCTTAATGCCGGGGGGCGGCATAGCATGTCCCTGCCGTCCTTTCTACTTACCCGGTCGCCGGCGATCTCACGGTCCCCCTGGGCCATGTGATCATGAAGTCCTTGCGAGGACCTCACAATCACATAGACGGCATAGCCTTAATGACAGGTACTCCCCCTGCTGCCTGAATTTTTTTTAAAACAGTGTAAAATTAAATTATATATACATATATTTATTGTATATATGATCTAAGTGTGTGTATATATATATATATATATATATATATATATATATATAAAGCAAAAAGGAAAGAGATGCACTCTCAGGTCTTTGTAGAAAAAAACTCGATATTATTTAATAACAGGTAACATACATCTGATCGACGTTTCGACCTCTTCAGGTCTTCCTCAAGATCAATATACAAACATATACAACACAAATATATAGGCAACATAGGAGGAGTTACAGTGCACACCGGTTTCCATTAGTCCGAACCCGGAAGTGTAAGTGAAGCGTCATGTGACGCGTGTCATGTGACATATGGGCGTGGCCATTACCATGATGTGGTTGCTAGGAAACGGGTAAACTAAACCCGAGCAAATATGTAGTGAACATGAAACAGCTCGGATTAGGAGGAGCATTATCTGTGCAATGGAGTGAAAGGGCATAAAGGGCCCTGTGAAATATACAGAACTATAATACCTACCAAATAACATGATATAAACGCAATACAGTGATCACCACTAATAGTGAGGACTCAAAGGTCCATTTCTACGAAAAAATACTATATTAATATTGGTCCAGTATCTAACATACACCAATTAAAGTGACCATACGTATGTGAATCTGAAGTAGTGTAAACATGCACCCGGTAAAAAAAACAAATGTGTAATGCGTAACACATACAATTAAATCAAGCATAACATGGACACAGAGTATACAGAGTATTAAAATGAAAATACTATGTGGGGACTTTAATTAGAGAATCCTAAAAATAGATGAAGATTAGGACAACAGCTTATAGCATCTGAGGTTACTAGTTGGTCTTCCATACAAGTACTAGCCAGGCCTGAGTCTGAATAGCTTCTAAGATCTGGCGAGATCAAGCATTTTCAGATTACAATGGCCATAGATTCTAGGCAAGAGAGTATGGACACTGGGTATTCAATGATAATCTATAGGTAGTGGACTAAAACCACATTCAGGACAGAACAGAAGAAAAAGGAAAAAAGGAACAAGGAAAAAAGGACTAATCCATATACTCTGTATATCATGTAAATACACGGAAATAAATATTTCAAATAAAAACTGCAGAGTCTATAGTAGCAAGAAAAGGGGTGTAGGGATGCCAGTTAGGCTAAATATTCACTAAAAGAGATTGGAATACAGCCATATGAGGTAATATTGAAAATCTATTGCAATATCAGTCACTAACCATGTGAGGGAAAAATGTACAGAAATTGCATACAAAAAAAATATATATATACAGACTATATAGAAAAATGTATACAAGAAATAAAATAAAATAGAATTACAAAACTATACTGCCAAAATGGTATATGCCAGTGTCGAAGGACCTAATTGATCACTATAACCAAGTCCCTAGAGGTAAATGGAGTCTAGAGAAATATCACCAAAAACAAGCAAAACGTAGGCAAGACATATTGTACACAATATACAGATACCCTATGGTACAAAGATGTACAAGAAAAGAGGCTCAGGACGACGATCCTAGACTACCGGGATAAGAGAGATGTATAGTATCAGAGAAAAACGGAATAAACAATATTCTCGTTTAATCCTCTGGGTGTTACTGTGTCCAGTTGGTATGTCCATTTTGCTTCCCGTTGAAGTAACATTCTTGATCTATCACCACCCCTCGGAGGAGGTGGGATATGATCAATCGCTATGAAGCGTAATGATGGTAGTCTGTGTGTTAAAGCCAAAAAATGTTTTGCTACTGGTTTGTCGCTGTAGTTATCCCGATAGGCAGTGGTGATAGTTGACCGATGTCCACGTATCCTATCTCTCAGGGTGAGGTTAGTTGTATCTTTATTAAGAGGTACCCACAGTGGAGGTGTCCCTTCCTTTTTTCTGTTGTGGACCCCCCTGTGGATTACTTCTCTCCCCCCTTTATTTTTCACTATACACTTTCTTCTGTCCTTTTGATTTCCTACCTTTTATTGATAGGATTTTATGTATATGGGCATCCTATATTATTTAGATATTACTTTGATTTACAAGGGGGATTTTTGATGTGCCTCTATCTTTTGATATTTGTACCAGGACACAGCACATTGGTTCCTTGGCAATCATTCACATTTTTTCAAATTGTTTATCTTGTGAGTGCATAACGCTACATTGTCTCTACAAATAATCACTATGTTACTAATAGGTTTGCTACAAGTGTGGTAACCTTTTCTCAAGCTCTCATAGATTGATTCAATAGTGATTGATAGCCGATACTATTTAATTAACTTTTTTCTTCCTCTCTGGGATGTTTAGTCTACATGTGTAATTTATATTTTCATTAAAGTCTACTCTAGTTACACTAGCCTGTATATATATATATATATATATGTTTCCTTAGGGGTAGCTCTGGTAGGAGGATTCCCCTCGTCTTGATACGGGAGGATTTCTTCCTACTATTTGTTCTTTCTAATATTATGTGTAGGGTTATGCCCTTTTTGCTAAACCTATAATCCATTCTGTACTACTCGCTAGAGTTTGTTCTCTGCTGGGTAGTATTCTATATATAAAAGACTGGATATACCCCATTTGAAATACCTTGGGCTCTCTACTTTTGCAAATGGTTTGCCATCCTGGGGGTAAATCTTATTCCTGGGCTACCATACGGTCTCAAAGGCAACGTAACCAATCTGGCGAATTTCAATGTGAAAAATCTGAAAAATGTAACATGCTATATTTGACCCTGTAACTTCCCAAAACACCATAAAACCTGTACATAGGGGGTACTGTTTTACATGTGAGACATCGCTGAATACAAATATGTGTATTTTATTGCAGTAAAAGCAAACAGTATTACGACATTCACAGTTAAAATGTCACATAGAACTAAAGATTTTTTTAAAATTCTTATTTTCTCGGATTCTTTACTATTTTATTCATATTAAATTATGTTTCATACCTAAATATTTGATGTTAAATGAAAGCCCTGTTTACCCTGACTAAAATGATATATAATAAGTGTGGGTGCACATAATATGAAAGAGGTGAATTACATCTGAACAGACATGTAGCGCAATTCAAGTTTTTCTTTACATAGTTACATAGTTACATAGCTGAAAAGAAACTTGTGTCCATCAAGTTCAGCCTTCCTCACATTTGTTTTTTGCTGTTGATCCAAAAGAAGGCAAAAAAACCCAGTTTGAAGCACAATTGTGCAACAAGCTAGGAAAAAAATCCTTCTTGACCCCAGAATGGCAGTCAGATTTATCCTTGGATCATGCAGTTATTACCCTACATTGAAAGAATATATCCTTGAATATTCTGTTTTTG
Source organism: Pelobates cultripes (assembly GCA_933207985.1). Lineage (NCBI taxonomy): Eukaryota > Metazoa > Chordata > Amphibia > Anura > Pelobatidae > Pelobates > Pelobates cultripes. The sequence continues at coordinate 196,422,556 of OW240912.1, read as the reverse complement.
CAAGTATGCATCTAGTAGCTGTTTGAACATCTGTATGGACTCTGATAAAACCAGTTCTTCAGGCAGAGCGTGTACTCTGCCAACCTCTGCCGGTTCACAGTGCCACTCATATCTGGTGTCACAGTAGCTTGCACGCATAGTACCTGTAGCGGAGGAGCAGGGGTTAATCCAAGGGCTCTCCGCTGGGAACAAAGATACAGCATACAAAGTCACAGGAACACAGCATAATCCACCTCCCCAAGGACTAGACGACACATAGTCTGGGAGTCAACTGACAGCTTTAATCACAGTTCTGCTTTTATGCATTTCTCCCATGCAAGGGAGGTAACTTTCATAATCAGTACAGTAACCAATTGTAACCCGGTCACCTCCCCTCCCTCTCCTCCCCTTAGATTAACACTTAACCAGATTAGTGGGGACAGAGTTTTCCCCACTTTCTGGATGTCCCCTAAATACAGGGGGTACAGGGGCAAATAAGGGGTCCCCTGGTAGGTCTGATCTGGGTGAGCAACATACTTGAAATTTACCCAGATCGGACCAGGGGTTCGGGAGTTACAGCCTGTTAAAGATTTGACCGACCGCAGTGGCTCAGTAGCCGAAAACAGTTCCATGCATTCTGGCCCTGCGGTCGGTCTATTTCAGTGAACCAAAAATACCGAACGGTGAGCCATCCGTATGATTGCTACCATTCGTATGATTCCCCTCGTTTAGGGGAATCTATCTACCGAACGCCGGGGCGTTCGTGTGTTAGCTTTGTATTGTCGGAGCACGCTGGAGGTCTCAGCGGTGCTTGGTTAGCCGAACGCCTGGTTTGAGTTCCAGGCGTTCGACAACCAAGTACCGCTGTTCATGCGTAAGATGGCGGCCACACATACAGGTACTTAATTCCCTTCGCAACAATGTATCCTTCGGTTAATTGGAAACACACGACCACCCCGGGGTGGTCCTCCTATCGGCAGTTTCATGCATTCGAACAAACACAGTACAATATTATCATTCGTATAGTTATTCCCTTGGTGAATTGTATCTATTCACTCAGGATAGGTAGTCCAAGTGGCAGGGTTTGCCACAGTATCACTAATCGAAAAAAAAATGACAGGGAGAGGCAGGCCACCCCTACACTGCGCATTGGGTAAACCTGCTGACGGCTGCCAAGCATGGAATGCGTGGCTCTGCAGGGGAGTTGGTGACACCACCACAACTTGCAGGCAGGCCTGCTGCCACCTCCTCTACTCCTCCTACTCCATCCTCTTCCATAACCTCCTCGGCTGAGTCCTCTTCTGCTGCTGCGTCTTGCTCCACATCAACGGATAGGGGACGTAACAGGGATTAAACTGATAAGACTAGTACTACTTAACACACCACTCATATCTGGTGGCACATTAGATTGCACGCGCAGTGCCCCAAATTTGAAGTAGGAGGACCGACCAAGCATCTTTTTCCATCTCCCGGTTCCTAAAATCGATGCCATATACACGTCCCCTGATAGGGGACGTAACAGGGAATAAACTGATAGGAATAATACTACTTAACACACCTTATAATAACGCAGAGAGAGGCAACGCAGAGAGAGGAGTCTGAAGAAGAGGAGTCAGAGGAGGAAGGTGGCTTTGAGGAGGTGGAAGACCAAACACAGCAGGCGCCCCAGGGGGCTTGTTGTCACCTTTTGGGGACCCTTGGTGTTGTACGTGGCTGGGTGGAGGAAGAGACCTTCAATGACATCAGTGAGGACAAGGAACGGGACATGGCTAGCTTGGTATCCAACCTTGTGCAAATGGGGAGTTTGCGGTTGTACAAATGGACTGTTTGCAGTTGTTTGCGGTGCGTTAAACGGGGAGTTTGGTCTGTCACTGTGAAGCGGGCGTAACCCTTACACTACCTAATCGATACAACATCATACAGTAGGTCACCACCTCATTATTTTTATGGCCCCCCACCGCTCATGGGTGGGGGCGGGCGGGGGCGGGCGGGAGGATAGTAGGTCCCCCCCATTGAGATTTATGGCCCCTACCCACCGTGCAGGGGTGGGGGTCGGGGGGGAGGACAGTAGGTCCCCCCTTATCCTTATTTACTGAATATTCCCCTGTATAACAATGTTTGGCATTTAGTAAATATTCCCTATTCTGCTCTGTGTCAGTGTGTATCAGGGATCCTGAGGATAGGTGTCAATCCATATCTGCCAAGTGACCCTATGTAGGGGGAACAGTCCCTATTCTGCTCTGTGTCAGTGTGTATCAGGGATCCTGAGGATAGGTGTCAATCCATATCTGCCAAATGACCCTATGTAGGGGGAACAGTCCCTATTCTGCTCTGTGTCAGTGTGTATCAGGGATCCTGAGGATAGTGTCAATCCATACCTGCCAAGTGACCCTATGTAGGGGGAACAGTCCCTATTCTGCTCTGTGTCAGTGTGTATCAGGGATCCTTAGGATAGGTGTCAATCCATATCTGCTAAGTGACCCTATGTAGGGGGAACAGTCCCTATTCTGCTCTGTGTCAGTGTGTATCAGGGATCCTGAGGATAGGTGTCAATCCATACCTGCCAAGTGACCCTATGTAGGGGGAACAGTCCCTATTCTGCTCTGTGTCAGTGTGTATCAGGGATCCTTAGGATAGGTGTCAATCCATATCTGCCAAGTGACCCTATGTAGGGGGAACAGTCCCTATTCTGCTCTGTGTCAGTGTGTATCAGGGATCCTGAGGATAGGTGTCAATCCATACCTGCCAAGTGACCCTATGTAGGGGGAACAGTCCCTATTCTGCTCTGTGTCATGTGTATCAGGGATCCTTAGGATAGGTGTCAATCCATATCTGCCAAGTGACCCTATGTAGGGGGAACCGTCCCTATTCTGCTCTGCTTGTCAGTGTGTATCAGGGTCTCTGAGGACAGGTGTGAATCCATATGTCAAGGTGTCAATCCATATCCATTGTGATTTAGGAATGTTAGGTGATTTATGCCCTTTATGGATTAAGTTGTGGGCGAAACGGGCGCGTCAGGGGACTCCGGTGATTCATTGTAACAACTCTTTGTGTGGTCTCTCAATCGACACCACCACACTCCTACATGAATCCCGAGTATTAGTCCTGTCAGGACTGGAGCAGACTCATATGACCAAATTGAAGAAAGCATTAACTATGACTCATTTTTCATTCGATACTTTATCATCACTCTCTAGCTTCCTCCTAATCTGCTTTCTTTGTCTGTAGCAGTTTCTGTGAGTTATTCTAATGATTTAGACTCCACCATTTATGTGCACTACTAGCTACCAGCAACTATTGTATTACTAGTAACAATTATTTATTCAACTATCACATTGTGTTTGCTAGTTATTAGGATATTGTCTCATTTGCAACTTTGTTTTGTTGCAAGGGACATACATTAGAGGTAACCTGAAAACTTTTGAACAGGTCCTCTATGCAGTCAATTCCCCTTCTGCCAATGTTAGCCACTCGTGTGTCAATTCTGTTATATTGGGCTGGCGTAGACGCACGGCATCAGCATTTTTATATTAGTACCCTATCTATTCTTGATACTGCCGGGGCACCATGTGCTTAGCTGACATTTTTCCAATAGCGTCTTTGATATATACGCTGCTCACTTTCACATTCAACACATGAGAGTCGTCTATACATAATGTGAATTATTTAATTTCTATTATTTTTGTGACTTTTAGCGGTTTAGTTGCTGTACCGCGTACCTTATCAGTTTATTTGTCTTTTTATCACTTAGCAACATATTGGTGTATGTATTCTTGATTCTTAGACATTAGATATACACCAACATATTTAGGACCTTGCTCTCTCTCCCTTTTTCTTTCTTTTTACATTTATACGAATAAAAGCTCATTTTTAAACCTATTACATTTAGAGCACTCTAAGTCTCTTCCCTTTTTTTTGCTCACTACCTTGGTAGTTTACTGTGGGTTAACCCCATTTTTGAGTGCTCTCTCAGCTTCCACGTTTTTTCTTTTTTCTTCAAATGATATATGATATAAGTATCTTGTAAGGATGCAAATAGAAAAAATGTAATATTGTAGCAATACAGTATTAGGAACTGTAGGCTAAAATATTGTTACACAATGTAACAACAGCAGATAAAAGCAATGGTTCTGAAACTGGATAGAAATAAAAACCAGTTTATTGGACAAAAAATATAAAATATATGAAAAATAAATATTATTAAAAAATATACATCAGGAGAAGTTCATATAGGTATTACCAGTTGTTTTGATTTCAGAAATATTCAGAGATCTTCGGATTGAGTTCAGATGGATATGGATTGAATTTCTTGCCGCTTGTGATGATACCGCCGGTGAGGACAGCGTGTTCGTTCAACATGTGTCCCTGCGGGAGCCTCACTCCGGAGGAACGTGTGCTGTGAGCGGCTTCAATTCAGTGAACAAACCAACCGGTCCTGGGAGAATACTGACTTCAAGTATCGTGTGTGTGCTGGATCTGAATCCTGATGTGTGTCCAATAGTCTTACACGTTTCGTAGGTGAACCCCTACTTCTTCAGAGACGGATGGAGAACCAGTGCTTCAATAGTGCTTTATATACATATTCAACTAATTTATTGATATGACTTTCTATGCATCCAATACAATATTTTACACAGTGCAAATAACATAATAGCATAATGTATGAACGGTATATATAATATAATGAATAAAATAAAAAATAGAAATGAATAAAACAAAGAATACATAAAATAATAATGATTACAGAAAATATATATAAAAATCAAACTATACATACAGGGTATAATTACACAACTTTAAAAACATGTTTGTCAATTAGTATTGCAGCATTCCAAAGAACAACATTTGATGGACCCAAATATAGGCAAAATCTAGGAAATTCATTAGGATAATAAAATTTGAATGAAAATGGTTAATAAAAGATCCCTTTTAATAAACATAATAGTGAAAAAAGAGAGATGAGATTAATTAAAATATATGTATTTGAACATAATATGATGCCTTTAAATACATGACCCAAATGGATGAATAAGTTAATCGAAGTTTGTGTAGTATGTGGGAGAAAGAAAATGAATATATAAATCAATAAACAATGACAATAATAATATAGCCAGTATTATGCTAAAAATATATATGTATATACTGAAAAATTAAAAATTAGTTTCTAATTATACTTATAAATGAGAAGTACTATTTAGAATAAAGTAAATCCATATACATGTGTTTGTGTATTCCCAAAACCGTAAGGGTATAAACAATGTGAAAATGGTGTACTCAATTTATGTATACCTGAAGTAAAGTGCCCAGAGACAGATCTGGACATTGGCATGGTGAACTCTAATAGATGACAAAAATGTGTGAATAAGATTTATATAGGTTGAATGGGGTGGATTATATAATAAGAGTAATGTTATACATCGTGCTGGATACAGTGCAGAACAATGTGGATATCAGAAGATCCGAAGATCTCTGAATATTTCTGACATCAAAACAACTGGTAATACCTATATGAACTTCTCCTGATGTATATTTTTTAATAATATTTATTTTTCATATATTTTATATTTTTTGTCCAATAAACTAGTTTTTATTTCCATCCAGTTTCAGAACCATTGCTTTTTATCTGCTGTTGTTACATTGTGTAACAATATTTTAGCCTACAGTTCCTAATACTGTATTGCTACAATATTACATTTTTTCTATTTGCACCATAACTGAAATGTTTAAAAAGTAATAACATAATTACTGTGGCCAAAGGATTGGAGCAGTGTCATCTTTGTTGCATGCCTAGCTGACCTGATGCTACAGTTCTCCAGCTTGACTCTAAACTCGTTGTTAGCCTACACTTAGGAGGCTGCCTCAGACTCGCTGCCTGATACTTTTTTGGTAAATGGGATCCCTAGAAGAGATAGCAGATGTCATGCCTCTTTCTTTAGGGTACCAGGCACATACATCTTAATACAAAGTGAAGTTATGCCAAAATCCCTTCTGGAAGCAGACTGAGCATGACCAAATGGGTCACAGTCAAAAATGGATGATAATCTTTCAATCAGTTTCTCATATGTTGCCACTAACAAGTCAATTGTGACTTCTCTTACAGGTATTCTTATATGAGGCATGTCACCTGTTTACATCTGATATACAGAGGGCTTGGATTCACCTACAGCAAGGAGGATTACCTGCAGATATCCCTGAAATGAATAGACTAAAAGAAAGGTAGTATAATATTGCAATCTCGGTATTTAACTTTTTGGAATCTAGATGTCATTACAAAAGGGTGAAGTCATAGATATATCCATACCAACTTTGCACAATGCAGAACAAAAAATATGGACTTTATGCTTTTTTTAAAAGCACCACTCGTGGCTATGGTACTCAGGGAGGATCAGCCCCTAGAGAGCGTAGGATCCGTGGGAAAGAAACTTGTAGTCCGGATGTCAGGTAAGTATTCTTTATTAGAACAGTTTAAAAACAAAGAAAATTGTTGCGTAAAATTCTTGGTCTGCTCACCAACCTCTGGAAACCGAAAGGAAAGTCCCATACAAATATAGAATGTGGAAGTCCTTCGGATTTCTTATCTGGCTGTCACTGCCGACCGTCTGTAAATCACTTCCGGGTTCTGAATCCATGACGGGTTTCGCCCTTCCCCTGGGGCTTTATCAAACGAATTTGGTAAGTGAGGGACTTTCTGCTACTTGCAGATGCTTTCTGCTCCTTCTCCTACTTTACTTTCTGCCCCTTCCAGGTCATTGTTGAGTCTCACTGCTACTTGATGTTCCTTCCTGCTCATTTCTATTCCTTGCTCCTTCTCCTACTTTACCTTTGCGTTCCTGATTCTTTCTGCTTCTTCACCTTTTTGACCCCTTCTATCCTTTCCTCTTCATTGCTGCCCTTTCTGCTCCTTTTAGATCCTTTCTGTTCCTTCTCCTACTTTACTTTTGTTCTCCTTCTGATGTTTTCTGCTCCTTTACCGTTGTGCTCCTTGCTGCCCCTTCCTGCTCATTTCAGTTTTTTTCTCCTTTATGCTCCTTCTCTTACTTTACCTTCCTGCTCCTTGCTGTTCTTTTTTGCTCCTTCTCCTACTTTACCTTTGTGCTCCTTCTGATTCTTTCTGCACTGCCGCTGGGGAGGAAGGACGGCACCTTCAGCTCCCTGTAACTCACTTGGCTGCTGTGGAGAGGGACTGACTGTCTCCTCTACTAAGAACACACGCTGCCGCTGGGGAGGAAGGACGACACCTTCAGCTCCCTGGGACTCACACTGCCGCTGGGGAGGAAGGACGGCACCTTCGGCTCCCTGTAACTCACTTGGCTGCTGGGGAGAGGGACTGACTGTCTCCTCTACTAAGAACACACACTGCCGCTGGGGAGGAAGGACGGCACCTTCGGCTCCCTGGGACTCACACTGCCGCTGGGAAGGAAGGACGGCACCTTCAGCTCCCTGTAACTCACTTGACCTCTGGGGAGAGGGACCACCCGTCTCCTCTCCTAAGAACACACACTGCTCTGGGAGGAAGGATGGCACCTTCGGCTCCCTGGGATACATACTGCCGCTGGGGAGAAAGGACGACACGCATCTCTCCCTGTAACTTGCTTGGCCGCTGGGGTCTCTCCCAACCTGCCAACTCACGTGCCCGCTCTGCTTTGACCTGCAGGTACTCTTCCACGTGTCTCCTCACGAGCTGCATGGATCTCTCCGGGGGGTTGGGTCCATAGAAAGCCAGCCGTGATCTCAGCTCTCTGTCAAACTCGACCTGAGTGTAGCTGTTGCACTGTCGCTGGGCAGGAAGGACGACACGCTTCTCTCCCTGTAACTTGCTCGACCGCTGGGGTCTCTCCCAACGTGCCAACTCACGTGCCCACTCTGCTTTGACCTGCAGGTACTCTTCCACGTGTCTCCTCACGAGCTGCACGGATCTTTCCAGGGGGTTGGGTCCGTAGAAAAACCATACAAACAGCTTACACTCCTGGCAGTCGCACTATAACAGCATACAATCCAATTCCCCCCAAGAACGAGACGACACTTTGTTTGAGGGTCAAGCAGAACTGATTTATTTGGGCTACCTGCCCGGCTTTTATGCAGGTCTCCCACCTGGTGGACACTCCCCTAGGGGACCAGATGGAAGACTGGGAAACATATTGGACATTGACCAATCACAAGTTTACAATCCCACAATGCATCACAATCCCTCCTCTCTGTCCTAGAGATAATTGGGAAGTAATCCAATTATTTCCAAGGACAGAGGCAAAACTCCATTAACCACATGGCAGACAAAGGACAATAAAATACATAAAAATACATACTGTTACATTTATCACATAGAACATACACATTCTACCTATCCCCAGATAGCTTAGATCTGAGCGCACATTATTACCCCATGGCGCTCAGATCACATACATACAGTTCAATTGCCATAGAGCCAAAGTCTTTCATACAGGCTTTCAGTATACGGCTGGGCTCCATGACATAGCTATCTGGGGTAGCATGCTTTAAACAGTAAAGTACCGAATAGACCGGTGGTCGGATAATTGACTGCAGGCAGGAGAAGGGAGGTCGACGGCTCAGCGGTGTTCGTGACTTTAACAGTTCGCAGAAAGGCATGAACCAGCCTTTCTGCAGGGAAAAAGAACAGTGTTAAACATGGGGCCATAGTCCAGTGGCAGGAGGCGAGGTTGGTTCCGCCACAATTATTATCTTTGGCCCAATCAGCAAACACTGTCCAAATGCAATAATAGAAGAAGTTGATCTTCTCCTGGACTGCAAAAGAGTGCTGATCACTCTTAAAGAAAGGAAAAAGGAAATAACTAACCTGCACTAAAAGGGATAATTGCCAGAGCAGGAAAACAACAATCACTCCAAATCAGAAACCTCAAAGGAGAGAGAAAACAGTACCTTTAAATATGAATCCTGATAATACAGGACCACACACAGGAATCAGTGCAAATGCACATGCCCAATTAGTTGAAATGCGCCGAAATGAAAAAAGAAACTAAATCTTTGAATCATGAAAAGAAAACAAACAGACCATTCGTGCCATGAAAGGAATTAGTACCCTAATGTCAAAGTGAAATGAATGAACGGGAAATTCATGCAAACACAAATCGTCTAAACTTCACGAACAGGACCAGAGTACATAAAAGAGAACACCGACCAAGATGGCGAAATGGCGCGATGCTGCCGCACGAAGCCTATGAGAAAGGTAAGTGCAAGAAACCAAAGGCAATGCCTTAAGGAGGTCCCCCATAAGGAAAAAAATTCCAAACACAAGTAATACTGAGCTGTCAAGTGACTTATATGTTTCCATATATTTGCAGGTACCAATATTATACCTCTACCCAGAGGATCACAGCAGATTTATCGTAGATGAAGAATGTGTATACACCATGCACTGCTACCCATAGGATCACTGCGGCAATAGGCTGGATGTTATAATGCATGTATCACACATAATAACCGCTACCCAGAGGATCACAGCGGCAATGTTTTAATGCATGAGTCACACATAACCGCTACCCTTAGGATCACAGCAGATATAGTTTGCCATCATAATATACCCCATTATATCACCGCTACTTAAAAGATCACTGCAGAAATTATTCAAATAGTTCGGATATATGGCATACATTTACCGCTACATCAAAGATCATAGCGGTTAGGAGTTCGGTTAGGAGTATCATCATGTCCTTCCCAGGAGAGAGAAGCTAAACTCTCCTGGGTAAGAACCTAAGCAGAGGTAAACTAAAGTGAAAACTAGTAAAGGTAATGCAATTTATGTGAAACCATGTCCACAGCCAAAAGGTCAGGAAAAAGGCCATATGATAATACCAGGTAAGAAGGGTCTATTTGTAAAGTGTTTCCTGTCATGAACAGCCAAGGGGGAGGAGCTAACCTTATCGTGATGCTACCATGGATTAGTCAGGAATTATTTGTTATTATATATATATTATGAATTATGATATGGTTTGGCAAAAATATTACCTTACACTTTGGTTACTTGAATAAAGAGACACAGATACAAGAAAAAAGGACGTGCTGGAGTATTTTTGTCTATTTTGCTTTGGGCATAAATGTAATTTGAGCACTTCTACTCTTGTGACTTAATTTGATATCGCTAAATTTTTTTAGCGTTTGTGCAAAACAAAACTCAGATGTGATAGTTCTACCTTTTACAATCTCTAGCTTTCTAAAATGAATCAACATAAAGCAGTCTCTATTCTATGCCATATACCGTACCAGCCTAAAGAAGAAATTACTGAATCTCCTCTCATTTAAAAAAATCTTGGCTATATGCAGGAAATTTATCAAAAAATTATTTTCTAAAAAATGGTGGCACAAGCACCAACAAAGGTGGAGCAATCACAGTGGAAACCACCGGGACCATAGTTACATAGTTACAAAGAGACTTTCGTCCATCAAGTTCAGCCTTCCTCACATATGTTTTTGCTGTTGATCGAAAAGAAGGCAAAAAACCTAGTCTGAAGCGCCTCCAATTTTGCAACAAACTAGGATATCACGGCTTCTGTGAAAAGTTGGATTGGTTTGAAATAGAAATTACGGAAAGTAGTTTCCGTGGACCAATCCGCTGCTTTCAATATATCTTCCAGGCGACAACCCACAGAGGAAGCTTTGGAGGCCATGGCACCACGAACTGAATGCAGAGAAAAAATAGAGGTATCAATGCCTGCCAAGGACATGAGCCACTTGACCCAGCGGGACAAGGTAGGAGTGGAAACCGGAGCATGTGGTTTGCGGAAGGAGATGAAGAGCTGGGGATCTGAACCAGTCCGGAGAGGAGCGGTACGAGCTTCGTATGCTTTGAGACATGCTACTGGGCACAGGAGTGGTTTTGTGGGGAAAGTTGGGTATCGGACCGACTGTGAGGATGATTTTGTCCTCCGCGAGAAGTAGCGGGCGTTGACATCGGGGGCTCTAACGTCTGATACTCTTTTACAGGAGATTAGGCATAACAGTATGACCAGTTTAGCCGAGAGTTGCTTTAGGGATAAAGCTTCGTTGTCTGGCCACACAGTCAGGAAATTCAACACCCGTGAGACATCCCATAGGGAGGAATAACGAGTTAAAGGTGGCCTTGCAAATCGGATGCATGGAGGAGGCGAGTGGGTGTCGTCCCACCGGGGTACCGGTAGAGGTTCGCCGTCCGATAAGCTTTCCCATCCTCATAGAGGGAGGTTAGGAATTGGAGGACGGTCGTCACAGGAGTTGATAGGGGATCCACACCCCTTGCCACGCACCAATCATCCTATGTGCACCAAGCAGACTTGTTAGACTGTCTCGTGCCGGGTGCCCATGCGCCCTCGAGAAGTCGGAGAGTCGATTGCGGAAGTCCCTCGATTGCTCAGGGTCCCCGGAAATTAGCCATGCCGTGAGGTGGAGAAGGCCCAGGAGGATCAGGGGGTGGGCGGTCCCGTCGGGGTCCCGAAGGAGGGAGTGGGAGTCCCGGAGGAGTCTTGGGCGATCTATAGCCATCTCTAGTAATGAAGGGAACCAGGGTTGTGATGGGCATAGGGGCGTTATTATCACTAGGCAGCCTGAATGGCGTCGCAAGTGAAGCAGGCACTGCAGGATAAGGACGAATGGAGGGAATGCATAGTTCCTTGTGGTGGATCAGTCTTGGGAGAATGCATCCGTAGCCAAAGCCTTCAGGTCTGGTCTCCAGCTGAAAAAGTTTGGAAGTTGGGTATTCAAGCGAGAGGCAAACAAGTCCATTGTTAGAGGGCCCCATAGGTCCCAGATGTAGCGGAAGATATGGGGATCGAGGTGCCAGTCGCTGGAGTCCCGTAGGTGACGGGAATACCAATCTGCTGTAGTGTTGGACAACCCTGGCAAATATTCTGCTCTGACAGCGATGTTGTGTTGGAGGCAAAATTGCCAGAAGTCCAGAGCCAAATTCGCTAGGATTTTGGATCTCGTGCCTCCCAGACGATTTAAATAACGGAATGCCGATATGTTGTCCATTTTCAGTAATATTGAGCACTGGGACAGGGTCGGGGATAGGCTGCGGATCGCAAAGGACCCCGCTAGGAGTTCTAAGCAATTTATATGCAAGGTGGATTCCAAGTCCGACCAACGCCTGCCTGTGGAAACGTCTCCGCAACGAGCTCCCCATCCGTAAGAACTCGCGTCTGATTCTATGACTATCTCTGGGGCCGAGCCGAAAATGACTTTGCCATTCCACACCTCCATGTGTAGTAGCCACCAGTGGAGTTCTTCTTTCGCTTCTGTGTCTAGCGTTAGGGTATCCTCGTATGAGGCGCCTCCCCTCAGGTATGACACCTGTAGGCGTTGGAGGGCTCTGTAATTGAGGGGACCTGGAATGGCCTGTATGGAGGCAGCCAGGGGTCCAATGACACAGGCCAGGCGTTTGAGAGATAAATGCGGGAAGGCTAGAACACGCCTTATCTCTTTTTTGATATTCCTCATCTTGGAGGCAGGTAAGAATAGGGTTTGTGTTATTGAGTCCACTAGGAGTCCTAGAAACTCTATCCTCTGAGTGGGAACTAGTATGGACTTTTCCCAGTTGATAATGAAGCCTAGATTCTGTAGTAAGTTTGTGGTCCAACCGAGGTGAGTATGGAGTTGGGGCACCGATTGGGACATCTGGAGGATGTCGTCTAAGTATATGATTAGACGAATCCCCCACTGAGTAGGAGAGCGACCACTGGCTTCATGAGCTTGGTGAAGCACCAAGGCGCGGAAGAGAGACCGAAAGGAAGGCAGTGGAATCGCCATTTTTTTCCTTGCCAAGTGAATTGCAAGTAGTCCTGATGGGCTTCCGCGATGGGCACCATGAGGTACTCATCCTATAGATTGAGCTTCACCATCCAGTCCGATGGTTGGAGCAGATCTCGTAGGCAATGAATGCCTTCCATTTTGAAATGGTGGTAATTTACATAGGAATTTAGATGTTTCAGGTTGATGACCGGGCGGTTTCCGCCACCTTTTTTGGGGACAATAAACAGGGTGCTCACAAAACCCGGAGTATGCATCGGGATTTCTAGAATAGCTCCTTTGAATGCCAACTCTTGGATTTCCTCGGAGACAAGGATAGTATCTGATCGGGAAAAAACAATCTCCCTGGGTGGGGATTGTTGGATAGGTAGGGATATAAAGTCTATGCGATACCCGTGGACTGCTTTGAGTATCCAGACATCTGAGGTAATGAGAGCCCAGACATGGGAAAAATGTGTCAGTCTGCCCCCAACTGTGACATGAGAAGAAAATTGAGGTAGGTAGCTTACCGTAAGGACGTCTTCCGGAAGGAGCGCCTCGTGAGCCTCTCGACATCCTTGGTCTGCCTCTTTGAGGGAAGAAGGTTGGGGTGGACCTCTGCTCTGGAAAGGGGGTTCTCCCCATGTAGGAGCCTCGGTTCGTTTGTCGTGAACCTCGAGGAGCTCTGCCGGACAGACGGCCCCTTGCTCTGCCGGCCCCAGAAAAAACCTTTGGGTGGAACACCCGTTTCATGTTTAATTGTGCCTTGTCCAAGGCAGTAAGTGTCTGGACATATGCGCCCAGGTCTTTGACAAATGAGTCTCCAAAGAGGAAACCTTTAGCCTGAGGGCCTGGTTCTGTGATTGCCATATGAATAAGTTTAGGCTCTATTTTTAATAGATTTCCGGCGCTCTGTGGCAAGAGCGGTATAAGCATTGCCAATGAAGCATATAATTCTTTGGATCCAGCCTATAATCGTGAGTCGGTCTAGGACCTCATCTCAAGCCAAGGATTCTTCCACGGCTTCAAATATTTTGGTTGCTGGTCCCAATATATCTAGGACCTTGTCCTGGCAATTGTATAATGAAAAATCCAAGCCTTTTTTCGGCTTCCATTCAGTTTTACTCATGAACTGGATAATTTTGGGATCAACTAGGGGGGTCTTACAGGCCTCGTCAGGAACAGTGGGGCTTGGGAATTCTGCGCTTAGCTTATTTCGGGCCGCCTTATCTAGAGGCCTGCGGACCCGGGATGCCACATATTGTGCCACATATTCCGCCGGCGACCACTCTGCTGAGCGGGGGTGGCGCAAGTCATTAGGTTCAAATAGGGCTCAGGGACTCAGTATAATCTGGTTGTGCTTTAGCCCATTTCCAATGCCTAGCCGCTTTTGCCCGGCTAGAGGCTCTTTTGCGCGGTAGGTTATTCTTCGCGCCATCTGAGACAGGTTTAGAACTGTCCATCTGTTTTTTGGATGAGTGCTTTATTTTTGCAGAGGCCTTGCGGCCGGGGTGTGTAGGGTGAGAGTCTGTGGGTATCGCGGCTGGTATAGTTGCCGAAGGGGCCGCTGATTGAGCCTGTAATATCGCATGAGCAAAAGATTTTGACAGAGATGAGGACATAATGTCCATTGCAGAAGCCAAGGCTTTTGACACAGTAGTGTCCATAATTGTCTGAATCCCCAACAATCAAATGAGGTAAAACTAAGGAAGGTTGGGGAAGAGATTGGGTCCCAGATGGCCCAGGTAATTAATTGGGGGACTGCATATTAAGACAAGAAAGTGGTAAAGGCAGAGAAATTTTTATTGGAAATATTAGGATGCACTGGGTTAAGTAACACAGAAGAGAATGCCTTATATGAAATGTCAGAAATAAATGTGAGGAAGTAAAAGTTTATTTATTAGTATTAATTACTCACAGCCACTAAAAAGGGGGGAGAGCATAAAAGGAGAACCGTTCGCCACTAATTCTGGACACCCACTCCGACCAGAGGACGGAGTGGGCGTATCAGAGTAAAAGGACGGGAAAAACGGCAAGAAAATGGCCGCCGCGGAAGAAAGTGAAAATAATAGATGTTGCCGTGGCTAAATGGAGCAAAGTGCTAGGAACGAGGTGACCGTAGTGAGCAGCAGCCCTGATAATCATGGGGAGGCTCAGCAATGGCTGAGCGCTCAATCGGAATCCGTTCCGAATGGGCGCAACAGCCAGGTTGTAAGATGGGCGTCTCAAATGGAATGCGCATGCACGGTTACACGGGAATCCGATCCCCGTGACAAGCTGCGTCAGCCGGAACAGAAAACGGCAACTGACAAGCACCTTGAATGTGTAACTGACTAGCACAACACAGCGAATGTAAGCATAATGATTTTAAGTGTAAAATATAGGATTCTGTCACAGTATTAATAACAGTGCAATAACAGATGATATTATTTAATATTATATGTATAAAGTTAAGTCTTGTGCTCAAACTCCCACTACTTCTGGGCGGCAGCAATGACCATAATATACATCAGCACCAATACATACAGTAAAAAAAAACAAAGAAGAGTTACATGTGCACTATCCCAAATCCCTATGCATATTTAAATAACTGGAGGTTTTTAGTTCCACTCCAATGGCCATTAGATTCAAGCTTCAATACACTGCAGGTGCTTTACACCAGAGCTGGTTTTAAGCTCTATTCCATGTGAGTAGGCCATTTGGATTATTTATACTTTTGAAACATATTGCACTATTGGAACTCTTTTCTTCTTTTTTATGTCCCTGGACCCCAACTATTTGGAAGACACAGCAACCTGGAGATAAAGGCAAACCTTTATAAACTTTCCGTATATACTCGAGTATAAGTCGACCCGAATATAAGTCAAGACCCCTAATTTTACCCCAAAAAACTGGGAAAACTTATTGACTCGAGTATAAGACTAGGGTGGGAAATGCAGCAGCTACTGGTAAATTTCTAAATAAAATTATATCCCCCCAAAATTATATTAATTAAATATTTATTTACAGTGTGTGTATATGATGAATGCAGTGTGTGTGTGTGTGTATGAATGCGATGTGTGTGTGTGTATGAGTGCAGTGTATGTGTGTATGAATGCAGTGTGTGTATGAATGCAGTGTGTGTGTGTGTACATAATGCAGTGTGTGTATGAGTGCAGTGTGTGTGTGTGTATGAGTGCAGTGTGTGTGTATGAATGCAGAGTGTGTTTGTGTGTGTGATGCAGAGCATTGGTGGGGGGTGGGCATTTTTATTAATTTTTTTAAAATTATTATTATTTTAATATTATTGTTTTATATTATTAATATTTTATTTTTATTTTATTATTATTAAAAAAAAATTCGTCCTCTCTACCTGCTTGTTAGCTGGCCAGGGAGGGGGCTCTCATTCCCTGGTGGTCCAGTGGTATGGGCTGTGTAGGAGGGGGGCTGGCAGAGAGCTGTAACTTACCTTTCCTGCAGCTCCTGTCAGCTCCCTTCTCTCTCCTCCGGTCCGGTCAGCTCCCCTGTAAGTCTCGCGGTCTGAGTGCCGCGCGGAGGTTTGCCACGGTAACCCGTGGCAACGCTCTGACCCCGCAGCTCTCGCGAGACTTGCAGTGGAGCTGACAGGGGAGCTGACCGGACCGGAGGAGAGAGAAGGTAGCTGGCAGGAGCTGCAGGAAAGGTAAGTTACAGCTCTCTGCCAGCTTTTAATGAGCCCGGCGGTCCTTGTCTGTATTATGGCAATGTAAGTTGCCATAATACAGACACTGACTTGAGTATAAAACGAGTGGGGTGTTTTCAGCAAACTTACTTCCATACCTCATTTTGGACTTTGTTGGCTTGTTTGCTTTTATATATTACTGATTTTACACATTATTTGTTATTACTCAAGTTGTTTCATCTAATATTACGCACCCCTTACCCTTTGGCGCACCCGTCATTTTTGTATTGTTATTTGTTCTTATTGGGTTTTCAGGAGAGATTTACCCTTTTAGGTGTGCTGCCTCCCTGTTCTCTTACTTAGCGCTATTCCATTTTTTTGTTTCTGTCATCTTTCATTAGATGCAAGCTTACCTGCCATGTCAAGTCAAATCTCTTAGGTGAGTCCCAAGTACACACTCCATGTATTCCCTATTAAAGGTTAATAAGTATGTAGGGGTTTAAAAAAAATACTTCGCTCTGTCTCATTAAATATTTTTTTACCTGAAGCTGAAGGAAGCAAGCTGAATTGCTAGTGTAGGGCCCACCTAACAGGTTTGCCTTGACATGGCAGATGGACATCCATCTAATGTGCCCTTGGAGTGATACTAAAAACCTCCAGTTATTTAAATAGGGTAAAATGTTGTCTATCTATTTTTTTTTTAATACTAGAAGAACAAAAGAAGAAAAAAATCGGTGCGTGCATGTGAGTCAATGTTAAAATTAGAAGTCACTTTCTTTGTTGTAAAAAAAATGGTAAATGACAATATATGTACTAACATATACATCCAACTGTGCTGTGTTGATGGCACTAATGTTTTGTTGTATAAAAATTGGAGTTATTAGTAGAGGTAATTACAGTTGAAATTCCACTAGGATTATTGCTTATTGCAGTGCGCATTGCAACAGACAAAAATAAATTATTAAAACAAACTAATTAGTATTTTTTTATGTGCAGGCAACTTCCCGATCAGTCTCCAAGGCTCCAAGGTATTTAATGTCTGATGCAAGTTCTGAAACATATTGTCCCTTTTTATTGTCAATTCTAGAACATTATATTTACGTATATGCAATTTGCACTTTACATGTTTTGCTCTCTTTACCTCAGGACATGTTTTCATATCTTGTACTGCATGGAGAATGACATCATTTGTACATCATGCCCTATAATGCATGGATTAAATGCCACAATGTAGTGTAGAGTCATTATACTCATAACAAATTACAACATACATGTACAGGTCTGCCTAAGATTACTGGTCGTTATGCTTTTGGATGGCATATGTATGTAGCAGTCCTCTCCCAAGCTGAAATAATGCTGTAAGTTGCAAATAGAACCTGCTGTCTGGAAGTTAAACTCCCACTGATCTTTAGGTGTCTTAAAATGAAAAGAACCCAAACACTAACCCTAGTCCTAATCCTAACACTAACCATAACCCTGAAAAATGATGTAAATCAAGGACAAAAAAAAATATGTAAAGCAGTAACTTTTAGAATTGACGTAAAGAAAGCACCATAACCACTATAGCCCACTGTATTGCCTCGGTGATGCTCCAGGTTAATTTGTCAAACCGCTTTAGAATGATGTGAGTCCCACATGTGCCCTCTCTGCATACATTGTACGTGCTAAGCTCAATTAATACATAACTGCGTTCATTGGCTGAGAACACTCATCTCATACCCATATTCAATGACGTGGGACTCAGCGCTAAGCTCAGCAGACCTTACTAGATTCTTCTGCTGGAGAATCCCATAAGTAAGGGACATGGGAGCCCAGGGGAGTCCATGTAAGTTTTCAAACTGTTCTAAAATGGTTTGGCAAAATTAATTGTGGCATTCCTGGCACCATAGCCACTATTAAGGTGATGTTTTTAGCACATATTGATGTCACTTTAATATACAGAAGATATATATATATATATATATATATATATATATTTAAATTTCTTTCAAATTAAAAGCATTTCTAAATGTAACTTTAGGTTGATTAGGTCAACTTTGGTGTTACCAAGTATCCCTATATACATACACAAATTGCACCAACATATACCTTGTCTCTTTTTGAATATATAGAAAAGAATTATATAAATTCCTCAAAGATCTGCTCACTGGGAGTGAAGGACATTTTAATGAAGTTAGTTTTACCACTGCAGAAGGCTGATACATCTTCAAATGTAAGTGTAGATTATAGTTCTTTGTACTGTGAACTATTAAAAAAAAAAAACAAAAAAAAAAAAACAGCTTTTTTGGAATTTTAAAAACTTGCTTATTATGTCTTATGTATTCATGAATATTTGATTTAATAATGTTTTTGTTTTTGAAGGTATGGTTGAAGTCTTTTGACCACAATACCGTGGAGGTGACAGTTTCTTTGTTCTATGGTGATGTCTTGTTAATTTCCAAGACCAGCTCTATGAAACCTATTCTGACAGAAAAACTCAAGCTAAATAAAGGGAGCAAAAATGAATTAATATCTTTCACAATAAAGCTTAATGGTAAGAATTTTACTCTTAGCCTTTACTTGATGTATAATAAATTAGAAAAAAAGGCTGATACATGGTATATTCGTGGTTACAAAAGTTAAGAATTTATTGTCTTTGGTTCAATTTGTACTCTTTCTGATCACTGTCCCCTAATTTGTGGTCTTAATATGCCCTTTACTCAGCATCTTGAATCTGGCCCTCCCCAGCCTTGCAGATATCCTAAATCAGTGGACCTACAGCCATTCGTCCCTGATCTCCAATTTTCATGTTTTTGTTTTTTTTCATTCATTGCATGATTTCCTTTCTACCAATCTTCATAAGGCATCGCCAACCAAACCTATTCTATGAGGTCGGCACAAATCCAACACAGGCACAACCGTTATTCCCTAAAATTATTTGCATACATTATTTTTGGCCTCCCTAAACTCCACATTGCACCATTACAATATGTAAGCAATGCTATTCCAGCCTTTTTTGCCTTATGGCTCCTACTCTAAAACATTGTATATGTCATATGTATATATAGTCAATATATGTGACGCGACCGTAAAAACAGTGATGTGATATGATATGAACAGTGGAATTTACTTATTACAGCTTGACTATATTTGCCCAGTGTTAAGATTGGTGTTCATACCATATCTTTGGTTCCATATTGTGCTTTTGCATAGAACAAAAACTATACCAACAGGACACAAAAATCCCATAAAAATCGACAATGAAATATTAATGAGATACTGCTATTTAAAACTACAACTAAAATTTTTTTTTACTAAGTATAATTAAAAATAACACAAAATAGGTGGAGTAGCACAATAAAGTGTCACGTGCCATAAATCCAAATAGATACATTTATTATAGATACAGTAAAACATAAAAACTGAAACACTCACAAATAAAAATCAACAGTTTAAAATGATCAAGCAACTAAAGGACCACTGTAGTGCCAGGAAAAAATACTCGTTTTCCTGGCTCTGTAGGGTCCTTGGGTCCCCCTCCCGCTGGGCTCTAGGATGAGGAAGGGGTTAAATTCCTACCTTTTTCCAGCGCCGGGGAATCTCCTCCTTCTTCTGCAGTCAAAGTCTCAATGCTTTCCTATGGACGCTGGCGTCTTCTCACTGTGAAAATCACTGTGAGAAGCGCGGAAGCGCCTCTAGCGGCTGTCAATGAGACCACTAGAGGCTGGATTAACCCATTTGTAAACATAGCAGGATTAACCAGGGTTAATCCTAGATGGATCTGGCACCCAGACCATTTCATTAAGCTGAAGTGATCTGGGTGCCTATAGTGGTCCTTTAAACTCGCTAATATGGATCCTAAGGATAAGCACAAAGTGATGTAAAATCAAAGTTCTAATTAGATTAATAATCCCGATTAGATGTGTAGATATATAAGTAGATAAAAGTCATGGCCCCATCGTATAACGAGGTGAGTATTAATAAGCCAGTATCTCTTTTAGGATATCTATATTCACTGAATAATACTGAGAACTTGCCAGATGAATATCAGCTAACTTTGTATCGTATGTTGCTGTAATGAAATTGGACTCTACTAGAAATAAAAAATATTAAGCAGGCAGCCTGCTGGAAACACCTTTTCATTAATTGAAGTTACAATTGCTCCAGTATTTCTATTGTACAGCAATCAGGTAACTGAGAGTAAGTATGTAAACTTGAATCATACAACATCTTAGTAGAACATCCGTAATGCAAGCAGAAAAGGAGAACAGCCGGCAATGCACTGTAGTCAAACAGCCCAGAAGTGATCCACCAGCAGGAGAAGTGAAGCTGAATTGAACAGGCGGTCAGAACAGTGCCAATGTAGAAACCCACAATAAAAGTCAGGAAATGTTGGCTAATAAAATGCTCTTGTCAAACCAAAAGATTCCTTCTCTAGGAATCTATTGACTGAAATTCTGGCCTCCCTATCAAAATCAGACACATCGGCACAATTAGTCCTCAGACGCAAACATTGCCCATTTTTTATAGATTTTTTCGGGATGATGAGCACTATCATAGTTTAAGTACCCATTAACGTCAACATCTTTTTGAATGGTGCTAGTGACAATCTGAGATTTAACACAATTGAGTAAAAGGTACAGAAACTCAATAGTACTGGCCCTTTCCCAAATTCTGAGTAAAATAAAGACCAAAATTATTAGAATTGATCCGGGAAAGAATATTTGTTTACTACTGTCCCACACAATTAAGATGTCATCAAAGAAGCAGTGATAGAAGACTAGATTGTGCCTCCAAGGATTATTTTGCCAGATATTAAAATCATCAAAATAACCCATAGAGAGATTAGCATCCACAGGGAAAGCATGGGATTGGCTAAAATTGGCAAGGAGGCGGGATGAGGGGTGGGAACGACAAACACTGAGCACCTCCTCATTGAATAATGCATCTCTATGAGGAAAATTCAGCGTGGAGATGCTGAACGGCAGTGCTGCCTACTGTACGGCATTGCCGCAGCAAGCACCTCCAGTTGCAATCTGAGGAGTGGCCATTGGAAGTGTTCCTTCGGGCAATGTAAACATTGCCTTTTCTCTCAAAATGCAATGTTTGCATGAAAATGCCTGCAGGGAATGATTATACTCACAAGAACAACTACATTAAACTGTAGTTGTTCTGGGGACTATGGTGTCCCTTTCAACAACCTGAGGAACTTGATAAGTAGAGGAAAAAACATAACAATGTTTAATTTCAGTGGCATTATTGGCAGAAAACGTGAAAAAGTTTGTGATAGCTTTGAATTCTTATCCCATTGAAAACACACACTCAACTATGACCAAAAGTCTAAAATCTGTTATTGATGAAATACTGGAATTGGATTGTGATCAAAGCCTTCATGACATTAATCTATTACAACCTCTGATATACATGATGCACTCATACAACACTATCTTTAATATAAAATATATTATTAATAATTCAATTATAAAGCAGCAACTTTTATTCCAGAATAGGACAACCACAAGTTTGTAATCATATGATTTAAAATATAGGACCAGATCATGAGTGAAATAGATACTGACACCTTGTCTGACCTATAAACAGGCTGATGATGATATGGAACGTCTCTGACATTAAAATGAAATGGTTTCCAAGCTTTCAGCTTTATAGCAATCAGAATCAGCATGAACAATCAGGATAAGTATGAATCCATTAGACTAAATTTACATGCATAAGCAGCTATTTTCTTCTCTGCCTTAAGGAAATTCATTTCTTTATTTATATTGTTAGAGGTTAAAGGAAGGGAGCAGGACTTAAACCATTTGCTTGAAAGAAATTCATTAAGCTCTGAAAACTATAATACCACAGTCTGTAGTGAGCAGTTTTAGGGAACAATTTAGCTTTTGTGGTTTATTCTTTTAGATTTCTGAAGATCCTTGTCTCTCATTATTATTATTATTATTATTATTATTATTATTAGATTATATTGTAAATAGAGAACTCAGAATTGTAAATAGAGAACTCAGAATACCATGAATTACTTTTACTTGTTTAACAAATAGAAATAAAATTACCCTTAATTTGTTTGATTATAATTCTGAGTATTGTGCATTTGTATGCCTCTCTGATAGGCTTCTATGGAAAAAAGATATGTACTTATGATGTTTATTGTATTTAAAGGGTTACTCCAACCACCATGACCACTTATGCTTTTTGAAACCCAACCTTTTTTATTGGCTTTCCATATGACTGGCAGTGTAGCTTTAACAATTCCTTTAAGTGCCCTAGGATTTTCTGCGCGATGCACCATCATGGGTTTTAACTTACAGTTTCCAGCTGTATTCCCACCAAGCAATAAAGTTAGTCGATCTTTCGCTGGTTTAAAACCGAGCATTGATGATACTTCTTTTGCAATGTAGCTTCTTGATGGCATGCTCTTCAAAAAGAGACCGGTTTAATCCACATTGAAAACCTGTGATGGCGAGTAATTTCCCTCTTCCAATATTTCTGCCAATTTAGCAGGAAATAATTTAGCCGCTTCTGTATCATCACTTGCAGATTCCAAAAAAAAAACAGTATAATCCCTCCCCTGTGCCTGTGAGATAATTGAGTCAGGCACAGAAAACATACATTTTAATAACACCTCAAAAGTACCCCCAAAACACATGGAACATCCCCTGATAGCCCCAATCTGGGGGACCAACATATCCAAAAATCACCCAGATCGGTTCAGGGGTTTGAGATTTCCATGGAAGTCATAATTTGAACAGTTCCACAGTTTCAGAGATAGCGGTTGGTCTATTTTGTGGAGTTCTAAAACCGAACAAATCCATGAACCGTTCTCCTGGCTCATGGGTAACGTTTGTTCCCCTGGTTTGTGGGAACAAACCTACCAAATACAGGGAGTGCAGAATTATTAGGCAAATTAGTATTTTGACCACATCATCCTCTTTATGCATGTTGTCTTACTCCAAGCTGTATAGGCTCGAAAGCCTACTACCAATTAAGCATATTAGGTGATGTGCATCTCTGTAATGAGAAGGGGTGTGGTCTAATGACATCAACACCCTATATCAGGTGTGCATAATTATTAGGCAACTTCCTTTCCTTTGGCAAAATGGGTCAAAAGAAGGACTTGACAGGCTCAGAAAAGTCAAAAATAATGAGATATCTTGCAGAGGGATGCAGCACTCTTAAAATTGCAAAGCTTCTGAAGCATGATCATCGAACAATCAAGCGTTTCATTCAAAATAGTCAACAGGGTCGCAAGAAGCGTGTGGAAAAACCAAGGCGCAAAATAACTGCCCATGAACTGAGAAAAGTCAAGCGTGCAGCTGCCACGATGCCACTTGCCACCAGTTTGGCCATATTTCAGAGCTGCAACATCACTGGAGTGCCCAAAAGCACAAGGTGTGCAATACTCAGAGACATGGCCAAGGTAAGAAAGGCTGAAAGACGACCACCACTGAACAAGACACACAAGCTGAAACGTCAAGACTGGGCCAAGAAATATCTCAAGACTGATTTTTCTAAGGTTTTATGGACTGATGAAATGAGAGTGAGTCTTGATGGGCCAGATGGATGGGCCCGTGGCTGGATTGGTAAAGGGCAGAGAGCTCCAGTCCGACTCAGACGCCAGCAAGGTGGAGGTGGAGTACTGGTTTGGGCTGGTATCATCAAAGATGAGCTTGTGGGGCCTTTTCGGGTTGAGGATGAGAAGTCTGCATCCTTCAAGAAAAACATGATTTTCATGCAGGACAATGCTCCATCACACGCGTCCAAGTACTCCACAGCGTGGCTGGCAAGAAAGGGTATAAAAGAAGAAAATCTAATGACATGGCCTCCTTGTTCACCTGATCTGAACCCCATTGAGAACCTGTGGTCCATCATCAAATGTGAGATTTACAAGGAGGGAAAACAATACACCTCTCTGAACAGTGTCTGGGAGGATGTGGTTGCTGCTGCACGCAATGTTGATGGTGAACAGATCAAAACACTGACGGAATCCATGGATGGCAGGCTTTTGAGTGTCCTTGCAAAGAAAGGTGGCTATATTGGTCACTGATTTGTTTTTGTTTTGTTTTTGAATGTCAGAAATGTTTATTTGTGAATGTTGAGATGTTATATTGGTTTCACTGGTAATAATAAATAATTGAAATGGGTATATATTTGTTTTTTGTTAAGTTGCCTAATAATTATACACAGTAATAGTCACCTGCACACACAGATATCCCCCTAACATAGCTATAACTAAAAACAAACTAAAAACTACTTCCAAAAATATTCAGCTTTGATATTAATGAGTTTTTTGGGTTCATTGAGAACATGGTTGTTGTTCAATAATAAAATTAATCCTCAAAAATACAACTTGCCTAATAATTCTGCACTCCCTGTAGCTCTCTCCTGGCTGGTCGGTGAAAAGAAGCAGGCGTTCGTGAAGGTGACCGATGACCAAGTCCCGCCGCCTCTTTTCTTGCGACAAGATGCTGCAGTTTTTTGAGCATGTGGCGTTCGGCCATATGAATGGCGGCCACACAGGGAGAGCCCTTAATCTGCAGTTTGCTTTGGAGTTAATGAGCCAGGGGGGTGGTTGGTCTTCGGTAGTTTTATCTACCGAATGAGGAAAATCAAAGTTAATGAAAAAAAAAGGTGTAGATTCTTCACAATGGGGATTGCCTCAACTTTTAGACCACTTTCCAAAACACAGCCCTTAGCACTCTGATAAATCTTATGCAATGTTTCCTAAGTTTTCTAATAAACCCAATAAAAGCATAAACATAAGTTGTAATGGAGAGGTGATTGCATCCATAGCTAAATGTAGGAATAATTGTGTTAGTGATTAAACTGGAGACATTGAGGGAAATAGTTACATGTAGCACATTAAAAACAAAAACAAAACTCAGTACAAAAAAAATTTCAGACTCACAAACCCTGCCAGTAGCACTCTCTTGTATTCTTTTTTTTTTTTCCAATTTGCATATACAGGTATACAATGGTATCAATAACTGGTAATGAAATTAGAACACATTAACACATAACGTGCGCTGAACCATATAACATAACATTAAGTGCTAGGCAATACAATATGGCATAACGATTTGAGCCAAGATTATGGTAGACATTGTGGCAATTAAATGTATGCAAACATTGGTGATAACTCGGGTAAGTGTGTCTCGTTGGGTTGGAGAACTGTTCTGGGAATTCAAGTATTGGGTACAGCACGTTCATCTGTATCATGGGTAGACCTCTACAGTAATATTCAGCAGACACTTTGTCACGGTCTTGTTCTCAGGAATGCTTGTGGCTTAGGCTGCGTTTTTGAAGTGCCTTCTTTTGGGTCTCCTCTAGCTGCGATGTCGTTCCTTGGGGCAGGTGCTATGGCAGGGTCTGTATTCAACAGCTTCAGTTTTTCCCATAGTGTCTCTGGGTCTTGGTCTGATGTGAGGAAGATGGTATTGTCTCCTTGTGGGACCATTAAGACTCCATCTGTGCCCCATCTGTACTGGACCGATCGGTCTCTCAATATTTTTGCAACCGGTGGCAACTTGCGCTTTTCCATGAGGGCCGCAAAGTGTATGTCTCCGTACAGTGTTCACTACATTTTCCCCAAACTTGACACTTCCCATTGCCCTAGATCGGGGCATGATTGCAGAGCTTACAGTTATGTCTCTGGTCACCACTATGACATCTTTTGGCACGTCAGCTGGGGCTGTGGCAGCCTTTTGAGGCCCATGAATAAAAACAGTTTCTTGGTGTAGGGTAGTAAGGCTTCCTCACTGACCTCTTCTGGGACTCATCTAAGGGGAACATTTTCTCATCT
The DNA here is from genome assembly GCA_933207985.1 of Pelobates cultripes. NCBI lineage: Eukaryota > Metazoa > Chordata > Amphibia > Anura > Pelobatidae > Pelobates > Pelobates cultripes. The sequence continues at coordinate 196,396,409 of OW240912.1, read as the reverse complement.
GTGCCGAGATTCCATGGAGGCCATAGTTCTTTGCATTCTTTGGACTTGTTGTGTTAGCAAGTCATCCTGTGCTCTCTCTCTCTGTCCTTTTTTTTGACAATCTTTATTTTGTCATTGATGTCAATGCAGTACAAGGAACATTTTGCGAACTTGATACAATATGAGGTAAGCTTTTCATCGATAACATCCAATGTTTAAGGGTGATATACTAAACATATAATGCAGTCTAATATCAACAGTTTTTAAATTATAGTAAGGTGTGTGGGCTTTATAACCCAAGGTCTTTGTATCATAGCCCTCATAGAATCCGTCTATCGTTGCTTGTAGGGTGCCCTCAGAGGCGCCATTGAGGAGTAAGCGTGTGTTTTTGAGCATTAGGTGATGTCTGTCTTCTGCCCATAGGCCCATAGCCTTATCTCCCCCCCCCCAGCCCAGGGACCCCATGGTGTGTTGCGTCTTGCAGTGTGGTTTCAGGAGATAGTTCTAGCTCAGGTCCCCTATCGAAATGCTGTTAGCTGTGGTCTGTAGGGTTAAGGGTGGTGGGTTTTCGTGGGCTTATGTAGGCTCCTGGATTGCGTATAGGTAATTGCCTTTTGGTTAGGGAATCCTATTTGCCTTGGATGCTGTACCTTAGGTCTGCCCCCTTCTGGTCTGGTCTCGTGAGGGGGGGGGGGGTTTCAGCTGTCTTAGGTAATGGTAGTACTTCCGTGGTCAATTTAGGAAGGAGAGGGTTTGGGTTATTGTGGTTGTAGGGAATTGTCTACGTGTGTGTGTGATTTGGGTCTGTGCTAATCTCCAGTGGTCGCCAGCCCCGGGGGGGGCACAGCCCCCCCACCCCACGGGCCAGCCGCCGCAGCCCTTTTGGCCACGTAGTCCATTCATGGGTACCAGGTCAGCGCACATTTGTCTGCTCATCCCTGCAGGGAGGCTGTCATCATCTCCATATTGTAGATGTCTTCAACCCTATCGATCCGTTGCCGGAAGGAGGGTATTACTGTACTTTTCCAGTATGTGGGGATAAGTATTTTTGCCGCCAAGGGCAGGTGTATGGTGAGCCCTTTCTTGTATGCCTACAGTGGTGTGTGTGTGTGGTTTAGCAGCATCGTCAGGGGTTGCATTAGGAGATCGGAGCTGGTGTTTTCTTTAATTGTACGGTTTACCATTTGCCAGTATGGGACTATGAGAGGGCACGTCCACCAGATATGGTATCCTGTCCCCACCTCCGTTCCGCATCTCCAGCATTCACCGGGAATTGACTAATGAACATGTTGCAGGATGTCTGGAATCCTATACCAGTGCATCAATATTTTATAGTTGCATTCTTGGTATTTTGAACTTATTGACCCTTTGTGCGTCAGCTGGAAGATCTTGGTCCAGTCTGCGTCCTTTAGTTCGATCCCCGTTTCTCTCTCCCACTGCTTCGTGAAACCCAAAGCGCCCTTGTCTCCACTATTCATTAGGGCGGAATACATAGTTGATACACCATGTGAGAGGTTGCGCCTGGCCGTGCATAGTTGTTCGAGATATAATAAGGGGCGGTGCACGTGATGCTTTCCTGTGATAGCGTTATAGTAGGTTTTGATTTGGTGGTAGTGGAATTCGTCCAGTCTGGTTGGTCTGCGGTCTTGTAACAGTTCTATCAGGGATTTGAGGTTCTGGCCGTTGCACCATTGGCGAAGGTAGACCCAGTCTGATGCCTGGAAGTTTTTAAGAGTAGGGGAGCTTAGCCCTCCCGCTAGCTTCGGGTTGTTAGTTAAAGGTGTGAGCGGGTTGGGGGATGTGGTGAGCCGCTTGGCGTACCTTACCCCGCACCAAACTTTGAGGGTAGCATGGATCATTGGGTTGCCTGTACGTACCTCTCTGAACGTAGCCTCTCCCAACCACAGCAGGGCTGGGATCTTCCCTTGTGCTTGTTGGAGCTCCATGTCCACCCATTGCTTAGTGTTTGGGTTGGCGTGCCAATCAACCAAACGGTGTAGGTGGGTCGCCTGGTAATACATGAGAGCGGATGGTAGTCCCATTCCTCCTTCGCTCTTCGGTCATTCCAGAATCGATCGTTGGACCCGTGTGGGCCGCTGGCTCCAAACAAACTGTCTGATGTTGGTTGTTATCGGCTGGAAGAAGACTCGGGGGATGGTGGTAGGCAGCGTCTGGAATAGGTATAAGATACGCGGCATCACATTCATCTTGATTGCGCTTATGAGACCAAACCAAGATATATACCTGGACGTCCATTGTTCTAAGTTCTGCTGTAAAGTCACAAGGAGAGGGGCGAAGTTGAGTTGGTATATCTGCGTGAGATCTTTCGGCAGCCAGGTACCGAGGTATTGGAGCTTAGCCGCGCAGATCTTGAACGGGAAATGTGCTATGATGTGTTGTGTTAGGGAAGCATCCTGTGCGAGCGGCATAGCTTCTGATTTCTCTAGGTTAAGTTTCAAGTTGGAAGTTTAAACGCCTCCAATAAGTTCGGGGCTGAGATTCTTGGTTGTTCTAAGATGAAAAGCATATCATCTGCGTATGCCGCCACACGATGTTCCTCCGTGCCCATGCGGTGCCCCCGTCCCATCTGACCGCCTCCAGAATGGGCTCAAGAGTGAGGGCAAACAGGAGAGGTGACAGGGGACAGCCCTGACGTGTGCCGTTATGGATGCTGAACGGCTTAGTCAATGCTCCGTTGACCCGTATGCGTGCCGTTGGTGTGGTGTACAGAGCGGCCACCCATGTTCGTATGTGCCATCCGAACCCCATGTGGCGTAGGGTCTCTGAGAGGAAGGTCCAGTCAACCCAGTCGAACGTCTTTTCGGCGTCCGTTGACAGGAACTCAACCTCCCGTTTATCAACTGTGGCTGCGTGAATGATGTTAAGGGCTCTGATGGTGTTGACCATGGCCTCCCTCCCGGGTATGAAACCGACTTGGTCCGGGTGTACCAAATCCGGTAGAGCTTGGGTGATTCTGAGCACCATTGCCTTAGCGAATATCTTCAGGTCCGCATTCAGTAATGAAATAGGGCGGTAGCTGGCGCAGTTAGCGGGATCTTTGCCCTCTTTCGGGAAGATGGCGACCATTGCACTCAGGGTGTCCGTGGGGAAGTGGCCACTGGTTCGTATTGAGTTGAGGCCCGTCAGGAGTCTTGGTAATAATATGTCCATGAAAGTGCGGAGGTATGATAGTGGTAATCCGTCTGGTCCGGGAGCCCGGTGTGGCTTGGAGACTTTCATAGCTCCGGCCAGTTCCTTGATCGTCAAGGGTTGGTCTAGTTCTTCCTTCAGCTACGGGGTAAGCCTCCGGGCTACGTGACTTTCCAGGTATGCAGTGATTCGGTCCTTATGGTGCCGCGTCTTGGAGCCCTTCCGCGCTTGCGCTTGAACGTATAATGTCGCATAGCATTCCTGGAACGCCCACTCCTCGTGCATGGATTTTGTGGATGTGTTTAGTTTCTGCTTTTCTTGGAGCATCCTTGCCAGCAACCTGCCACCCTTGTTGATGTGTTCATAAAAGAACCTGGTTGACTTTCTTGCGGTGCATAGTTGTCCCTGAGCCAGTATGTCTCGAAGTTCTCTGCGGGCCACTGTAAGGTGGAGGTAGGTGCCTTCGTCCAACGTGTGTTTATGTTCTTGTTCTAATTTGGCTATCCGTTTTGTTAGGGTGGTCAGGCGTGTGGTCTGGTCTTTTTTGCGTCTGGTGCTCACAGCGATGAGGTGTCCTCGGATGACGCATTTATGCGCTTCCCAGAGAGTCAGGGGAGGAACCTCCGTGGTCTCGTTGTCAGTGAAGTATTGGGTTAGGGCGGAAGCTACCATGGTCCTGAGCTCGAGATCATCAAGCATGGTCTCGTTCAGTTTCCACTGTTGTTCTCTGGGTTAAAACAGTGGGGAGCTCATGAATGCCAGAACAGGTGCATGATCGGAGTGTTCCATCAGCCCAATATCGGTGTCTTGAAGTAGGTTCAGATATTCCTGCACAAGGAATATTTAATCAATGTGGCTCTAGTGCATGTGGACTGCCGAATAATGGGGTTAGTCTTGATCTTCCGGGTGACTCGCCCTCCAGCAGTCCACCAGCCCCAGCCTGCTCAGAGTTCGCATGGTTGTGGTTAGGCAATGTGCGGGCACCGCGCTGGTCCTCTAGAGGTGTCCATGCGGGAATCGAGCGGCAGGTTCAGGTCCCCTGCCACCACCAGCAGACCCTCCCTGAAGCTTTCTATCCTGGTCAAGGTGCGGTTTATGAATATGTGTTGTCTTCTGTTGGGACTGTACAGGCATGCAAAAGTGTAGGTATGATCTGCAATGAGAAAGAGGTAGCGCCCATTGGGGTCTGCCATCGTCGCCTCACACCGGAATGGTACCGTGTGCATGAACAGTATTGCCACCCCCGCCTTCCTGGCGTCTGGGTGGTTTGCGTAATACCCTGTTGGAAAGCGGTGGTTTTCTAGTTTGGGAGCATCACTGCCTCTGAAGTGTCTCTCCTGCAGGAACGCCACAGGCACCCTCGCGGCCCACAGCTTGTTGAGCAGGTGCGAGCGCTTCTCTGGTACATTCAGGCCCTGGACATTGTTCGACCAGTATGTTAGCTGGGCCGGCTTGAAGCCCATTTTGGCTGCCATCGGAGGGGAGGCCCCGAGCCCACCCCGGAGAGGGCCTGGGGAAAAGAGGGGGCCTAGTAGGGGGTGGTCAATAGGCTGGTATGTGTGTAGGGCTGTGTTACCTGTCAAGTGTTTTCTGGTGTGGGGTCGTGGGGGGGTATCGGTGCAACAGTGACCCGGTACCGGGAGTAGTCGATCAAGGGGCAGGGGAATGTATCTGTCCCGGTGTACTCCGGTAATATATACAGTTAGGGTCTGTCACAGTGAGGGTCAATGTGGTCAATGTGGCCACCTATGGAGGTGAATCCGTCTGGGCAGAGTTGTGTCCCGTCAACGATCCCCCTTCTTGGCACCCAACCTGCGGGGGCTGTACGTTGTAGTATGTGATAGCTGATCCGGTCTATGGGGGCTTTATTTGCATTGGACCCGCTGTCCGTTTCCGCGATCCCTGTCCCTGTGTGAGGATTGTTTTTTCCTGGCAGTTCACGTGCCCCTCTGGGCTCATCACCCGTCCCCCCTCCCGACCTGTCTTGCTCCCGCCCTCCAGGCCATAGCCCGTGGGACTCCAGTCTGTGATTCCTGTGCTTTAGCGTGAGTGCTAACTTGTGTCCCGTGACCCTCAGGGCTTGTATTCAGTGTTACCTCCTCTCATCGCTATTCGGTCCCTGCAGGGGCCGGAGCAGCCCGTACGGGTCTCCCCCCCGCGCCATACTAAGAACATGAAACAATACAAAATGAAATAACATCAATAACAACTTTAGGAGATGCAGTTTGCCCAGTGGCACCAGGAGCCTTCACACCAGGACCAAGTGGCCTCGGGTCCGCCTCAACCACCAAGGAGCTCCTCACCCGGGTGCCCTTCTTAGCCGCCTTGTCGGCCCAGAGTGGTGTTGTAAGTGACTGTGTGAGCAGTGATGTTTCGTTGAGGGGACCATCAAAAACAAAACAAACATATTTTAACATTCAAACATTACACATTAAACTTTGCTATGTCATGGGCTCTATTAGCCACCCGTCCGGCGTGACTCTCGCCTTCACACCGCGTATGAGAATTGACAGCTGGCCTATTCTATCGATGGTTCCAGCTTAGGACACAGCGGGCACCCGGGCCCACCCCCTCCTCATCCCTCCCGTGTTGTCCTGTACACCCACACCACTTGTAGGTCGGTAGGCCAGGATTAAACCTTGCAGGTGGCCCATCAAACAGTCAAATGCGTGTAGCCGCTGCCATTTTATGCATACTAGTCCCCCAGTCGGGCATGTCCAGGCCCTCCAACTGCGTCCCGTATGCCTCCATCCCCACCCAACCTCAGGGTGCCCCAGAGATCCCCTGTACCCCCATGGGCCGTCTCCTTCAGCTGACTCTCCTCAACTGCTAGGAGTTCCTTTCTCACCCAACCTGCAGGGGTCCCCAATACACATTCCCAATCACACTATCAGGATTTAACTAGATCATTAGGGCAGCAGGGACAGTACATACCCCGTCTGAGGCCTTCGTGCGGTCCCATCCCGGGTTGTAGATACGTTGCTGCGTGGACTGACTGCGTCCAGGTGGGTGCTGGTCTGATCGGGGCGGGGGTGTGGACCCTGTGAGTGTGGGTGCCTCTTTACTGGGTTCTATTCTTCAGGGCCATCTCTGCGTCTTGGCGGTCCGGGGTCCAAACGAAGATTGTGAGCCACTTCTGATGGTCCGGTCACTCGTGCCTGGGGGCCGTCTAGAATCCAGTTCAGGACTGACACTTCAGGTAGGCCGGCAGCCCGGATGAAACGGGGCACATCATTAGGCCAGCGGATGACATGCCAGACATTCCCGACCTGGGCCTGGAGTCTAAATGGAAACCCCCATTTGTATAGGATTCTCCTCTCCTGCAGGAGGCGGGTAAGCGGCCTCAGGGCCCGGCGGGCGTCAAGGGTGATGATAGATAGGTCTTGAAAGAGGGAGACCTGGGCGTCCATGTAGGTGATGTGTGGTTGTGCTCTGGCGGATATCATGAGGGCCTCCTTCAGCTGGAACAACACCAGCGAGTATCTCTGCTGGGAGCTCTCAGGAGCTCTCAGAATGCCAAATTCTTGAGGTGCTGTGTCCCCCAGTGGGTGCGTGAATAGGCCTGTGAGGATCTCTTGCAGGGCTTCCCCCTCCGCCTCAGGTAGGCCCCGGATCCTGATGTTATTCCGGCGGCCCTTGTTGTCCAGATCTTCAATCTGCCGCCGGAGGTCCAGGAGGCTGTTGCTCTGCCTCATGGTGGCTAGATCCGCGGCCTGCTGATGTTGTGCAGCTTGCAGGTGGTTCTCTTCCAGGGTATCCACCCTCTGCTCCAGCACAGATAGATTGCTACGGACTGCCGCAATTTCTTCTCGGATGATAGCTCTCAACTCTGCCACCATTTCGTTTTTATCTTTGCGGGTCACCATGCTTGTAGAAATCGCCGCTATATATCCGCTGATATTTGGGATAATGTGCCGGTGGCTGGTGAGTCATGCATTGAGTCCACCTCACTGGAGCCCGGGGAGGAGGGTGCCTGCGTGTCTGTATCTCCGGTGCCGCCAAGGCCGAGCGTCATCGATAGAAATTCATCCATTGGGCCAGGCGGTTGCCGCGCCGGGGTCGCACTGGATGGTCCTGCAGTGGTCTGACGCCTATTCTTCCACATTTATGTTTTTCTGTTGATTTTAAGCTATTTTACTGGGTTTAGCAGGTTGGGGCCTAGGAGCTCGAGTTAGGTGCATCTCACTCCATCGGTGGTCAGGCCATGCCCCCCTCCTCTGCTTTTTTGACCTTCTTGGTCACAATGCCCAACTCCCTTTGGGTGTTTTGGAGGTCTGCTTTCCACACTTTGCGAAGGTCTAGTAGCAGCCTCTTGATATCCCCTTTTTTTGAGGGTGCCTGGTCTTCCTCAGACTCGTATTCCTAGTCAACTTCACTGTGGTGGGAAGACTCCTCCGATTTCTGCTGCAATCGGACTCGCTTCAGGCGCCTTTTTAGGTATGTCTTGCGGTACTGGCTTGGAAAAAAGAGTCTGATATTGGGGAATTTTGGGCTCTCCGGCACCCAAAATCTTTTGTTTTTGTGGCCCATACTGTAATCTGGTGGGGGCAATGTTTTGGTGCTTGTCCAGAGTGAATCGCCAGTGCAAAGCAGACTTAAAGGACCACTATAGTGCCAGGAAAACATACTCGTTTTCCTGGCACTATAGTGCCCTGAGGGTGCCCCCACCCTCAGGGTCCCCCTCCCGCCCGGCTCTGGAAGGGGAAAGGGGTAAAAACTTACCTTTTTCCAGCGCTGGGCGGAGAGCTCTCCTCCTCCTCTCCGCCTCCGTTACGCCCCGCCGGCTGAATGCGCCGCGGCGCTGACCCAGGCTGTAGCCCGGCGCATTCAGCAGGGTATATTTACTAGAAAGCATTTACAATGCTTTCCTATGAACGCTAGCGTGCTCTCACCGTAGCAATCACGGTGAGGAAACGCAAGCGCCTCTAGTGGCTGTCAATGAGACAGCCACTAGAGGATTAGGGGGAAGGCTTAACCCATTCATAATTATAGCAGTTTCTCTGAAACTGCTATAATTATGACAAAATGGGTTAACCCTAGAAGGACCAGGCACCCAGACCACTTCATTAAGCTGAAGTGGTCTGGGTGCCTAGAGTGGTCCTTTAATTTCTCTATTTGGACGGAGCTCCACATTGACACTTCCGTTCAGTCTCGTTGGCAGCCACGCCCCTCCTCTCTTGTATTCTTTCAGGTAGATATTATTATCAGTAACCTAAAAGTGAATAGTGATGTCAGCATATGAAAGATTTATTTAGGATAAAAAGCAATGCATAGTACACAAGAGCCAGGAGATGATTAAAACTGCTTTGTGTTGTCTAAAGTAAAGATATAAACCTGAGATAGCCCATGAAATTAAAAAAAAAAAAGTAAGTATATCATTAGCCATATGCCTTGCTACTACAGCCCCTCTACAGACTTCTCAATGCAGTGAAGTCTTTGGTCTTCAGGAATGTTTCATATATTAAGCTGAGGAATATGTTGCTGCTATATACAGGAAAATAATAATATACGGAGAACACTATTTGCTATTGATTTTCCCACATAGACTTATCTTTCCATATCATGCAGTAGAGGACTTCAGTTTATATGACAACTTCCTCAATATTTTCAGTTAATTGCCTGCATGTATGTAAGGGAGGCAAGAAGTAGATCTAACTAAGTTAAATGACCTGATAGAATGAATTGCAGTGTGTACCAAGGCGATCGCTAATATTAAAGCCTTAGTGAAAAGGGCATTAGCAAAGCTAGTGTTTTCAAATCCCTGTAATACATGCCATCGAAAAGACTTCCTCTCATATATGTATATATCATAATTACAGACTTCTTTGTCTGGACTTTGCATACTGCTGTTTGGGGTAACAGCAGTCACTTAACTGACTGAAATTTCTGTGCAATTTCTTCATAGACTTCAATGGTGGAATTGATACTCAACAGGGCTGGTGCAAGGATTTTTGCCGCCCTAGGCAAAAAGAAATTTGCCGCCCCCCATATGTCCTGCCCACCATGTGACATCACAATGCCCCACCCATATGCTCTGCCATATGGACCAATGCCAGTGCTGCACACAGTGTTTTTTTTATCTGAAAAGGCAGTGTGTTTACATTAAAAAGCCTGCAGGCACAGGCTATAGACACCAGAACCACTACATTAAGCTGTAGTGCTTCTGGTGACTAAAGTGGCCCTTTAATGTGAGGTAAATTAGAGATTAGTGCCACTAATAATATATTGGATTGCCTACTTACCACCAGATGAGGACAAGAGGCTGCAGTCTGGCTCCACAGGTCTGGTGTAGAAGAGGCTCCCTGGAGACTGTTTGTAACAGTGCTCACAACAATTAACGAACAGGAAGCAGCTCCATTTTTTGGGGGCCCTTACACAGCTCAAGGTCTGGGCCCCCAGGGCCTGACCGTGAGTATGCCTACAAGGCCCACTCATAAATCCACCTACATGGCCCACCCATGAGTTCTCTCACAGGGAGTGAAGTGTATGTGTGTAGGGGATGTGTTATTGTAGAGGATGTAATGTGTGTGTGTTCTTATTGAATGTCGTGTATAGGGATACCAATTTGTGTAAGGCATGTAGTGTGTGTGTATAGGGGATGCAGTGTGTGTTTGTGTGTAAGGAATGCATTGTATGTTTCTGTGTGTGTAAGGGATGCAAGGTGTGTTTCTGTGTATGTAATTTAATGCAGTGTGTGTCTGTAAGGGGTGCATTGAATGTGTGTAAGAGATGCATTTTGTTTCTGTGTGTGTAAGAGAATCAATGTGTGCGCACACGCGTAAGGGATGCATTGTGTGTTTCAGTATGTCTGTGTGTCTGTGTGTGAGTAGGGATGCATTGTATATGTGTGTAGTGTAAAAGAGAGGGTTTGTGGGGTAGGATAGGGGCTGAGAGGGGAGCAGCTCTTTATTTAAAATAAAATAAAAATTATAGTGCTCTCCCCTCCGGTCCATTAGTGATCTCCCCTTCTGTCCCTTAGTGCTCTCCCTTGGCCCCCTGTCCCTCTAGTCCCCCCTTGGTGGTCTTCTAGTCCCCTCCCCCCCTTAGTTGTCAACCTCTCCCCTCACCCCCTTAGTGGTCCTCCATCTCCCCCCTCTCCCAAACCCCTTAGTGGTCCTTCCCCTCCTCCCCCGCCTCAGTGGTCTTTCCCCTCCACCCCCCTCAGTGGTCCTTCCCCTCTTCCTCCCCTCAGTGGTCCTTCCCCCCACTTAGAACTCTCCCTTAGCCCCCTGTCCCTCTACCCAGTCCCCCCTTGGTGGTCTTCTACCCCCTTAGTGGTCATCCTCCCCCTCAGCCCTTAGGGTCCTCCATCTCCTCCCTCCAAAACTCCTTAGTGGTCCTTCCCCTCCCTCCCCTTAGTGGTCCTTCCCCTCTCCCCTTAGTGGTCCTTACTCTCCCCCCTTGGTCCCTCCCTCCCCTCAAACCCCTTAGTGGTCCTTACCTTCTTGCCCTTAGTGGTCCTTACCCTCTCCCCTTAGTGGTCCTTACCTTCTTTGCCCATGTCCTTACCCTCTTCCCCCCCCTCCGTGGTCCTTTCCCCTCCCTCCTCCTGCTGCCTAGTGGTCCTTTCCCTCCTCCCCCTTCTTAGTTGTCATTTCCCTCCCACCTTTAGTGGTCCTTCCCTCTTCCCCTTGTGGTCCTCCCCCTCCCCCCTCTCTTAGTGGTCCTTTCCCCTCCTCCCCCACCCCCTCAGTGGTCCTTCCCCCTTCTCCCCCCCACCCCTCAATAATCCTATCTATGTAGCGTGGCCGGGCGGCGCGGACTGCAGTACAGGAACTTCTGTTTCCTGTACCCGGCCGCCGGCGGACTGAAGGGATTAATACTTCCTGTCATTCCGTCGGCGGCCGGGTACAGGAAACAGAAGTTCCTGTAACGCGGTCCGCACCGCCCGGCCACGCTTCATTGAGTGACCGGCAGGAGGGAGCGCTAAATCTAGGGCCCCCTAAATCTAAGTCGCCTATAGGACGCGCCGGCCCTGATACTCAATGCCAGGATTTTTGTAGTAGAATCCAACTATTTGCTTCAGTTTAAACTTTATTCACTTACAAAAATGCTGTACCCAAAAAAAGGTGTTTTGACTTTTCATTTTAAAATACTACTGAAATAATAGTAGATAGAAAGACAGATAACCAGCACCACCATGCATAATAATATGTTAATTGCTATCCTTGTTATACTCATATAAAAAAAAAAAAAAACTTATTACTAATTTTTACATTTTGTGATTTTTATAGATGTGTTTGAATTTGATTTCATGGACCCATTTGAATATGTGACTGACACAAAATCTGGAGAAAATCCATTTTTGCTATTGAAAGCGGTGTACAGCGATGGGATAAGAGGTGTGTTTTTTATTACATCTAAGAAAAAAACATTATTATTATTTATAAAGCGCCAACAAATTCTGCAGTTCACTACAGTAGCTGGACTAACAGACATGATGACTTGGATGCACAATAACAGAGGGTGTTGAGGGCCCCACTCAAATGATCTTACATTTTAGAGGGAGTGGGGTAAAGTGGCACAAGAGGTAAGAGTAGATTTTTGGCATTTCATGTATGGAAAAAAGTAGATTACTAGAATAGTTTACAATGATGGGTTAGTTTTTTGGATGATACAGTTGTAGTAGAGGAAACAGGGTGGGTTACCGAAGTGCGGGTAAGGAAAGTTATTAACAGTTTAATTGATATGCTTATCCTAAAGAATCAAGTTTTTAATGTTCTTCTGAATGAACTGAGACTGGGTGAGAGTCTAACGGAGCAAGGAAGAGAGTTCCATAGGAACTGCGCACCCTTAGGGAACTCTAGAAAGTGGATATCAGAGGTGCGAGTATGAACAGAGGATAAACGCAGATCTATGGCAGAGCGGACGCAACATACTTGTGTATTAGTGAGGATAGTTAAGTAAGCACCATAATTTTAAATTAAATCCTAAATCTTTTTGTAAGCCAGTGTAAGGAATGACTAAAGGGGGAGGCATTGGAGGTGCAGGCAGACAGGAAGCCGCCACATTCCGTCAGGGGTCTGGTCAGGAAGGATGCTGACTAGTGCAGCAATCTCTATAGGGTGGAATCCAGAATGCAAAGAAACTTATATACACACAAATCAAGGCAAAAAAGAGGTGTATTGATATTTACAAGGAAGACAGTAAAATGAAATACAAGCACAAATAACTAAATGTAAGAGAAGGGCCTCTGAATACAGGGAAGCAAGGGCCTCTGGATACAGGGAAGCAGCTAGCTCAGGGATACAGACAAGCACCCAGCTTAGAAACATAGGGTAGCAGCCAGCTCTGGAACACAAGGAGAGAGCCAACTCAAGAACTCAGGATAGACAGCCAGCTAAAGAACACAGGATAGGCAGCTAGAACAGGAACTCAGGACAAAAAGACCAGACCAAAAACATTAATATTAATGAACTGGCAAACTAGAATGGATGAGACTCAACTTAATAGGGAGAAGAGAGGACAGATAGATGTGCGTGTCATCTGCATAGAAGTGATATTGGAAGCCAAAAAAGCTGATAATTTTATTAATGGAGGCAGTACAGATCAGGAACAGTATGGTATCAAGGACAGAACCTTGGGCTTTTTTTTAGAATCAGGGTGATGGTGGCATGCTTGAAGGGTGAAGGAAATATGCCAGAGGAGAGGGAGAAATTAAATATTTTAGTAAGGGGCAGAGCAAGAGAAAGTATATGAGTGAGATGTGAGGGAATAGGATCGAGGGAACAAGTGGTGGGGCTGGAGGATCGAAGCAAAGCAGAAACCTGTGCATAGAGCAGAGGAGGAAGGGGGGTTGGGGAAGTATTGGTAGTAGTGGGAGAGAGATTAGAGATCTCTTCCCTAATTGCGGAAATCTTCTCAGTGAAGTGAATTGATAAGTTTGTACTGGTCAGTTTAGTAGGAGGAGGAGCAGCAACAGGGTGAAATAGAGTTAAAAGTGTGAAAAATAATTACCAGATTTTAACAATTTCATGACAGGTGATTTTTGGGTCCACATCCAGGGTGGTACATGCCATATCGGGAAGTGTGGGGCGTGGGCATTCTGCCCTGAGTTTATTCCATCTGATTTTGTCAAGTGGTTTTCTAATGCGGGTGGCAATGTATTTTGCTACGTGATCCAATGGGTACCACTCTGAAGATCTCGGATGCTGCAGGCAATCTGGATCAAAGAGTGGTTCCCCCTGAGGGTCAAGAATGGTGGAGTCATCCACCCCAACCTTAGAGTCAAGCCCAGGCCCGGACAAAGAGCCATTGTCAGGCAAATATGCACATGAATCGTAAGAGTCCTTCTCATTGAAGTCGCTCAGTGTCTCCTCTTGTTCTGACTCATTTGGAAGACTCAGGGCTTTTTCCCTCTTCCAGTTTCTCACCGATTTAGCCCAGTGGATGGCTCTTTGTCACGGTCCACACCGTGACATCCAGTCTGCCAGACGTGGTTGCTCTGGAAGCGCCCGATAGGGGATTTGAACTGTGGTTCTTCTGGACCATATCCTGCTGTTCTTCCTCTGAGCCATTTCAGGACTTTGGATAACTCCCTGTTTATTCTTGTATTGCCTGCAGCACCAGGGGGCTGGACTTCACCAAAGGCTCTGATCTGTCAGTAACTCTCCAGCTGAATCTGATCCTAATTAACAGGATATAAAAGCCTGCCTCACCCTGGGAGGGGTGTCAGTTCATTGACTCTGGTTCCCTTGTTTGGTTCCTGTTACTCTGTACCTGCGTTCCAGTGATTCTTGTCTATTCCGGCTTCTGACCTTGGCTTTCCTCCTGGACTACTCTGACCTCTGGCTTCCCTGATTTTTGGCTTCCCTTGACCACGCTTCTGCTTATCCCTGCTGTACTGAGTCTTGGAGCCTTTTCCTGGAAAGCCCCCGTGCACAGACTCACAGGCCAGGTGGCGTCTTACCTGGTCACCCTGGTCTGTGTCTACTTTGCAAGGGTGAGCGTATAACTCTGCGAGCTGGACTCCCTATCAGGTAAGACTCCGTTACAGATGAACTGACCAATGGAGTCCGCAGAGTTATACAAATTACTCACCTCCCTGGCTGAGCAAGTCTCCAACCTGTCCCAGAATGTTACAGAATTGCAGAGACATTCATTGGCATTTAAAGGAGCAACGCTTCCAGTCCCGGAACATGTATGCCCAGAACCGTATGTCTTTATGCCTGACAGGTTCGACGGTTCCCGTTCTACTTTTCCGATGTTCAAGACGGATTGCGAGCTACTATTTGCCCTGAAATCGAGAACCTATGCCACCGACTTCATCAAAGTACGCTCCGCTATTAACCTATGTATCGGGCGGATTAAGGCGTGGGCACACCAGAAGTTGCAGGAGAGAAGTACTGTCTTGGACTCCTGGGAGTTGTTTATGTCCGCAATGGATTCTCAGTGTTTTGCAGCGAGAAAAGCAACTTCCAAGCCTACTTCAGGTTCTCGCAGAACCCGGTTGCCGAGAGAAGAGGAATTGTTTTATGGATACAAAAATCCCATCATGTTGCAGCATGAACCCACTTTCAGGGACCCGCCTTGTAACCCTGTTTACACTCGCGCTAGCAGTGAAACTCCAGTCGACATGGAGGAACCCATGGAGATTGGCTTCACCAGAACTAGATTGCCCCCAAAGGAAAAAGATCGCAGGAGAGCCCATGGTCTATGTCTATACTGTGGGAAAAGAGGGCATTTCATATCGCTCTGCCCGACTCGTCCACCTAGGCCAAGACCCCTTCTGTCTGGTGCCATATGGACTTACCCTGTCATCCCAGCAAGACAGCCTGGACACTGCCAGCCCTGTCCCCGTCCTGTGACACAAAAGGGTACCCAAACTAATACCGTTAATGTTACCAGTACCTCTGTGGAAACTTCACCTCCTGCTCTAGAAACATTTGGACCTCTTCCTGATAACACTTCTGTTCAAGCAAGCACCATCACCACTTCCTGCCTTGCCAAAACAGTTCTGCCTCCTGACTGCACCTATGCCTCAAATGGCACAGTTGTGTGCAAACAAGATCTAGAAGTCTTCGAAAAAGCTTTGAAAGCTGGAAATGCATCCCCTATAGCACCCGAAACTGGTACCATAAAATCCCAGGTCGTAAAAGGATACCTTAATTATAAAGACTATCTTAGTGATACTGAGACCGAAGATGAGGAGTACCATTTCCAAGAAGAGCCTGTTCACGCCCGGAGGGCGTTCTTGACGGGGGGGTACTGTCACGGTCCACGCCGTGACATCCAGTCTGCCAGACGTGGTTGCTCTGGAAGCGCCCGATAGGGGATTTGAACTGTGGTTCTTCTGGACCATATCCTGCTGTTCTTCCTCTGAGCCATTTCAGGACTTTGGATAACTCCCTGTTTATTCTTGTATTGCCTGCAGCACCAGGGGGCTGGACTTCACCAAAGGCTCTGATCTGTCAGTAACTCTCCAGCTGAATCTGATACCTAATTAACAGGATATAAAAGCCTGCCTCACCCTGGGAGGGGTGTCAGTTCATTGACTCTGGTTCCCTTGTTTGGTTCCTGTTACTCCGTACCTGCGTTCCAGTGATTCTTGTCTAATTCCGGCTTCTGACCTTGGCTTTCCTCCTGGACTACTCTGGCTTCCCTGATTTTGGCTTCCCTTGACCACGCTTCTGCTAATCCCTGCTGTACTGAGTCTTGGAGCCTTTTCCTGGAAAGCCCCCGTGCACAGACTCACAGGCCAGGTGGCGTCTTACCTGGTCACCCTGGTCTGTGTCTACTTTGCAAGGGTGAGCGTATAACTCTGCGAGCTGGACTCCCTATCAGGTAAGACTCCGTTACACCTACCCTGTCCGTCTGGCAAGTTTTGGAGGCATCCTCATCCAAGTGATGGGATTTTCTGGTGGATTTACGCCCACTGGGAGCTACCGATTTTATTCTCGGGGGGACTGAGGAAATGAGTAGGTGGTCTCTGGTTGGACATTAGGGCTTGTGTGATACAGTGGGACAGGTTATCAGACATGGTCCCCATAGCCGAAAAGATGGCCTGCGTTACTAATTTTGCTATCGTAGCATCCAGGAGGGAATGAAATTCCTCAGAATTCATTTGCTCCTGTGATGCTTCATCCAGCATGGCTGGTGTGGGTGTGGGTGGTCTGGCCACCATCAGGAACTCAGGGGTTTTAGTGACCCCAGTAAAAGAAGCATCGGTGGCGGAAACTTTCAACTCCTTTTGGAATTGCATGATACAGTAAACACAATAGTGTATGTGAGAATAATAAGAGATAATAAAATATATCCTAAGGATATGATAGGGGAACCACACCCACAGCTAGAGAGACAGTGAAACTGAATATAGGGACTGACAGAATCAGCTGTATATATATATTAGGCACAATGACAAAGTATAATACTAAGCACATTGACAAAGAAGCAAGCTCACCAAGTGTTCCCTCTGGAATTGCTCTTGTGGAACACAGTGAGGCTGCTTCAGCCACACAGCCAACCAATTGGCTTTACCCCACCACTAAACAAGCGGTCTTGGGCGCATAAGAAAGTGCGGCAAAATTGGCAATCGCAAGATGGTCACCGTGATGCGCACTTACGATGGGGGCATGTGCGAGCGGCACCAGCCACACACGAAGCCGTGACCCACCAGGCGGCAGTAGTGGGTCACCGGCTTGATGCAGGCAACAGAAACAGGTCGGGAAATAAACAAACCAACCAAGAAGCAGAGGCGGTGGGGAGCTGAAGTGAAGGAAATGAGGGAGCCGTGCTCCCAGACCACCAAACAAACAATAGGAATAAAACCGTACAAATATCAATGTATACACTAACTAAATATAAACAAATTCAGTGATATATTATAGAAGATATTAAAATCGGGTTCTGTGTCTTGACCACCATCTTAGATGGCTACCTTTTAGAGGAGTTTTAAGGGCACTGGGACATAAATGTTCTTAATTTGGATTTTATCTCTCTAATAAATCAACTTTAAACAATATTACTGCTTTGAGAAAGTCTGCTTATCATGCAGAAACAAAAGAAACTTGAAAAAACGGTGCCTGCAATGAAAGATGTCAAAAAAGTCTGCTGCAGGGGTCAGTAAAGGCCTGCAGGCCCATTCCGCTTCCAAACTACCTAAACTGCGGTTTATTCCGCCATCGGTACCTTTCCCTTTGAAGCCAGCAAAGCCGACGTCTACCCGCCCCATCAGTTGCGAGTTGGGAATGTGGCTCTACTCACTCCGAGCCCATGGCTCTCTCCCCGCGAGCGGTAAAGCGTGCCTGCAAAGCTGCGGGCGACTCAGTGTCAGAGCAGCCCTATAGCTCTATTATAAAGGCAGAGGGAGGGATGGGTGGTGTGAGATCCCGATCCCCCGTCGGGCCCTTCTGCCTCACGGCCCCACCTCCTACAATTTAAAGGCACACAATTGGAAACAGGTGGAAAATCTGAAGACATATAATCAGATGGGGAAACTGATAACCCCAACCAAAGGACATATATATATTTATATACATCAGGCAACACTGCCACAGCCAAGATGGCTGCTGAAATAAGTAAATTATATGAACCAGGAAAGATTTTACTTGTATTTGATGCAGATTTATTTTTACTTCTGTGTAAGTAATTAAATATTTTTATGCTATACTTCAATCTACCTTCACCTCATTTTGGATGCACTTTGTTTTACATGCTGCTGAGATCTGCAATACCAACTACTGAGAAAGAGACACAACCTGAGATCTCCAATGGTTGCTAAAATCACTTTTTATTCAATTAAAGTGTGAGTGACCTATTGGCACTAAAAAATTACCTTGTCTGAGTTATACAGAGTTGCACTATGTTTTTATCTTTAATTCCACTATTTGGATTCACCCTATTTTGTTTGTTCATATGGTAACAGACCTGCAGGGGGCTGCGGCACTATTACCAATGCTCGGCCTATAGGTGAATGCCCTAACACCTCCAGGACAGCTGGACAAGCCCACCACAACTCACCACTGGGACCCAGCAAGGATCACGCCGTTCGTACCACATGGACAACGGTCTGGAGTTTACGCGGAAGCCACAACTTGAACCAAGAGATGCACAAACCCACTGCCTCCTCTACTGTCCTATGGACACGCTCCAAATGTGGTTCGAAGTTACTTTTGATTATTTTGGACTCCAACCTTATACTTTTATTTTTTCCTCATAGAAACATCCCAGTCATCCCGGGGCATCTACTGCCGAATGTACCGAGACTCTCGGTCCACCAATCACGGCCCAAGTACCTGATCTTACCTACGCAGGTCGAAGTTATATATATGTTTTTACTATTTTTATTTGCCCTTCTCACTGCCTCATATTCTGGAAAGCTCGGCCCAACGGCCTCCATATCTGCACTTGCATGGGCGGTTCGAGGTTAGTTTTGTTTTCATTCTTATTTTACTTACTCAGCCACACATAGGCATAACCTATGACTCTCGGCCCATCGATAATATCCTCAGTTCCAGAGCTTAAATGTACGATTCGGCACTACGTATGTTTTTACTATTATTATACGTGTACTCTAGACCGACAAGCTTTATTATTATTTACTACCACAGACAAGACTACAACCCAACCCACAGGTTCAGACTTCTTGCACACAAGACCACGAAGGACCAGGAGGCAATTAGGGTCACCCGACAAAGACCATAACACTCTTACACATAAAACCCTGACTCTCACGCACTGATAACTCGTGACAGAACGTGCAACGTTATATCATGATGATTGTTTGCATTAACATTGTACCTTTTTCTGCTAACCCACCCATGTTTGTGAGTCAGGTAAAAAAAAAAAAAAAAAATATTGAGGGGTGTCCAGATAGCTGATACCTAATTTGGAAAGGCTCTGTAAATAGTATTGAGTACACTCTGGTAAATTTGTATTCCCCCAACTCTGGGCAATTTTGTTTTTTGAAATCTATTATTAACAAAGTTTCAGATGGGGTCAGAGGCAGATTGATTTTGGGTGGTGACACCAATTTTGTTCTGGATTGCGAATACAATATTGTCAAAGATGGAAATAGCGCCGCTAAAAAGCATAACAGTGAACAGATAATTGTTCCAAAGTTCTTTTTCCTCAGGGCGTATGCGACTGTTGGCATGTACAGCACAAAGGAGAGAAAGACTATACCTACCACTCAGCAGCTTATAATATTTATTCTCGGATGGACAGGTTCTTGGTGGGTGATAATATCATACCCCTTATCTTGTGCTCTAAAATTTCGGACATCACTTGGTCCGACCATGCCCCAATAACAATGTGTATAGTCTTTCCAGTCGAACCCAAACATACAGTGGAGACTGTATGAGAGTAATTACTTATAAAAACATTGGCTGAATCAGCGATTAACAATTGTTTTAGGGAAAATTCGGCTCTATATTTACAGGATACCTCATTGTGGAATGCCCATAAAGTGGTTCTTAGGGGACACTTTATAAAATGAGCCTCCTACTTGAAATTTTTTTTGTCTAATTTGAGATATTTGGAAAAAGAACTGTATACTTTGAATCAGACAAACAAAATTGTCCCTTCCTTGTCCCTTGCTGCAAAGATTTCAGATGTTAAAATTAACACTCTCCAGTTTGAACACACAGCCTTGATGTTGAGGAAATTGAAACAGGTTTTTTTATGCTAATGGGTATAGAGCTTCATCAATGTAAGCTTCTAAACTACGTCACAGGGCTTCCCAATCCATTATTGAGCATCTACTGGATGAGAGTGGCGTTAAAGTTACTCATCTGGTCAAGATAAGCAATATGTTTGCGGAGTATTAAATTTTTTTATATAATTTGGTTTCCGATCCCACTACGATACAGCCCACATCTGATACAATACGCTCTTTTCAACAAATATCTACTTATAGATGGGATATTCTAAATTATCCTATCACTTCAACAGAAATTATAGACGCCATTAATATGATCCCACAAGGTAAAGCCTGACTGTTTTAACATTACGTACTGTAAGTCTTTCTCTGGTATTCTTACCTCTCATTTATATCTCACTTATTCAACCATTATTGGAATACAGGTGGAATGCCGGGGGAGGCTTTGTGTGCACAAATAGTCACATTACCTAAACCTGGTAAGACACCTAATGTCCTAATTTTCGACCCATTTCATTAATTTATAATGACACAAAGATTTATTCAAAGATTTTAGCTTATAGACTTAATCGACTCCTTCTTTCCCTAATTGACAAAAACCAAGTGGGTTTCATTATGAACTGTCAGGCTCCGGATGGCACCAGGCGTTTCATCAATTTGATTAATCATCTTAAATCTACTCGCATGCCTTCTTTGCTCCTCTCTGTGGATCCATTGGGATTACCTGAAGGAAATTATGTCACATTTTAACATCCCAGACTTTTTCATCAGGGCTGTGTTTGCATTATATTATCAACCAACTGTCAGAGTTTCCGGTTTTCCGGTTTTCATTGTCCAATGGGACCAGATAGGGATGTCCATTGTCTCCACTCCTGTTTGTGCTGGCAATGGAACCCCTGCCTGAGATGATACCCTGCGGCGCAGATATCAAAGGTATTGCAGTAGGGGATAAGGAACATAAAATAGGCCTTTTTGCAGACAACAATCTTGTTATAACTTAAAAATCCAATGACTTCACTTACTCTGTTGATGTTGATCCTGCAAGAATTTAGCAAAATTTCAGTCTACAAATTAAATACAGCTAAAACTCAAGCTCTTCTTTTCTTCATACCTCAGGCATAGACAACCTTCGGCACTCCAGATGTTTTGGACTTCACCTCCCATGATGCTTTGCCAGCATTATGGCTGTAAGAGCATTATGGGGGATGTAGTCCACAACATCTGGATTGCCGAAGATGGCCTACCCCTGACCTAGATATTCTGAAAGCTCAGTTTGACTTCGACTGGAGGGATTCCTATATCTCTTATCTGGGCATAAACTTATGCAAGAACCTGTCCAAAATGCATTCTTATAACCTGGGTAAGGTCTGCTCTGATTTTAGGAATAAACTCAAGTGGTAGTGTAATCTGGAAATCTCATGGTTAGGGAGTGGTTAGGGAGGGTTAATTCGGTAAAAATGATTTTCCTTCCCAAAATTTTATATTTTCTTAGAACCATCTCCCTTTTGATTCCCTTATCTTTTTTTCGAAAGGTACATTCTGCTCTCTTGAAACTTATCTGGAATAAAAAAAAAAACATCTAGGATTAAATTATCCATACTCCAAAAGCTCAGGGTTAGTGGGGGTGTGGGTTTGCCATATTTTATTCATTATTATTATGCAGCCAATGCGTTCAACCAAGAGCATGTCCCGTCCCCTTTGATTAGAGATGGAGGCTAGCAAACTCTTTCCACATTCAATTCAAGATATTTTATGGTTGCTTCCATCTCAGCGCACAAGGTTGGCAGACCAAAACCACTATTAAGGCTTGGAATATACTATATTGAAAAATTCACCCTTTTGCTGTCTGGTCTGGAGCCACTTCTCTAACTGTATTAAAATTGACTGTTCCTAAATTGGATGTAGAAAATTGATTCTCCCACTCTATTAAGTGTATTAACGACCTGTTTTTGTCCTCCAATTTTTTACCATTTGAACAGGTACAAAATAAATTTGGTTTGAGTATTTCTGATGCCCCTGCACATGTGAATTGTTTGAAAAGATTAGTTAGCATTTCAGGATTTCCGACTGGGATCTGAGGTCTAGAAAATTTGAATGATCAAATTAAGAAAAGGTTTATATCTCAGATCCCGGCCGGAAACTAACCATTTCCATGTGCTATTCCATTTTTGCAGGCGAGGTAGGGTTAAAACTACCATATATGACAAAGATCTGGGTGAGGTATTCACAGTGGAAGATTGGCATTTATCATTATTAGCACTGAAAGGTGTTACCCGTTGTTTTTCACATCAGAAACCCACTTGAAATTAATTTACCGCTGGTATCTTTACGCGTTTAAAATGTTCAAATTACACCTCTACACATCTAATTTATGTTGGAGAGACTGTGGACAGACTGGTACTTTATACCATATTTTTTGGTCATGCCCAAAATTAGCTAACTACTGGCATTTAAATATTAGAATTAATCATAACCATCACTGAATTCATGTTGATTTAACATCTGGAATATGTTTACTCAAACATTTCCCAGACGATTCATCTGTGCATACAAGAATGTTAGGCCACCTCCTTATCTTGGCTACATCAATCATTCCTAGATAATGGAAATCTGTTACAATTTCCTCTGTTAAAGATGTTTTACTGTTTTTATTTGAAAATAAAAGATGTGAATTTCCTCTCCGAGTACCATCGGCTACCAATGTACTCCTCAGGCACGACTGGTCTGAGTGGGAGAAGGTAATGAGGAGTAAGTACAAACTTGACAAAGTTTCCACCTGACCGAAAACCCATTTATCACTTATGTTCAACTCCTTATTTACCACATTCGTCATTCATTTTAAGATAACCATATAAATATATATTACGTAAGAAATTTTATTCATTTTTTCTTCTTTCTTCTACTTTAACCCCTTCGTGACCAGACCATTTTTCAATTTTCCTACCGGTTAGGACCAGGGCTCTTTTTACATTTCCGCTTTGTTTGTGTTTAGCTGTAATTTTCCTCCTACTCATTTACTGTACCCACACATATTATATAACGTTTTCCGCGCCATGAAATTATCTTTCTAAAGATACCATTATTTATATCATATCATATCACATAATTTACTATAAAACAACTTAGAAAATATGATGAAAAACAATGTAAAAAAAAACACACCTTTTCTAACTTTGACCCCCAAAATCATTTACGCATCTACAACTGCCAAAACACACCCGTGCTAAATAGTTTCTAAATTTTGTCCTGAGTTTAGAAATACTAAATGTTAACATGTTCTTAGCTTTTTTGGAAAGGTTTAGGACATTTTTTTTTTTCAAAATTAACGCAATTTACATTGTAACACTATCTCTCAGGAAACCCTGAAAACCCTTCACATGTATATATTTTTTAAAAGAAGACAGCCTAAGGTATTAAACTTGGGTTATTTAGATTTTTTCATGGAACCATTTTACCACCAATCTATGCCAAAAAAAATTACAAAATGATTGGTGATTTTTTTGACACACATAGCAATTTAAAAATACATGTATGGAGAACTTGAAGGGTTACTGCCAAGAACACCCCAATATATGTTCAGCAACATCTCCTGAGTACAGTGATACCCCACATGTATAGGTGTGTCGGGTTAACTGGGGGCTAAAAGACCTTATGTGGAGGGTGCGCATTCCAGTTTTCGAACTTGGAATTTTCACAGCTGGTCATCATGCACCCATGTCCTATTTGGGACATTTTTGAAGCCGACCAATGTAATTTAACCCCATCAAACCATATATTTTTGAAAAGTAGTAACCTTAGGGTATTTAAAATAGGGGTACTTTAACACTTTCCATCCAGGGTATTTAAAATAGGGGTACTTTAACACTTTCCATGCACTTATTCTACCACCAGTCATTGTCAAACTTTTGGGTAGTAATTGTTTTGTTTTATTTCTCTCTCACATTGTACTTTAGGCATAGATTCTCAGTTCCTGTTATGTGTTACTTACAAAGAACACTCCAATATGTGTTCAGCAACATCTCCTGATTACAACAGTGCAAACTTACAGGGGTTAAGTAATGGGGTTTCCCCGTTTCCATGTTTGCACATTGAAATTTGCCAGATTGGTTTGCTGGGCCTATGTTGCCTTTGAGAAAGTATAGCAGCTCAGGAATGAAAATTAACACCATCATGGCATAGTATTTTCAAATGTAGACAACCCAGGGGATTCAAAACTGAGTATGTCCAGTCTTTTGTAGTAGCCACTTAGTCACAACCGCTGGCCAAATTTAGCGTTTTTATTTAGTTTTTTTACACAAATACAGCACTTTTACTGGTGATTTCATCGTTGTTATAAGTTTTACTGTTTAGACACTTATATTTGTGTTCAGCAAAGTCTCCAGAGTATAACAATACCCCCCATGTACAGGCTTTATGGTGTTTTTGAAAGTTACTTTCTCACATTGTACTTTAGGCATAGATTCTCAGTTCCTGTTATGTGTTACTTACAAAGAACACCCCAATATGTGTTCAGCAACATCTCCCGAGTACAACAGTGCAAACTTACAGGGGTTAAATAATGGGGTTTCCCCTTTTCCATGTTTGCACATTGAAATTTGCCAGATTGTTTGCTGGGTCTGTGTTGCCTTTTGAGACCATATGGTAGCCCAGGAATGTGAAATAACCCCATCATGGCATACCATTTTCAAATATAGACAACCCAGGGTATTCAAAATAGGGTATGTCCAGTCTTTTGTAGAAGCCACTTAGTCACAAATGCTGGCCAAAGTTAGCATTTATATTTGCTTTTTATAAAAAAATTTCCCCCCAGTTTATATTAATGTAAATAAAGCTCCGGGGCCTGACGGTATTCACCCACGAGTACTTAAGGAGCTAAGTGGGGAAATAAGTAAACCTCTGTATTGAATTTTTCAAGATTCTTTTGTTTCAGGTATTGTACCGGAGAATTGGAGGAAGGCAGATGTCGTTCCTATATTTAAAAAAGGTTCAAAATCCTTGCCTGGAAATTATAGACCTGTGAGCTTAACTTCTGTGACTGGGAAAATATTTGAAGGGCTATTAAGGGATAATATTCAGGAATTCATTGGGAAGAACTTTGTTATTAGCAATAATCATGTTGGTTTTATGAAACATAGGTTATGTCAAACTAACCTAATTGCATTCTATGAAGAAGTAAGTAGAAGTACAGGGAGTGCAGAATTATTAGGCAAGTTGTATTTTTGAGGATTAATTTTATTATTGAACAACAGCCATGTTCTCAATGAACCCCAAAAATTCATTAATATCAAAGCTGAATATTTTTGGAAGTAGTTTTTAGTTTGTTTTTAGTTTTAGCTATGTTAGGGGGATATCTGTGTCTGCAGGTGACTATTACTGTGCATAATTATTAGGCAACTTAACAAAAAACAAATATATACCCATTTCAATTATTTATTATTACCAGTGAAACCAATATAACATCTCAACATTCACAAATATACATTTCTGACATTCAAAAACAAAACAAAAACAAATCAGTGACCAATATAGCCACCTTTCTTTGCAAGGACACTCAAAAGCCTGCCATCCATGGATTCTGTCAGTGTTTTGATCTGTTCACCATCAACATTGCGTGCAGCAGCAACCACAGCCTCCCAGACACTGTTCAGAGAGGTGTACTGTTTTCCCTCCTTGTAAATCTCACATTTGATGATGGACCACAGGTTCTCAATGGGGTTCAGATCAGGTGAACAAGGAGGCCATGTCATTAGATTTTCTTCTTTTATACCCTTTCTTGCCAGCCACGCTGTGGAGTACTTGGACGCGTGTGATGGAGCATTGTCCTGCATGAAAATCATGTTTTTCTTGAAGGATGCAGACTTCTTCCTGTACCACTGCTTGAAGAAGGTGTCTTCCAGGAACTGGCAGTAGGACTGGGAGTTGAGCTTGACTCCATCCTCAACCCGAAAAGGCCCCACAAGCTCATCTTTGATGATACCAGCCCAAACCAGTACTCCACCTCCACCTTGCTGGCGTCTGAGTCGGACTGGAGCTCTCTGCCCTTTACCAATCCAGCCACGGGCCCATCCATCTGGCCCATCAAGACTCACTCTCATTTCATCAGTCCATAAAACCTTAGAAAAATCAGTCTTGAGATATTTCTTGGCCCAGTCTTGACGTTTCAGCTTGTGTGTCTTGTTCAGTGGTGGTCGTCTTTCAGCCTTTCTTACCTTGGCCATGTCTCTGAGTATTGCACACCTTGTGCTTTTGGGCACTCCAGTGATGTTGCAGCTCTGAAATATGGCCAAACTGGTGGCAAGTGGCATCGTGGCAGCTGCACGCTTGACTTTTCTCAGTTCATGGGCAGTTATTTTGCGCCTTGGTTTTTCCACGCTTCTTGCGACCCTGTTGACTATTTTGAATGAAACGCTTGATTGTTCGATGATCACGCTTCAGAAGCTTTGCAATTTTAAGAGTGCTGCATCCCTCTGCAAGATATCTCACTATTTTTGACTTTTCTGAGCCTGTCAAGTCCTTCTTTTGACCCATTTTGCCAAAGGAAAGGAAGTTGCCTAATAATTATACACACCTGATATAGGGTGTTGATGTCATTAGACCACACCCCTTCTCATTACAGAAATGCACATCACCTAATATGCTTAATTGGTAGTAGGCTTTCGAGCCTATACAGCTTGGAGTAAGACAACATGCATAAAGAGGATGATGTGGTCAAAATACTCATTTGCCTAATAATTCTGCACTCCCTGTATAGATCAGGGTGTTGCAGTGGATATGATCTACTTGGATTTTGCTAAGGCATTTGATACGGTTCCTCACAATAGGTTAGTCTTCAAACTAAAAGAAATTGGTCTAGATGATTTTTGTTCTTGGGTAGAACATTGGCTTTAGGATAGAGTACAATGAGTTGTCATTAATGGTAAATTTTCAGGCTGGACAAAAGGCTGTTTTGGGACTGCTTCTATTTAACATATTTATAAATGATCATGCAATAGGCATTGAAAGCCATGTTTCAGTGTTTGCAGATGACACAAAACTTTGTAAAGTAATGAAATGTGAGCAGGATATTGCTTTGCTGTAGAGGGATTTGGATAGATTGGTGGACTGGGCACTAAAATGGCAGATTAAATTTAACGTAGAGAAATGCAAAGTTATGCACTTCGGGGTCAAGAATGCACAAGCAATTTACACCCTGAATGGTAGTGAATTAGGGATAACCACACACGAGAAGGATTTGGGAATTGTTATAGACAACAAATTAGGCAGCAATATGCAATGTCAATCTGCAGTTGCCAAGGCCAGTGAGGTTTTGTCATGTATAAATAGGGGCATAAATTCTCGGCATGAAAATATAATTTTGCCTCTATAAATCGCTGGTAAGACCACACATTGAATATGCTGTGCAATTTTGGGCACCTGTTCTAAAAAAGGATATCATGGCACTAGAAAAAGTGCAGAGACAAGCTACAAAATTGATAAAAGGAATGGAGCCTTTTAGTTACGAAGAAAGGTTAAAAAATGTAAATCTCTTTAGTTTGGAAAAACGGCACCTCAGGGGGGATATACAAACATTACACAAATATATTCGGGGCCAGTACAAACCATTATCTGGAAATCTATTCATAAACAGGGCTCCACATAGGACACGAGGTCACACATTTAGGCTAGAAGAAAGGAGATTTCATCTTAGGCAAAAAGTTTTTTTTTACAGTAAGAGCAATAAGGATATGGAATTCTCTGCCTGAAGAGGTGGTTTTATCAGAGTCCATACAGATGTTTAAACTGCAATTGGATAAATACTTTACATAACATTCAGGGATATAATGTCTAATTAGTGAGGTAATAGCTGCTTGCTCCAAGGAGACATCTGGCTGCTATTTTGGGGTAAAGAAGGAATTTTTTCCTAGTTTGTTGCAATATTGGAAGCACTTCAGACTGGGTTTTTTTGCATTCTTTTGGATCAACAGCAAAAACATATGTGAGGAAGGCTGAACTTGATGGACGCAAGTCTCTTTTCAGCTATGTAACTATGTATGTGTGTGGGTGGTTACACAGCTATGAGAGAGCATGACTTGGTGTGTGTTACTAATGTAAAATGTTTATATATATATATATATATATATATATATATATATGAACAATCCAGATAGCACTCCCAGGACTTAGCTTAGCTTTAACTTAGCTTTTAATTAGCTTTAAAAATAAATTGACGTTTCAGTCTGTTACACACAGACAGGGCCAGATTAAGAGCCCAGCAGGCCTGGTGCTGACAGTTATGATGGGGCCTAATTACAGAATCTTAAAACCAAAAACACTAAAACAGTCATACCTCTCAAGCGTCATGTATCTGATTGAGTTGGTGTTGGAGGGAAACTCAAAGGATGCAACTATAAGAAAACACATACCCTATGCTAATCTCTCTCTAATTTATGCTTTCATCTTTCAAGTAAATCCATACCCCCCTAACAGCAGTGTCCAGTGAAGCAGGAAGTCAATTGGCATGGTAAAAGTGTGGACCACTGACGCGAATCACGTGACCAGAACTGCCAAAATGTGCAGACATGCCCAAAAAGGGGGCATGTCTGTCCAAAGAATTGGAAGGCCAGCCTTGCATCAGTGTCCCTATGTATCACAGTGTCAGTATCCCCATGTCGCCCAGTCTCCCAGTGTCTGTGTCCCCATGCCTCGGTGTGTCCCTAGGATACTAGGGGACACTGAGAGACATAGGGACAAAGTGAGACCCGGGGACACTGAGAGACTTGGGGTCACTTGTGGATACAGACATGGGGACACTGGGAGACATGGGGACACTGAGACATTTGTGGACACTGGGAGAAATGGGGTCAGAGACACATGGGGACACAGACACTAGGGACACTGGCTGGGAGGCATTTGGACACAGACACTTGGGGACACATGGTAGACCTGGGGCACTTGTGAACATAGACATGGGGACACTGGGAGACATGAGGACACAGACATTTGGGGGTACTGGGAGATATGGGGACACTAGGGACACTGGCTGGGAGACATGGGGACACAGACACTGGCTGGGAGACATGTGGACACTGGGAGACATGGGGACACTGGGAGACTGGCTGGGAGACATGGTGACATAGACATTGAGAGAAGTGGGGACACTGGGAGACATGGAGACACTGTGTCCCTAGTGTCTTCATGTCCCAATGTGACTCCCTATGTCTCACAGCGTCCCAGCATCCCCATGTTTCTCAGTGTCCCCAAGTGTCTCAGTGTCCCCACATCTCCCAGTGTCCCGTAATGTCTCATTGTCCCCATGTGTCCCCTAGTGTCTCAGTGTCCCCATGTCTCCCTGCTGCCTTTCCCCCATCCTTCACATACCTGGCCTGTAGTCTGTCTCTGCAGGCTGGGAGCAGCTGTCTGGACTCTGTGCTGTGTAGCTGCTCCCCTGTGCATCAGTGGGTAGAGAGAGGCAGGGAGATGCTACAACTTCCTATCCCTGCTTCTCTCCATACACAGTGACCCCTACTGGTATTGCAGAGTAATCTCAGTTTGTACTAAGAAAAATATTTGCATTTGTACTGCCGGTATTACTGCAATACCGTCACGGCCAGGCAGTCTCAAATGCCGTCTGTGCCTTCAGTCTGGTAGCAAACCTAAGAATAGTGTGTAAAATAAATAAATAAATAAAGTATGCTGTGCTGTGAATTGTTGGAACTGCAAGGGAGCATGATAGAGAGACATGCTCCTCCCTCCTTCAGTCCTCAGCATTAGTGACAGTGTGGCTGACACAGCGAGGCTGCCACCCGGCCCGGCGGCTCCAGCATTGAACGCGGCCGGCCCCCTCTCACTTCACTCGGTAAATGGGAGGTGGAAAAAACTGAATAGAGACACAAGGGGAGGGGGAAAAATAAAAGAGAGGGGGAATAGATAGACGCAGGGGAAGAGGGAAGAAAGAGACAGTGGGAGAATAGAGAGAGAAACAGGGGGAGGGGAAGGAAAGAGACAGAGGGGGAGAGAGAGTGACGCAGGGAAAGGAGGGAGAAAGAGACAGAGGGGGAAGAGTGAGACACGGTGGAGAGAGATGGTGGAGGGGGGAGGAAGAGACAGAGGGGGAAGAGAGATGTGGGGGAGAGAGACACAGGGAAAGGGGGGCAGAAAGAGACAGAGTGGAAGAAAGAGACACAGGGAGAAAGGAGAGAGACACATAAGGGGAGGAGAAGAAAGAGGCAGAGGGGGAAGAGAGAGACTGGTAAGGAGAGGGGAGATATGGACACAGAGGAGCAGTGAGGGAGAGATAGAAACATACAGAGGGACTGGGGGGAGACAAAAAGGCACACAGAGGGGCTGAAGATAAAAAGAGACACACATAGGGGCTGTATATATCACTGGTAGATCCAGGGGGGACAACTGGGCAAATGCACCCCCCCTCGCCGGACGATCTCTCTCCCTGGTCCGCAAGCACCATGTGGGCAGCTGGCAGGGGAGGGAGGGAAGCTCAGCCTGCAGCTCTTCTAGGTCCTTCTTGTGCCAGCTCAGAGCGTTGCTGCGGTTACCACGGCAATGCTCCGGCTCTCGCGAGAGTGAACTCTAGCTCTGGACCTACAGGCTAGAGTTCACTCTCAACACTGCGACCACCAGGGATTCCTGGTGGTCGCAGTGGTGAGAGTGAACTCTAGCCCCATACACACACTGCCCCCACACACACACCATACACATTTACACACATTGCCCCACACACACACAGACCCCCATACACAACCCACCATACTAACATTGCCCCACACACCCTACACATTCACACTCAGACACTACACCCCCCCCCACACACACTGAACCTTTCACACACTGTACCCCTCACACATTGCACCTATACCCTACTACAGCCCCATATCCCAGCAGACCCCAGGTAAGTTGTTAAACTGTTCTTAAATGGTTTGACTTCTTACTCTGGGAGGGGGTCCCGGCCCTCCTGGCACCATAATCACTACACAGAGCAGTAGCGGTTATTGTGCATGGATTATATCTTTAAATAATCTACAACTGCCCCACCTGGGATCAGGCTCTGGATCCGCCACTGGTATATGACATGCATATTAATGTGTGTATTAGATATAGATAGAAAGCCCATGTATTGGCACTGAAACGTCGATATTTTTAAATGATATACAATAAAAGTTATATTTTATTTTTACTATCATCAAGTCCTTGGAGTGCGGTCATTTCCAATCTTATATATACCTATTTATTTACACATATATTAATGTAGATTTATATATGCATAATACACAGAGAAATGTAATTAATATGCACCATATGTAATGAGCAAATATTGGCCCAGTCTTGTTGCTAGGTGAATACTCCAGCACAATAACATATTGAAAGTAAAGAGCGCACCGACAGGACTTCAAAATAAACTAGATAAGATTGTTTTTTACAGTTGTGCCCTATATACATTCACCATTTCAGTCCCATTACCAAGCTTTCCTTGATATGTCAAGGTAGTTGGACTGAAACATTGATTACATGCACAGGCACATTTGCTTACAATAAATCTGCACTTGTGTTTATTTTGAAGCCTATGAGTGCTTTTTTTTTTAACGTTGGAGTCATAATTTTTAAGTTATCTTTTCTAACTCTGTATCTGCACACTATTCTGGCGCGACGCATTATGGGGCTGGTAAATAATTTTTTTCCAGGGCTGCTTTTAATTCCCAGTCCCTGTGGGGCCCGGACTGCACAGGTAATCCAATGCAAGCCCGGGCCCCCGGCCCTTCAAAGTGCATATATATATATAGAGAGTACCGCTATATATATATATATATATATATATATGCCTCTGCGGGCCCTGCTGGCTTCCAAGCGGGGCCCAGGATACACTGACACTCCGACACTCTCGCGAGCCACAGCAGTAAAGCGGTGCCGTGGGTTGTCGTGACAACGCTCCGCAGCATGCAATGCATGCTGGGCTTGCTACACAGGTAGAGCACTGGCTGCAGGAGGGGGAAGATGGAGTCTGCTGGGCCCCTCTATGCTGGCCCAACAAGCTGAGCCACCGGACCACCATGGAATCCACTGTCCCCTTTCCTGGCTACAGAAAAGAGGCAGGGAGGGAGAAATAATTTTTTATTTTTTTTTAAATTATAAAAATTCAACAGCTAAAAAATACCCCCCAGCAGCATTTGTCACACATCCACTACACAACCACACACATCATCCACTACACAAATACACATCATTTACTACACAACCACATACATCATCTACCACATAAACACACAAACTGCATCCACTACACAACCACACACTACAGTGTCCCCACTCCCTGGCTACAGGTAAGAGGCAGGGAGGGAGAAATACATTAAAAAAAATATATATATAAAAATTCAACAGCTAAAAATACACACACACACTGCATCCACTACACAAACACATCATCCACTACACAAACACACATCATCCACTACACACACACATCATTCACTACACACTACATCCACTACACAAACACACACTCTGCATTCACTATACATACGATTCATTCACTTTACACATACTCTCTATCCACTACACAAACATTAAATCTGAATCCACTTTGCATCCACTACACACATTCTACAGCCACTATACACACACACACAACCAAATTCAGTACACACACACACACACACACACACACACACACTTCATCCTTGTGGGTGGACTCAAGATGGGTCATGTGAGCAGACTCGGGGAAGGTCATGTGGGCTGACTTGGGGCCCAGACCTTGAGCTTCGTCAGGGACCCCAACATTTCTGGTGGCTGCCCTGCCCGCCACGCCAGTGCACTGTGCATGCAGCCGTGCACATAACAGAATGTGCACTAACTGCAGAGTTATTTTCACCTGTCTATCAGTACCGGGCAGCCGGCGCTACTTACCTCAGCATAGGAGGAGCATATGATTTCATTATAAGTGTACTGTGACGGTAGTAAACTGTATCACCGTCCAGTATTCCCTTTTTCCCAGTAGGAGAATAATAACAATAATCCACAGCAATAAATATCGCTAGTTTCGCCAAATAATCCACACATGAGCCAAAGCTTAATGCTGGAACAAAACTGATTTACTGGAAGCAACAGGCATTCAATTTATACAGTAACAGACTCCTCCTCTGGGCCAGGCTAGATAACTGAGTTTCAGCAACATACTAAACTCAATTATCTGCTGGCCAGAAACATTACAATTTTCAAAATTTTTAGAAAAATACTTTCTGCATAACATAGAAATATATAAACCACATCCCTGGGTAGCTGAGGATACTGGGAGTCACATATCCAAATTTCACGAAAATACATTCGGTAGTTTCCGTGTCGCATCGTGTGGAAGTTTGACCGGCTCGCCATGTGGTGGTATCCGATTTAGAGTTCCATGAAATCAGTAGTAAGAGCCGGTCTCCGTTCACGCAGAATTACACGAAAACTACCATAGATATTTTGCGGCTGGTTACATGAAAGTGCTCCCCTCGTTCGGTAGATTAAAACTCCCGAACGCTGGTTTGATACTATGAGTGGAAATAGGTCAGACGGGACTTCCATAATCACCGGATGTTCGTGTGATTGCCATGCCGAAAACAGTTCCAGTCAATCCATGAGTAAGTCCCGCATTTGGGAGATTTAAGATGGCGGCCACCTAGGAGCACTCAATTAAGTTGCGGTTTTTGGTGTGATTACTCGGTGTTCCAAATTCTGATTGCTACCCAGGGTGGTCTCCGGTCGGTAGAACGAATACATTTCCCGAACACATAATTAAAACAAAGCTTTCAAAGGTAGTTAATGAGCAGTGAGAGGACACAACCGAATGAACACAGGTGAATACAGGGAAATCCTTTGCCTATCTCAAAATACACTTATAATGAAATCATATATATGCATTATGTGTGTATATATATATATATATATATATTATAAAATGTTTTAATAATAACATATACATATATAGAAAATAAAAGTGTGTGTGTGTGTGTGTGTATGTATATATATGCACACACACACACACACACTTTTATTTTCTATATATGTATAATATATTATTAAAACATTTTATATATAATGCATATATATGATTTCATTATAAGTGCATTTTGAGATATATGTGTATATACGTGGACCCCTTGCTCGCGGTGCCTAGAGATATATCAGCTATGCCTCACTGACGATGCCTAACAAGGCTGAAACGATCGTCTGGGGTTGCTGTATCTCTCGTGCAAAGAGAATTTGTGGACATTTCGGATCTGGACTGCCCGTATGGGTGGGACCAGTCTGATATGCTTCAGATATGTTCTCTCTGTAATGGCACAAGATGAGCTAAAACCAGCTTGAGTTCTGAGCGGGGACCCACCGAAGGGCAGGCTATTTTAGCTGCTGTCCGTTCTCAGAATACTCTTGCGACCCATTTTTTGCTCTCCATTAGTTTAAAGGGTAATCCAGACGTGGACCCCTTGCTCACGGTGCCTAGAAAGATATCAGTTATGCCTCACTGACGATGCCTAACAAGGCTGAAACGATCGTCTGGGGTTGCTGTATCTCTTGTGCAGAGAGAACTTGCTGGCATTTGGGATCTGGACTGCCCGTATGGGTGGGACCAGTCTGATATGCTTCATATATGTTCTCTCTCTAATGGCACAAGATGAGTTAAACCCAGCTTGAGTTCTGAGCGGGGACCCACCGAAGGGCAGGCTATTTTAGCTGCTGTCAGTTCTCAGAATACTCTAGCGACCCATTTTTTGCTCTCCATTAGTGTAAAGGGTAATCCAGACGTGGACCCCTTGCTCACGGTGCCTAGAGAGATATCAGCTATGCCTCACTGACGATGCCTAACAAGGCTGAAATGATCGTCTGGGGTTGCTGTATCTCTTGTGCAGAGAGAACTTGCTGGCATTTCAGATCTGGACTGCCCGTATGGGTGGGACCAGTCTGATATGCTTCAGATATGTTCTCTCTGTAATGGCAAAAGATGAGCTAAAACCAGCTTGAGTTCTGAGCGGGGACCCACCGAAGGGCAGGCTATTTTAGCTGCTGTCCGTTCTCAGAATACTCTTGCGACCCATTTTTTAATCTCTTAGCATAATTACGTGATTTTATTAATTAAAATTTGACTGACATGCCTGACAACCCAGACAGAAAGTGCAGAGAATTTAATTCGCAAGCCCTATATTTAACCCTGTAACTTTCCAAGACACCATAAAACCTGTACATGTGGGTACTGTTTTACTTGGAAGACCTCGCTGAACACAAAAATATTAGTGTTTCAAAACAGTAAAATGTACTACGATGATATCATCAGTGAAAGTGATTTTTTTTTTGCATTTTTCACAAACTAATGGCACTTACACTGACGATATAATTGCTGTGATAAGTTTTACTGTTTTGAAACACTAACATTTGCATTCAGCGATGTCTCCTGAGTATAACAGTACCCCTAATGTACAAGTTTTATGATGTTTTCAAAAGTTACATAGTCAAATATAAGGCTTGCATTTCAGTTTTTTCACATTGAAATTCACCAGATTGGTTACGGTGCCTTTGAGACCGTCAACAATTACCCCCATGATGGCATACCATTTGCAATAGTAGACAACCCAAGGTATTGCAAATGGGGTATGTCCAGTCTTTTTTAGCAACCACTTAGTCACAAACACTGGCCAAAATTGGCGTTCAAATTAGTTTTTTGCATTTTTCACACACAAACAAATATTAACATTAACTTTGGCCAGTGTTTGTGACCAAGTGGCTACTAAAAAAGACTGGACATACGCCATTTGCAATACTTTGGGTTGTCTACTGGTATGCCATCACTGGGGTACCTCTCATTCTATTTGACCCTGTAACTTCCCAAAACACCATAAAACCTGCACATAGGGGATACTGTTTTACACGTGAGACATTGATGAATACAAATGTGTATTTTATTGCAGCAAACAGTATTCACAGTGAAAATGTCACGTAGAACTAACAAAATAAAAACAATTCTTATTTTCTCCCATTTTTTATATTTTATTCATATTAAATTATGTCTCATACCTAAATATTTGATGTTAAATGAAAGCCCTGTTTCCCCTGAATAAAATGATATAAAATAAGTGTGGGTGCACTTACAGGGAGTGCAGAATTATTAGGCAAATGAGTATTTTGACCACATCATCCTCTTTATGCATGTTGTCTTACTCCAAGCTGTATAGGCTCGAAAGCCTACTACCAATTAAGCATATTAGGTGATGTGCATCTCTGTAATGAGAAGGGGTGTGGTCTAATGACATCAACACCCTATATCAGGTGTGCATAATTATTAGGCAACTTCCTTTCCTTTGGCAAAATGGGTCAAAAGAAGGACTTGACAGGCTCAGAAAAGTCAAAAATAGTGAGATATCTGCAGAGGGATGCAGCACTCTTAAAATTGCAAAGCTTCTGAAGCGTGATCATGGAACAATCAAGCGTTTCATTCAAAATAGTCAACAGGGTCGCAAGAAGCGTGTGGAAAAACCAAGGCGCAAAATAACTGCCCATGAACTGAGAAAAGTCAAGCGTGCAGCTGCCACGATGCCACTTGCCACCAGTTTGGCCATATTTCAGAGCTGCAACATCACTGGAGTGCCCAAAAGCACAAGGTGTGCAATACTCAGAGACATGGCCAAGGTAAGAAAGGCTGAAAGACGACCACCACTGAACAAGACACACAAGCTGAAACGTCAAGACTGGGCCAAGAAATATCTCAAGACTGATTTTTCTAAGGTTTTATGGACTGATGAAATGAGAGTGAGTCTTGATGGGCCAGATGGATGGGCCCGTGGCTGGATTGGTAAAGGGCAGAGAGCTCCAGTCCGACTCAGACGCCAGCAAGGTGGAGGTGGAGTACTGGTTTGGGCTGGTATCATCAAAGATGAGCTTGTGGGGCCTTTTCGGGTTGAGGATGGAGTCAAGCTCAACTCCCAGTCCTACTGCCAGTTCCTGGAAGACACCTTCTTCAAGCAGTGGTACAGGAAGAAGTCTGCATCCTTCAAGAAAAACATGATTTTCATGCAGGACAATGCTCCATCACACGCGTCCAAGTACTCCACAGCGTGGCTGGCAAGAAAGGGTATAAAAGAAGAAAATCTAATGACATGGCCTCCTTGTTCACCTGATCTGAACCCCATTGAGAACCTGTGGTCCATCATCAAATGTGAGATTTACAAGGAGGAAAACAGTACACCTCTCTGAACAGTGTCTGGGAGGCTGTGGTTGCTGCTGCACGCAATGTTGATGGTGAACAGATCAAAACACTGACAGAATCCATGGATGGCAGGCTTTTGAGTGTCCTTGCAAAGAAAGGTGGCTATATTGGTCACTGATTTGTTTTTGTTTTGTTTTGAATGTCAGAAATGTATATTTGTGAATGTTGAGATGTTATATTGGTTTCACTGGTAATAATAAATAATTGAAATGGGTATATATTTGTTTTTTGTTAAGTTGCCTAATAATTATGCACAGTAATAGTCACCTGCACACACAGATATCCCCCTAACATAGCTATGAACTAAAAACAAACTAAAAACTACTTCCAAAAATATTCAGCTTTGATATTAATGAGTTTTTTGGGTTCATTGAGAACATGGTTGTTGTTCAATAATAAAATTAATCCTCAAAAATACAACTTGCCTAATAATTCTGCACTCCCTGTAATATGAAAAAGGCAAATTACGGTTGAACAGACACATAGTCAAATTCCAAATTTTGTTTCCGTTTTGTTTTGATCACAACATGTACATTTGGTTCATTCCTTAAGGGGTTAAACCAGTAAAACGTATCACAACGATGAAATCACCAATAAAAGTGAAGTTTTTGTGTAAAAAAAAGAAAAATGCAAAAAAACAAATAAAAACACTAACTTTGGCCCGCGTTTGTGGCTAAGTGGCTACTAAAAAAGACTGGACATACCCCATTTTGAATACTATTGGTTGTCTACTTTTACAAATGGTATGCCATGATGGGGTTAATTTTCATTCCTGGGCTGCTATACGGTCTCAAAGGCAACATAGGCCCAGCAAACCAATCTGTCAAATTTCAATGTGCACACATGGAAAAGGGGAAAGCCCTACATTTGACCCCTGTAAGTTTGCGAAAACCCATAATACCTGTATATTGGGAGCACTGTTGCACTCGGGAGATGTTGCTGAACAGATATTGGGGTGTTTTTTGGCAGTAACCCTTAAAGTTCTCTGACATGTATTCTTAAATTGCTATATGTGTCACAACATTTTTTTTTTTTGGCATAGATTGGTGGTAAAATGGTTGGATGAAAAGAGTCAAAATACCCCAAGTTTAATACCTTAGGTTGTCTTCTTTTAAAAAATATATACACGTGAAGAGTTATTCAGGGATATTAGTGTTACAATCAGGGGCAGACTGAGAACCCTCAGGGCCCCCGGGCAAAATAAATCAAGGGCCCCTTTACAGGCCCCACCCATACTCTGCTGCAAGCGCCACCCTTGTCCCGCCTCCAGCCACACCCTACACAATCTTTAGACACAAGGAACAAAAGGGCAATAAGCCCTTCGAGGCCCCAGCAGAGACTCCAATTGAGGGCTAATGGGCCATGGAGGGGGGTCTTTCTAGCAGAGGCTATCTCAGTGTCCTTTAGAGAATGTGTTAGAAAGAATCCCCTCCAAGCCCCATTAGAGACTACAATGGAGTCTAATAGGCTTGGAAGGGGGTCTTTCTAACAGAGGCCATCTCAGCATCCATTAGATATCCCCTGCTGGAAACAGTCGCTTCCAGGCCCCAGTAGAGACTACAATTGAGGGCTAATGGGCCATGGAGGGGATTTCTAGCAGAGGCTATCTCAGTGTCCTTTAGAGAGTGTGTTAGAAAGAATCTCCTCCAGGCCCCATTAGAGACTACAATGGAGTCTAATGGGGCCTGGAGGGTGGTCTCTCCAACACTCTGGTTTCTATTCACAATATAGCAACACAACATAGCTCGCTGATATCTAGGCCAAGTTGGCTCCTCTTACCTTAATTACTGTTGCTGGCTGGCAGTCTGTGGGCTTGCTTGCTGCGGCTGGCAAGCTGTGGGCTTGTTGGCTACTGCCGGCAGGCTGTGGGCTTGCTGACTGCGGCTGGCAGGCTGTGGCTTGCTGGCTGCAACTGGCAGGCTGTCGGCTTGCTGGCTGTGACTGGCAGGCTGTGGGCTTGCTGGCTGTATGCCTGTGGCTTGCTGTAGGCCTGTGGGCTGGCTACTGGCCTGTGGGCTGGCCAACTGGCTGGCTACTGGCCAGCCTGTGGGTTGGCTGGCTACTGGGGCACTTGTAGATTATTTAAAGAAATAATCCATGCACAATAACCACTACTGCTCCAGAGTAAGTAGTCAAACCATTTAAGAACAGTTTGACAACTTACCTGGGATCTGCTGGGATATGGGGCTGTAGTAGGGAATAGGAGTAGTGGTGCAATGTGTGTGAAAGGTTCAGTGTGTGTGTGGGGATGCAGTGTGTGAATGTGTAGGGTGTGTGGGCTGTGTATGTGTGTGGCAATGTTAGAATGGGGTGCTGTGTATGGTGGTCTGTGTGTATATGGGTGGGCAGTGTATGTGTGTGAGGCAATGTGTGTAAATGTGTATGGTGTGAATGTGTATGGTGTGTGTGTGTGGGGGCAGTGTGTTTATGGGGCTAGAGTTCACTCTCACCACTGCGACCACCAGGAATCCCTGGGGGTCACAGTGTTGAGAGTGAACACTAGACCGTAGCTCCAGGGCTAGAGTCGACTCTCGCAAGAGCGGTAACGTTGCCATGGTAATCGCGGCAACGCTCTGTGCTTGTGCAAGAAGGACCCAGAGGAGCTGCAGGGTGAGCTCCCAGGTCCTCTCTTCCTTCCTCCCCTGCCCGCACGGTGCCTGCGGACAGGGGAGGGGGGGCAATTGCCCCGTTGCCCCCCTGGATCCACCAGTGATATATACAGCCCTTCTGTGTGCCTTTTTGTCTCCCCCCATCCCTCTGTATGTTTCTTTCTCCCCCCTCCTTCCCAGTCTCTCTTACCCCTCTGCCTCTTTCTCCCTCTCTTCCACTGTTTTTCTCCCCCCTTTCCCTGTCTCTCTCTCCCCCACATCTCTCTTCCTCTCTGTCTCTTTCTCCCCCTCCCCATCTCTTTCTCCCCGTGTCTCATTCTTCCCTCTCTGTCTCTTTCTCCCCCTCCCCATCTCTCTATTCCCCCTCTTTCTCCCCGTGTCTCATTCTTCCCTCTCTGTCTCTTTCTCCCCCCTCCCCATCTCTCTATTCCCCCTCTTTCTCCCCGTGTCTCATTCTTCCCTCTCTGTCTCCCCCCTCCCCATCTCTCTATTCCCCCTGTGTCTCATTCTTCCCTCTCTCCCCCCTCCCCATCTCTCTATTCCCCCTCTTTCTCCCCGTGTCTCATTCTTCCCTCTCTGTCTCTGTCTCCCCCTGTGTCTCATTCTTCCCTCTCTTTCTCCCCATCTCTTTATTGCCCCCGCTTCCCCATCTCTCTATTCCCCCTCTTTCTCCCCCCTCCCCATCTCTGTTCCCCCCCTCTTTCTCTCCCTATCTCTGTTTCCTCTCTCCCCTCTCCCCATCTCTCTAACCACCCTCTTTCTCCCCCTCCCCATCTCTGTTCCCCCCTCTTTCTCCTCTCTGTCTCTCTGATTACCTCTTTCTCCCCTCCCCATCTCTGTTCCCCCTCTTTCCCCCCTCCTTATCTCTGTCCCCCCTCTCCCCATCCTCTCTGTTTCCCCCTCTTTCTCCCCCCTCCCATATCTGTTCCCCCCTCTCCCCATCCTCTCTGTTCCCCCTCTTTCTCCCCCTCCCCATATCTCTGTTTCCCCTCTTTCTCCCCTCCCATATCTATGTTCCCCCTCTTTCTCCTCCCATATCTCTATTCCCCCTCTTTCTCCCCTCCCATCTCTGTCCCCCCCCCCTCTCATCTCTCTGTTCCCCCTCTTTCTCCCCCTCCCCATATCTCTGTTCCCCCTCTCCCCATCTCTCTGTTCCCCTCCCCATGTCTCTGTTCCCCCTCTCCCCATCTCTGTTCCCCTCTTTCTCCCCTCCTCATATCCTCTGTTCTCTCTGTTCCCCCCTCTTTCTCCCCCCTCCCCACCTCTCTTTTCACCCCTCTTTCTCAAGTCTGAGGGGCCGGCCGCGTTTCATGCTGGAGCCGCCGGACCGGGTGGCAGCCTCGACGGTCCGGCGGCATTCCTCTCACTAACGCTGAAGGAGGCGGAGCCGGTCTCTCTGTCATGCTCCTTTGCGGTTCCCACATCCTGTGCTGGGAATTGTGGGAACCGCAGGGAGCATGACAGAGAGACATGCTCCGCCTCCTTCATCGTTAGTGAGAGGAATGCCGCCGGACCGGCGAGGCTGCCACCCAGTCCGGCGGCTCCAGCATGAAACGTGGCCGGCCCCCTCACAGTGTGCCACCGGACCGGCCACCCGGTGGCACCTTCCTCTCAAGTCCCCAGATGCCGCCCCCAATCCAGCCCTGCCGCCGGGCCCCCTGGTGGCGGGCCCCCCTCCCGGCCGGGCCCTCGGACCATGTCCGAA
Source organism: Pelobates cultripes (assembly GCA_933207985.1). Taxonomy (NCBI): domain Eukaryota; kingdom Metazoa; phylum Chordata; class Amphibia; order Anura; family Pelobatidae; genus Pelobates; species Pelobates cultripes. The sequence continues at coordinate 196,355,145 of OW240912.1, read as the reverse complement.
GTGCCCGACCGGTCAGTCCGCGCCTGGTTACAATGTAACGTGCGTTAATTTTGAAGAAAAAAAAATGGTTTGGAAATAGCAAAGTGCTACTTGTACTAATTGCCCTATAACTTACCAAAAAAATCTAAGAACATGTTAACAGTTTGTCTTTCTAAACTCAGGACAAAATTTAGAAACTAGTTAGCATGGGTGTTTTTTGGCGGTTGTAGATGCGTAACAGATTTTGGGAGTCAAAGTTCGACAAAGTGTGTTTTTTACATTTTTTTAATGTTTAATGTCATATTTTCTCATTTTTTTTCTAGTACATTATATGATATGATGAAAATAATGGTATCTTTAGAAAGACCATTTATTGGTGAGAAAACCGGTATATAATATGTGTGGGTACAGTAAATGAGTAAGAGGAAAATTACAGCTAAACACAAACACCATAGAAATTTAAAAACAGCCCTGGTCCCAAACGGTAAGAAAATTTAAAAGTGGTCTGGTAACTATGGGGTTAATGGAAGAGATAAGCATATCCGTGTCTTTTAATAAAATCTGAGTTGTCTACAGGTCTGAGGCAATAAACTTTTAAATCAGGCTGTGGTTGAGAGATATTAGAGTCAGACAGGCATGCAATAAATCTATGGAATATGAAGATGCATCTATTCACTGATGAGGTGAGAGTTATTCAAGTAAATTAAACATTTAGGTAGGTATCAATAAAATAAGGGAGTTGGGAGAGTGAGCAGAAATCACTGAGAAAGTCATTAGAGGTATGCATATTGGTGAATAAAATAATTAAGTAAACAAGCCAAATATATGAAGTATGGCTGGTAAAACTAACTTTAGCATACAGAAGCCAGCACACAGAGCTCAGTTTAGCCTTATTCTCAAGACAAGCCTTTACATGTTAAAGACGTGCAGTTCTACATGAAAAATGAGCATTTAGGCTGGATTGGATTAAAATCATCTAATTAATTACACTTATACACTGCCTTTGTTGTTTAAGTAATTGCTTAGGTAATAACTGAAATTGACATATAAGGCCAGCAACTCATCATACAGTGAATGCTAGTTAATACTGGAAGAGTAGGAATTGAGAACAAATTGATTAGTGTTTGTTTTTGTTAACCCTTTCACTTTCTCCTCCTTTGCAAATAGATTAGTGCTTTCAAATTGTGTGTTTAAATACAGTATGATGCTGGTATGTTTTAAACTTTCAATATTTTTCAAAGCTTTATAGAAAGATAGCTCTATTAATTGGAGTTTATTCAATTGAGGAGAATTGAAATAAGAAATGCAAAATGTGGGCCATAATAGCTCAACTGGAAATACAAATAAGTTAGGGTTTTGTTGTTTATTATTTTTTAAATTCTTTAATAAGAGACAAAAGCATATACTCAAGTTTGACTATAACAAAGGTGACAAAGATCAGTTTGTGTCTTGATGTTTAAGAAATGCATATATCAAAATGAAGGATACAATATAAACAGAAGTAAAAAAGCAAAAAGAGGAGACAAGGGGAAGGGAAGGAGGGGATGGGAAACTGTTGTGATGTGATAAAAAAACTGACCTTAGTTAGGCACCAACTGAGAATTTATTCCACATATGAATAGAACAAATCAATTGAAATTATAAAATCCATGAAACAAGGAGGCAGAATACCTATTACAATCAATTTGTCCATCAGGTAATTATCTTGCAATATGACAATAACTTAATGGGGGGACTAGTGTGTCTGAGCCAAACTGCTGGTAGCACTCACAGGCAGTGAGTGATTTTAACTGTATTACTTTTATTTTAGTTTTTGAGTATGGCTAGAGAACCCCTCCATAGGATGGGTCAGGAGGTACAAACAGTGATTTAAGCCAAAGGACCTCTGGAAGATGCCCACCAACAGGGCTCCCACCTAGTTAGGGAATTTTTCAAATTCACCTATTCACGATTATGCACAATTTCCAATTTAGTGAATAATCCCTTAAATGTTGAGTAATAAAACAATTATATACTGCAGGTGTGGTAGATGACATAAAAAAAACCTAGAAACCAAAATAAAGTAACTAGTAAATTGCAAGCTTTAATGCTGATTTCAGATGTTCTGTAGTTTTATAAAAAAACAACAAAAAAAACAACACTGTTATAAAATATAAGGACATTTATTAATTCATGTAAAAGCAAACCAAAGAACTACCACCACAATGTCGTGAGAATAGTGAATCGCAAGTATACAATATACGTATTTAATAGGTCAAAATGGACAGCCTCCCTAAGATCACTTCCCAGGTAATGATCTTGTATTAACCAGAATATAAACAGAAGACATATGGGATGCTGCTGTACATAGTGTAATACAATTTAAATAAGAAATGTGCGCTGTAAATGAATGCACTCACAAGGTCAATGTGTTAAATGCGCTCAAAGGGTGCCTCCCCCAATGTTGATGGGGGGCTATAAATCCCTCTTCTCGGTCTGTAAATGTCGCTGGAAATCAGGACTCCAGATGGTAAATTGAAAAACAATTAACAGCTTTATTGTAAATAAAAAGGCAAATTAACACCTATATAGTGCTATAAAACCAGCAATAATGGTCCTTTGCGTTTCATCCCAAACTTTGGACTTCCTCAGGGACCTAAAAATCATAATAAATATTTGAACAAAGCATCCATAACAAAATATTTAACCAGGAAATGTACATTCAGATTACTCTGGTTTTCAAGTACGTCCTGAGGATATTACCTGAGCCCAACATCCTGGAGTTGTTACTATTAACCAATTTAATGGTACCCATTTTTTCTGCCTCGGAGGGATGAATGGCTGAGTCAACCCTGACGAAATTTTAACCTGCAACCCAAGGGTTGAACAGATTCTACTGATGATGCATTAGCCCACTGAGCTATCTGTGAGGTGGATGCTTTGTTCAAATATAGGTCATTTGTTTTGATTTTTATTTACAATAAAGATGATAATTATTTTCAATTTACCATCTGGAGTCCTGATTTCCAGCGACATTTACAGACCGAGAAGAGGGATTTATAGCCCCCCCATGGTGGAGGCACCCTTTGAGCGCATTTAACACATTCATCTTGTGAGTGCATTCATTTACAGCGCACATTTATATATTCATGTAACATAAATAAGTCATTATATTCTATAACAAATCAACTTATAGTGTTCTCTGTTTTTGTTTTTTCACGATTATTAGTCCTATCCTTGCTAGCAGGTACCAAGTCCCCTGATCCTCTTTATAAATGCAGCCTTCCTGCCATATATCAGAGACTTGGATGGTTAGGAGAAAGAAAAATGATCACTTGTGTTTCTGTGGAGTACTAATGTTGCACGCAAAGAAAGATGCACAAAGATCATAGTTCATCAAAAGAGTGTATAAATCATGTTGACTTTATCGAGTACACATAGTATGGGTAAGAGCTGTAGCATAAAGTAATATTAAAATGATCAAAGTAAAACCACAACATATACAGTTAAGAAGTATATTAAAGGACAACTGTCACCTCAAAATTTTATTAATATAATAACCCTCTCATCAACGGTCAGTTTGTCAGATGAGTTTCTCATTTTGTACATATACTTCAATTTAAAAAAAAAAAAATATTTCCTATCAAAACTTGATGAAATGATTATTATATTAATGATAGTTTTGAGGTGACAATTGTTCTTTAAAGGTACATTACAGTCACCAAATAAACTTTAGCTTAATGAAGCAATTTGGCGTATAGATCATGCCAGGGCCGGACTGGGAGAAAAATTCGGCCCGGGCATTTTTTTAACACAGCGGCCCACTAAAAAGGGGGCGGGGCATAGGAGGTGTGTTTTGTCATCACCAATGACAAACACGCCTCCTCTCAAAGTGAGCATGTTGGTTCAATGCTCTTCCAGGGCAGACCATGCGCAGAGCTCTGCTGAAGAGCTCTAGCATGAGAAAAAAGTCCTGTATTTGTTCTGCACAGTGCAAGCAAATTTAATAACATGCTTGCACTGTGTTTCCTTGCAACTTGTCTCTGGTGTCTCTATAAATGGATACCAGGAGACAAAAGGCCAGGAAAGAGTATTGTGCATGTGTTTGGAGCCTGCTTGTGGTATTGCGTGTGTGTAGAGTGAGCTGGTCGTGGTGTGGTATTGTGTAATAAGGTCGGTTTTAGTCGTGTTGTGTTTGTGGTGTAATGTGATGCATATGTGGCTCAGGGACCCCCTCCCGCCCGGCTCTGGAAAGGGGTTAAAACTTACCTTTTTCCAGCGCCGGGCGGGGAGCTCTCCTCCTCCGATCCGCCCCGTCGGCTGAATGCGCACGCGCAGCAAGAGCTGCGCTCGCATTCAGCCGGTCGCATAGGAAAGCATTTATAATGCTTTCCTATGGACGCTTGCGTGCAAAGCACGCAAGTGCCTCTAGCGGCGGTCAATGAGACAGCTGCTAGAGGCTTTGGGGGAAGGCTTAACCCATTGATAAACATAGCAGTTTCTCTGAAACTGCTATGTTTATAAAACAATGGGTTAACCCTAGAAGGACCTGGCACCAAGACCACTTCATTAAGCTGAAGTGTTCTGGGTGGCTAGAGTGGTCCTTTAAGAGTGTTGTGTGTGTGTGTGTGTGTGTGTGTGTATATATATATATATATATATATATATATACACACACACAAACACACATATATATATTTGGAAGTATTGTGTATGTGTGTGGTGCAGTGTGTTGGGGGGGTTCTGTGTGTATGTGAGGGGTGCAGTATGTGTGTGTGTGAGGGTGCGGTGTGAGTAATGGGTGTGAGAGTGCCGTGTGTGCTGTGTGAGATGGGTGTGAGAGTGCTGTGTGTGAGAGTGCTGTGAGAGTGCTGTTAGTGTGATGGTGTGAGAGTGCTGTGTGTGTGTGAGAGTGCTCTGTGAGAGTGCTGTGAGTGTGATGGGTGTGAGAGTGCTCTGTGAGAGAGTGCTGTGAGTGTGATGGGTGTGAGAGTGCTGTGTGTGATGGGTGTGAGAGTGCTGTATAAATGTTATTGTGTGTGTGTGTAGGGGGGGGTAAATAAAAAAATAAAATAAAAAAAACAGGCATTATGTCCCCACCTCCCTTCTTACCTTTAGCCTGGGAGGGGGGGACCGGCACGCTGGCAGGCAGGGTGGCGGTGTTCCCTGGTGGTCCTCGTGGGTGAGTGAACTCTAGCCTGTGAGGCTAGAGTTCACTCTCGCGAGATCCGGTTGTTGCCATGGCAACGCGCCAGATCTCGCGAGAGGAACCCGGCGGAGCTGCAAGTTAGAGCTCCGCCGGGTCCTCTCTCCTGGTGGCTG
>OW240912.1:196251394-196349397 GCA_933207985.1 Pelobates cultripes | reverse complement strand
CCACTGTCACCCCCACAGCCTGCCTCCACTATACACTCATACACAATGTATTCAATACACACACTACATCCATGATACAGAAACACACACTGCACCCATGACACACAGATTCTGCATCCAAAACACACAGACACAACGCATTCACTACATACACTGCATACACTAAACAAACAGACATTGCATTCACTATACACACATACACACACACTATAATAGTGAATAAAAATATAAAAACTGGTGAGCGCACACTAATGGTGTATAAACATACACAAACAATTACCATTAATGAGTAGATATCTAAAAAGACAAAAAATGGTAGAGCATATTGAACTCTGTATATACAATAAAAGTTTGTGGGCTCAGACTAAAAGCGCCTTGGAACAAATATAGTTGTTGAGATCAGGAGTTGGCACCAATAACAGGATACTCCACAGGTTGCAGGATATAAATTCTCCCTTTGGGTTCCCACAAAGTTGAAACTACGATGATAGGAAGTAACCAGGAACAAATTTATTACAAAATAAATATTAAATATTAAAAGATCTCAAATGTTTAACCGCACTGACGCGTTTCGGCAAACAGTCTTTATCAAAGTGCTCTGTAATTGCTTGAACCCCCTTCCGTTTAAATTGCTTTTCCACGTGTATCCTCTGTTTCTTCTGGGTATATAATTTCCGGTTACATCACTTCCGGGTCAGCGGACTAAGTAGGTGACATATTTCCAGAATGTCCGGTCACGTGATCGGGTTAGATCATGGCAAAGTTCACAGAAAATGTGTTATCATTGTGCATGTCCTTCAGCTAATAAGTTATTTTCAGGTAAAAATAGCGATCTGTGTATTCAAAACTTTTATTAAAAAAAAATTATATAAATAAAAACATAAGAAAAAGATGACAAATAATCCAAATACAATAATATAAATATACTCTTTCTATTAAAAATACATATGCAGAATTTACTCTAACTATAACCTTAAAAAGAAAACTAGTGTCTGCCCACCCTAGCCACAGGTAGAGGGAGGGGGAATACACTTATTTATACATTTAAAAAAAAAAACTGATCAGCCCTCCATACACACTACATGCGCTATACAGACACTGCATCCACTACACACGGTGCACATGCTGAATCCACTACACATAGACACTGCATCCACTACACTCACTCTGCATCTACTACACACACTTCATCCAATGCAGACACCAAACATACTCTGCATCTATTACACTTCACCCAAAATACAAACACAGACACTGCATCGACTGTAGACACTGCACTCACCAAACATGGTCTGCATCCTCTGCACACACTCTATGTATCCAGGGCTGTCTTTAATATTGATTGGACCCTGGGCAAGAATTTACTTGGGCCCCCTGGATCCTGCCTTCCCACACCCTAGCATGCAATCACGCCCTCCACCACAACACACACACACACACACAAAAAAAACACACAACTCGTAAAGTAGTAAACTTTAATAATGTAAACATAAAGAACTGGTTCACAAATAAGTCCTAAGCTTGACCTTCTTGCCACCTGTAGCTTCTTTTAACCTCGGTCTTATAGTATATTTTTTAATAACAGTTTTATGTTGTTGAAAGAACAAGCATGCCAATATCTTAATAACAATACCTTTCGGTAACAGTGCAAATCAAAACTATTATGTTTAAATCATAAAACAAATAACCATGTTGGCTAGTAAAATCACAAAAAAAAAAAAATACAACAATTAACAATGCAACTAAACAATGCAATTAAATAAACAATATTAAACCTTACAATTTGTAGAATCCAAGTGCACATTACCCATTCCAATATGGAGAATAGGGAATCAAGTACCAGTGTGACAAGGTCACCCTTATGATAATTCCTGTTAGGCATCAACTGCTGCAGTAGCAGGCTATTCTAAAAGAATACGTAGTTTGACAACCATTAACGTAAAGTGCAGAGAACTTTTACATAAAATAGTAAAGAAATATTTTAATGCACTTTAAACAGTGAGTCTACGTGCTTTCTGAGAAGCAAAGGTCTTTGTAACGTTTGAAAAATCAAGACCGCGAAGTATATCGGATTCAGCAGACATTATAGATAGTTCGGTGAGATGGCTCTGGCTCATGGTTGTGCGTTGTAAGTTTTTTTTTTTTTATCAATTTCATTTTTGAAAAAGATCGTTCACCTGAACTGTTAGTGATCATTAAAGTAAGGTAGATTTTTAAAGCAATTTCCGTGTTGGGAAAAGTATCTCTTACATCCTTGTCATTAATTGTACTGTACATGAATTGCTCTATGCTGCAATAGTCTGGTTTTTCAGGAAAAGAGAAATGAATGACTGAAATTGAATTAGCTCATCACCAAATGTTGTGCCAGATCATGCTTGTAGAAAGCAGACAACTTTTCTGCTGCAGTTTTTATGGATTCAGAGTCCATCGCTGGAAAGTTTATAAAGAAACCAAATAAATCACACACTTCACTGTAGGCTCCTAGACGATGTTCCAGACACATTAAAAGTTTGTCAACACACAGGAGAAAGGTCTTAGCATAAAAGGCCTCCTTTGGTGTTAATTGAGCTTCTTCATTGTGTCCATGGTCAAGTGGCTGCTGACAGACATTCCAACGTTGAAGACGACGGTGTTCCACAATATACTCCTCAGTATCTGTTAGACGCTTGCTAGCTTCTTCAAATGCACCAATTTAGTATGGTGTTCATTAACAAAATCTTTTAATGATTTCAAAACGCCAACAGCAGCATTTAGGTTCAGCCGAATAGACTGCAGAGTTTTGCCGCTGCTGTTGAAATGCTGCAAAACAGTGTTCCAGAATTCTGCAAAATCCCTGCCTCAAGTTTGCTTATCTGATCAAATAGTCCTTTTGCGGTATTACGGCAGTAAGATTTTTCTTCAATGTCAGTTGAAAATTCAAACAAAATGCCCATTATATTGTAATAGCCATGGACTAATGCTTGACAAGCATCTGCATGACATGACCAGCGTGTGTCATTTAGTTTTTTGGCATGGACACAGAGAGGCCTTTCTCGTCAAGCTTGTCTTTAAGCTTCTTGTAGCACCGAGTTGAACCACTAAACAATGTATAAAGAGCTTGTACAAAATTTAAAAAACCTTGCAGCCTCACTACACAAATTTGCAGCATCTTTTCCGACAAGGTATGTACTTAGCATATTTATTCATGTTAACAATTCTTGCTTGCATTCTCTTGTAGTGGCCAGACATGTTGCTTGCATTGTCGTAACTTTGTCTACGGCATTCTTGTATGGTAAGTTCAACACTATTAAGAAATGCTAGGAGCGCATCTGCCATTTCTTCTCCTTTATGCCCTGTTGAGGGTAAAGTTACAAAACGCTCCAAGAAAAATCACTGAGTTGGTCAGTATGAGAAGAATCTTCCCCTGAATCCACAGAAACAGAGTAGTATTTTGCCATTTTAATACTGGAAAATGTATTTGTTGATTAACTGAATAATTTGCGGTCAAAAACAGTATATTCAGCCTCTGTTATTTGAGTAACAAAGCCACCTCCGTTCAAGTCTGTCCCCATTGGGACAGTTACGAATCTGCTGTATAGCAACATCCATCTTTAAATGATTTTGGAAATCCTTCATTGCGCAGTTGTTCCAGAGGTTTCCTTACTGATGAATTTCCATTTTTGGACCAATACTCCCGCATCTCCAGAGTAGATGATTTGGGCCACAAACCAATGTCAGCTTTTCCATGGATTCTGGCAGTATATCAACTGCTTCAGCAGTAGCGTCTTGTATTTCAACAGTATTGAAGCTAGGTTTCTCAACTTCCGTGGGAACTGGAGTGGTTTCTAGTGGCATGGGCTGATCAGAAGAATCCACTGTGTCGGCTTCAGCCATATTCAGATACACTTTGAGGAGGAATCTTTTCCTGAGAACATGTACTAGCATGTTGTTGAGAAGATCCACACGCAGAAGGCTGTGCAGAAGATCCACTTGTAGGTAAAAGAAAACCAATTATTTTTGGAATTCTACATATTTTTTCCTCCAACTCCTGCTTCTTCTTCCGCTTCTGAGCACCACTCAGAGGTTTGGACATGTTGAGGGCAGTCAGGCTCCTGAATAAATAAACGTGATTCACACTTGAAGTAAATGTCAATAGAGTGAAAATGCATATATTTTTGCACATTTAAAATTTTGATGTTACAGCCAAGCATGCTGTTTAACTTACTACAGATGCAAAGTTCCCACAGAAGGCATCTAACGAGAGCATGCGCCACACCAATCCCCTTCCTCCTCTCGCTGTTCTTCCATGCTTTGTCTTCTCTTCCCTTCTGTATCTGTGCTCACGACTGTTGCATGGATCTTCTCTCTGACCGGTTAAGACTCCGGTGCATGCGTGTATACACGCAAGAGTAAATGTGCACACCAGTTAAGCTTCCTCTTCTTTCATCAAACGATGTGAAGCATATTAGTGTATCGCACGGCTCGACAGCAATACAACTCACAGTAACATGAAGCGTATCAGTGTATCGCACAGCTCCACAGCAATACAACTCACAGTAACATGAAGCGTATCAGTGTATTGCACGGCTCCACAGCAATACAACTCACAGCATTGGCTGATCCAGGGGGTGGGGAAACGGGGCAATTGTCCCCCCCCCTGAGAAAATAGTGCTGGCCGAGGCTCTCCCCTGCCAGCCCATGCAGGGCTGGCGCTATCCAAGCACGCCGGGTTCTCCTCTTGCGATCACGGAGCGTTAACGCGGTTAACATGGCTGCAGGTTAGAGTTCACTCCCCCACTAGAACCACCAGGGACTGGAAGAAAGCAATGTCTCCCCCTCCCTCAGCAAAGGTAAAAAGGGAGGGTGTCAGGGTCTTACCTGGGTTGGGAGTCTGTAGCACAGATATGTTGCTCACCCTTGCAGATAGCCACAGGCCAAGGTGGTCAGGTAAGAATTCACCTGGCCTGTGGGTCTGTGCAGGATGAAGTACCAAGTCACAGGACAGGCAAGGACTCAAACAGGATCGTCAAGGGAAAGCCCAGGTCAAAGGATGCCCAAGGACAGGAACAATGAGGAGTAGCCGAAGTCAAGGGATGTCAGAGGTCAGAGTAAACGTAGTCAGAAGCCGGGGTCAATAATAAGTAGAAGATCAAATGACAGGAACACACAACAGGAAGACTTGATCCTGATCACAGGGCAAGGCTGAGTTTAAATGCCCTGCTGATGTCTGATCAGGGTCAGGTGAAGCACACCCATAGTCAAGGTACAGCCCCCAGTGTAATAGACATGCCAGGATGAGTTTAAATACCCTGCTGATGTCTGATCAGGGTCAGGTGAAGCACAGCCATAGTCAAGGTACAGCCCCCAGTGTAATAGACATGCCAGGATGAGTTTAAATACCCTGCTGATGTCTGATCAGGGTCAGGTGAAGCACAGCCATAGTCAAGGTACAGCCCCCAGTGTAATAGACATACCAGGATGAACAGGACCGGAATGACTTGTTGATATATAAAGCTGCTGTGGCTCAGAGGTAGGAAGCAGGACCAGGACTGTGAAGTTCCCTGCTTCAAATCCCCTGTTGGGAACTCCTTGGGTGACCACGTGACAGAGGGGGGATATTAGCTATATCTATTTAATAATTTAAAAAAATATATATATTATCCCCTCACACACATCCCCTCAAACTATAACCCCCTACACACAAACACACTGCTCCCAATATACAAATTGCTACATACACTGCACCCCTCTCACACACACTACAGCCCCTATCCCAGCAGACCGGTTTGGCTACTTACTCTGGGAGGGCACCACAGCAAAACCTGGCACCAAAACCACTACAGAGAGCTATAGTGGTTATTGTGCCTGGATTGTTTCTTAAAATGATCTGCCCCTCCCTAGATTAGCTTCTGGATCCGCCAGACTCACAGTAACGTGAAGGATATCAGTGTATCACACAGCTCCACAGTAATACAACTCACAGTAATGTGCGATGTGCAAGTACATCACAGATCACCTCAATAAAATGTAAAAACCTCATGTATTGTGTGTGTGCAGTGTGTGAGTATATCATATATATCATAGCCAACCTACTGCTTTCCCATAGGGGGCCATTGCGCATGCGTGGCCTCATAGAGATGCTTTGAATCAATGCATTTCTACGAGGAGTGTTTAGCGTGAATGCCAGTGCAAGTACATCACAGATCACCTCAACACTGGACTAGAAAGCACCTTTAGTGGCCACTAGAGGTGTTCCTCGGCAGTAATGTAAATACTGCCTTTTTTCTGAAAAGGTAGTGTTTACATTAAAAAGCCTGCAGAGACATGCTATAGACACAAGAACTACTACGTTTAGCTGTTGTGGTTCTGGTGACTATAGTGTCCCTTGAATATAGAGAAAAAAAAAAAAAGAATCAGCACAAAAGTATTACATAAAATGGCTGTATCATTATACTAAAAAATAAAAAAAAAGCACAACTTCAGACTCTGCCCTCCACGTCTCTGGCTGGACGGTGCACCACCACAGTGCCCAGTATGAGGCGTCCAGGCTCAGTTCCATTTCCACGAGGTACTTAAGTTGTCTTACCCGCTCCCCTCCGGGTTGGTCTCCTGGAAGCATCCACCAGGTCATTTGTTCCTCCAACTGGTATGCGACACCAGGAAGGCGCTGCTGCCGTTCATACTGGACTTCCTCCAGGGCATCGTACCATAATTCTTTCAGGGCAATATCTCTCCATTCAAATTCACTCTCTTCCTCGGGTGTGTGTGCTGCCCAGGGGTCCAGGAACCCCATTTTCCCAAATCTTTCTGTAGACAGGGACGCTGTATGAACACTAGCGTCACCCTCAATTTGTAAATCCACGAACGGTGTCTCTGAGCTGCTTTACCTTGCACTAGGACGCCATCCCACCACTTGCCACCAATGTAACGGATCGACGGGCACCCCGACTGGGTACCGCCGTTGAAGGATGCTCCTAGCGCTTCCTGAGGGCTCCAAGCACTCCAGCCAACACCATAACCACCGTAGACTCCTTCAGAGAGCAAGACAGGAACAAGCTCTTACAAGAGCTTAGTAATGATATAGCAAGGGAGTATGACTAGCATAGCAATCCCTTGTAGCAGATTCTCCCAATAAGAGACGGCACTCCAAATTGAGGGTGAAGTAGAACTGACTGTACTGGCCCATACAGCCTCTTTTATTCACATTGTACAAACATAGTACTGCCCACAGGGTTTTGAAGAACAACCAATAAACACGTACAATACACTCAGACACTACCACACAAAATCCTCCCCTCTGTCTGTGATACAATTACCTTACACAATGGGTTAATATAATTATCACAGGCAGGAAAATACACAGTTTTACACAATATTCATAACTTTAAAAGTATGCATCACATTCATATAACTTACATTTTCAGAATCAGCATACTCCAAATACCAACATACGTCAAAATCATACAAATTGGTCCAGGTTGTAAAAAGTTAGATCAACGTCCCTTGTGACTAAATGAAGCATGGCTTTTCTGCCCCAAACCAGTTCCACTGTGCAGCTATTGCATAAAACAGGTACATTCAACATATCCCCAGATAGCTTAGATCTGAGGGCACATTATTACTGAATGGCGCTCAGATCACATACATACAGTTCAATTGCCATGGAGCCAAAGTCTTTCACATAGTCTTTCATTATACGAATGGGCTCCATGGCATAGCTATCTGGGGTAACACTGCTCACATAGGGATAGTACCGAATGACCTGGCTTTCGGGTCTTTGCAGGGGAAAATCAAGCATTTCAACATGGGGCCATAGTCACAGGGCAGGAGACTGACAATCAGTCTTCTCCAATGCCCAGTGGTGAGGCTGGTTCCGCCACACCCCCAGTCTCCTTATCTTTGGTGGGAATGCTGGGGTGGATTCTTGTTTCCCTGGGGTCCAGTGGGGCTGCTGGGCTGCTGGCCGGCCGGTGACTGTAGGCTGTGAGGGAGCACTAATCCTCCTGTTCAGCACCCCAGCGCGCCGCAGAGTGATGCCGGGAGCCGGAATATGACGTCATATTCTGGCTCCTGGCATCACCCTGCGGCGTGCGAGGGAGCTGAGCAGAGAGCTCACTAATCAATGTTCCCTCATCAGCGCCGCCCGCTTGGATTGTCAGTTAGCTGCTAGGCTAACAAGACATTTGCCTGGGCATTTGGGGGCAGCTTCTTTTGCCGCCACCTGAAAAGTGCCGCCCAAGGCAAATGCCTTGTTTGCCTCGCGGCTAATACGTACCTGATCGACAATATACATGCACATAATGCATTCACTGTACACACTGCATCTTCTACACAGACACTGCATTCCCTGCACACACTGCATAACAGAATGGAAATGCGTGAGGTTTGGGGGGAGAGGCAGGGGCATCCTTTGTAATGTAACTTTGATGTAACTTTTGTGTTTTTTTTATGTATTTGGGGGTACTTTTGGTGTGTTTGTAAAATGTGTGTTTTCTGTGCCTGGAGATTATTTAGTTTGTACAGTTCCTGACTCAATTATCTCTCAGGTACAGGGGAGGGATTGTGTAGGAAACCACTTGCATGGGGTTTGCATAAAAGGCTGTGTGTTGCCTCTAATAAAGAGATGATGCCCAGCATTAAGCCTTGGCTCGTGTGGGGGGGAAACAGCTATACTGCTATCTCACTTGCTCTTTTACTAGCTATACAGCGATACTCTCTTGGAGGAGAGGTCTTCCCACTGGGAGTTAGATCCAGGTGTTTGGTTCAGGATGGGAAGGGACGGCGAGACCCCAGCAAAGATGCGGCAGCTAAGGGGGCTACAGTGGTTATGGTGTCTGGTGCGGTGCTTATGGTACTCGTTGAGCACTAGGAAGCATGATTGGCGGAGGTAACCAGTCCATAGAATACCATATAAATGGAAGAAATGGGATGAAAAATAAAAAAAAGAGAAGAGAGAAATGGGAAAGAGAATAATATATATATCTATATCTATATATATCTATATATCTATATATCTATATCTATATATATATATATATATATATATATATAGTGAGAGAAAAAAACCTAATTTTAAAATAATAAAATACATAAAAACAACCAATCATATATAATTATACATGTCAAAATCTATGTTTAGCCCATTTGGAGAGAGGGTCTCCAGATCGAAGATCCACTTCATTTCTGCTTTGTTCAAGATCTTTGAATGGTCGCCCCTTCTCCAAGGTTTTTGTATTTTCTAAATCAAGTGATAGGCTAATTTGACTAAGGGGGCGGGTCCAGAGTACCCGTGTTTGGTGCCAATAATAGTTTAAATAGATTTTATGATGTTAGAGTAAGTTATACAACTGAGGAAGATGAAATTTTATTGTTGAAACACATTGTGTTTTGAAATTGCTGTGTGGCACTCCAGTAACCTTAATGTAAGATTTTCTATTACTTTGAAATTATTATTATTATTTTATTATTTTTATAGCGCTATCAGATTCCGTAGCGCAGTACAAAGGGTGGACTAACAGACATTTCATTTTAACCAGACAACTCGACTTACAGGAACAGAGAGGTGGAGGGCCCTGCTCAATGAGCTTACATGCTAGAGGGAGTGGGATATAGTGACACAAAGGGTAAAAGTAGGGATATGAAGTAAGTTGTTATAAAAATATACGCTGAGGGCTTAGTAGGTAAATTTGACAGTTGCAGGAGAGGAGTCATGGAGGGTGGAGGATAAAAACCTGCTAACAGTTTAATTGATATGCTTTCTTGAAGAAGTGAGTTTTCAATGATTTTTTTGAATGAGTGAAGACTGGGTGAAATTCTTATGGAGGAGGGAAGGGAGTTCCACAGAAGAGGTGCAGCCCTGGAAAAGTCTTGGAGGCGAGCGTTAGAGGTGGGAGTACGGACAGAGGATATACGTAGGTCTTTGGCAGAGCGTAGGGGCCTCGACGGGACATACTTGTGTATTAGGGAGGATAGGTAGGTTGGAGCAGCATTATGTAGGGACTTGTAATCCAGCACCATAATTTTAAATTGAGTCCTATATCTAACTGGGAGCCAATGCAGGTACTGACAGAGCAGGGAGGCGTGGGAGGTGCGAGCGGACAGGAAAATGAGCCTTGCCACCGCATTCATTATAAATTGCAATGGTGCAATCTGGGAACACGTAAGACCACTAAGAAGAGTATTGCAGTACTCCAGGCGAGAGAGAACAAGAGCATGGACCAGCACCTTAGCCGCATCCGGGGTTAGATAGGGGCGGGTGCGCGCTATGTTTTTGAGATGGAAGCGACAGGATTTGGCGATTGATTGGATGTGAGGAGTGAAGGAGAGGTTGGAGTAAAAAAGAACACCCAGGCAGCGAGCCTGCGAGGTAGAGGCAGTGGCGTACACATGACCCATGGGGCCCCTGTGCGAAAATTTATTCCGTGGGCCCCCCCCTGCGCTTACTCAGCGCGGGTCGGGGCTGCAACACATGGCGGCGGGCACCTGGTCGCAGGGGTTGCAGGGCTGCGACCCCGCAACCGCGGTATGCACACACACTTAAAGGACCACTACAGACACCCAGATCACATCAGCTCAATGAAGTGGTCTGGGTGCCAGGTCCCTCTAGTTTAAACCCTGCAGCTGAAAACATAGCCGTTTCAGAGAAATGGCTATGTTTCACTGAGGGTTAATCCAGCCTCTGGTGGCTGTCTCATTGACAGCCGCTAGAGGAGCTTCTGCGATTCTCACTGTGAAAATCACAGTGAGAAGACACTGAACGTCCATAGGAAAGCATTGAGTAATGCTTTCCTATGGGTGGTTTAAATGCGCGCGTGCTTCTTGCCGCGCATGTGCATTCGGAGCTGAGAGGCGGAGGGATCCCCAGCGCCAAGGGAGTCCAACGCTGGAGAAAGGTAAATGCTGAAGACACACACACACTCTCACGAACAGACGCATACCCACTAGCTAACAGACACACACATTTACTGACAGAGACACACTCAGTGACAGACATACATACACATTCACTTACAAAACATACACTTTCACTGACAAACACACACTCACTAACAGACATCAAACACACTCAGTAACAGACACACACAGTAACACACTCACTAGCAGACACACACCCAATAACAGACACACTAACACTAACACACACACTAACACACACTAACACACACATTAACACTAACACACACACACTAACACACACACTAACACACACACTAACACTAACACACACACATTTTTTTTTTAAATTGTACGCCACTGGGTAGAGGTGATGGTAGCGCAGTTGACTTGGTGGGAGACAGACACAGGAGTAGTAGGAGGAAAGACCAGAAGTTCTGTTTTGGACAGGTTGAGTTTAAGGAAGTGAGCAGCTATCCATTTGGAAATCGAAGAGAGGCAGTCAGAGACACGAGTCAAGATGGGCGGAGAGAGATCAGGAGAGTACAGGTAAATTTGCGTGTCATCAGCATAGAAATGATAATGATAATGGAAGCCAAACGAATAAATGTCTATGTTTTTATATTAACTTGCCTTTCTTATACTTTTTATCCCTGAGGATCAAGCCACTACAGGTTTTGGTCCAACACAAATCTACCTGAGCCAGTTCAAAATAACAGGCTCAAAAAAATGTGAGTTGCATTATACAGAGATTATAAAACTCTATTAAGAGATTATCACAGTGTTGCCCTATGAGAGTTTCTCCTTTTGTCTTACTCTTTTAGGTACATCTTTATTGAAATCTCCAATTTGGGCTATATAAGTTTTTTATTGCTCCACTTATTTTCCATTAACTCACTATATACAAACACTGCATGTATTAAGTGATATGACATACACCTATAGGTATCTCTTATAATATTTTTTTTTGCGCTGCACTCTTTCCTGTATCTTTTGGTCCGCCACATATGGCTTCCCAGAATATCTTCTATTTCACAAGCAGTGGCGTACATACCGGGGTTACAGGAGTCGCGGCCCGGCCGCTTTGCGACCCGGTATGTATGCCACTGTGGCCCCGAGGCTGGCCCTGGTATCACCGGGCGGGCAGGCTGGCGGGCGCACGAAGGAGCACTCTCCCCTGAGTGCTTCCTCTTCAGCTCCCCGGCTCCGGCAGCAGTACGCGACGCGCAAGCCTGCCCGCCCGGTGACACCACTGGACCCCAGGGAATCCCCTCAGCTCTCCCACAGGTAAGGAGGTTGGGGAGATTAAATTTAAAAAAAAAAAAAAACCTGTGTGTTAGTGTGTGTTAGTGTTAGAGTGTGTGTGTTAGTGTTAGAGTGTGTATGGGTTAGTGTGTGTGTTAGTGTTAGAGTGTGTGTTAGTGTTAGAGTGTGTGTGTGTTAGTGTGTGTCTTAGTGTATGTGTGTTAGTGTTAGAGTGTGTGTGGGTTAGAGTGTGTGTGTGTGTGTTAGAGTGTGTTAGTGTGTGTGTGTGTGTGTGTGTGTTAGTGTGTGTGTGTGCGTGCCACACTCCACTCTCACCTTCTAGTTCTGCTGCTTTCCCACCTTGTTGTTTGGTTGCTAACCTCTTCAATGCCTTTCCTATTGTATTTTCACACCCCAACTCATCTAGAGTATGGTCCTCAACAACAAATTGTAACATTTTGTAATTGTCTCAGTTATTGTTACATTTCCCCCTTTTATAATAGTAAGAAGTTGGTGCTATATGAATGCCAAGAAAACTGCAATAATATTTTCAACCTCCATACGATTATTTATTGATTTGTTTTGACCTGGCAGCTGACTAGAAAGTGCTGACCAGTCACATGGTTAGCATGCTAGCCCTGCCAGCAGGCTAATAGTTCACATTTATGAATCTGGGGTCCACATTTTAAACCGTCTGAAATCCAGACCACATTAAGCCTCATTCAGAGCAGGTTTTCAAAATACAGACATTGTTAAAAAGTGTGAACAGTGTCTGTGTTTTGCTGTAAAAATGTATTACACCAAATAGTTTAGCCACATTCAGTACTGGGTCATTGATTCAGACTTCAGTACAGTGAGGGAAAAAAGTATTTGACCCCTGCTTGTCACGGTAGTTTACCCCTACACGCAGGATTTAGTCCAACAATCGACAGAGCAGATAGATGGCTGGACTCGCCGTATAGCAGAGAATAGACAGAGTCAAGAACAAGCCGAGGTCAAGGGAACAAAGAGACAGCGAGAACAAAAACTAGCCAAGGTCTGGTACACAGTAGTCAGTAACCCGTCAAACAAGACAAAACAGGGATAGAAAGATAAACGGAGTAAGATACAAAGCCAAGGTCAAGCACGAAAATCACAACTGAACACAACAAGTGCTAAAGGGAACTGAAACAGAAACCACGATAAGGCAGGGAGTTAAGGGAGAGGTAAGTATAAATACCCTAAACTTTACTTTGATTGGCCCCTGTCATATCCACGCCCCCAAAATGTGAGTGTCTGGGGAATGTGGGATGACAGGGGCCAATGGGAGCACATTTCATTTTTTGGCTCCCACTGCCCCTTTAAGAGCGTGCCCGAGACGCGCGGCAAGCTCTTAGAGCTAGGCGGAACACGTGACCGCATCTCGCGGTCCGTGCCCGCCTGCATTTGGGAGCTACGCGCGGCGGGAAGTGAGGACCTCGGCCGGCCCCCGGGTAAGGTAAGTACCGCTACACTGCTGATTTTGAACACCAGTATAAAAGTCACCTGTCCACAGAAGCAAGCAATCAATCAATCAATCAGATTCCAAAACTCTCCACCATGTCCAAGACCAAAGAGCTGTCCAAGCAACTTAGTGAGAAGGTGACAGTTGGTGTGATTATTCATAAATGGAAGAAACACAAAATAACTGTCAGTCTCCCTCGGTCCGGTGCTCCATGCAAAATCTCACCGTGTGGAGTTTCAGTTGATCATGAGAACGGTGAGGAGTCAGCCCAGAACTACACAGGAGGATCTTGTTAATGATCTCAAGGCAGCTGGGACCATAGTCAAAAAGAAAACAATTGAACACACTATGCCGTTAAGGACTTAAATCCTGCAGTGCCTGCAAGGTCCCCCTGCTCAAGAATATACAGGCCCATCTGAAGTTTGCCAATGAACATCTGAATGATTCAGAGAAGTGTTGTGGTCAGATGAGACCAAAATCGAGCTCTTTGGCATCAACTCAACTCGCCATGTTTGGAGGAGGAGGAATGCTGCCTATGACCCCAAGAACACTATCCTCACCGTCAAACATGGAGGTGGAAACATTATGCTTTGGGGGTGTTTTTCTGCTAAGGGGATAGGACAACTGCACCGCATCAAAGGGACGATGGATGGGGCCATGTACCATCAAATCTTGGGTGAGAACCTCGTTCCCTCAGCCAGGTGATTGAAAATGGGTTGTGGATGGGTATTCCAGCATGACAACGGCCTAAAACACACAGCCAAGGCAACAAAGGAGTGACTCAAGAAGAAGCACATTAAGGTCCTGGAGTGACCTATCCAGTCTACAGACCTTAATCCCATAGAAAATCTGTGAAGGGAGCTGAAGGTTTAAGTCGCCAAACAGCCTCAAAATTTTAATTACGTGGAGAGTGTAGCGGAGCTCCCTGTACCCCGGCTGGGGTACCGCTTCCTAGCTGGAACAGGGGACAAACCGCAGCACTTCTGCCCACAGTCGCTGGGACTTGACTGGGGCCTTGGAACCGCTCTCTCCTGGAGCCGAATGGGGAATTCGCTCTAGACACCCCCAGGCACTGGACGACACTCAGTCCTGGGAGCTCTAGTCCTTACAAAGACTTTCCCGTTGAATCCTCCACACTGGAACAGTGATTAAAGAGTTGCCCTTTCCCCTCCCAGTAAACAGATGACACATTACAAGCTGGAATACTTTAACGGCAGCCACAACCGGCCTTATATGCATGTCCCCATGCAAGGGGAACTCCCCCCTGGACTTGAGAGTAAACCACAGTAGAAAGAAATACACAATTACATTGGCTGTCAGATCCAGGACACTCCCATACATAATCAGATAATCCTTCCTCTGTGCCTGGGAGATAATTTAATCAGGACTGTACTAATACAATTATCTCCAAGCACAGAAAAAACACCCCAAAAGTACCCTAAAAATGCATAAGAAACCCACAAAAGTTACATCCCCTGATAGCCCTGATATGGGTAACAAACTTGTCCAAAAATCACCCAGATCAGTTCAGGGGTTTAGGAATTTTCTGGAAGTCATTTGTTTGGTCCCATACCCAAAACAGTTCCAGAGAATCAGGGCTTGCGGTCGGTCTAGTTCAGTAGTTTAGAAACAAACTACCGAACATAAAGTGAAAGAAAAGAGTATGGGGGGGTGCAAAGAAAATATACAATATTTTGCTGTATACTTAGTATAGTGAGTGGAACACCTCCTGATCTTCCTACAATAGAAACATATACATAGTATAATACTTTTACACAAGGAAAAAATGATCAATTTGAAGTTATTGGGTCACTCACAATATGCAGAGCCACATGAAGCTGGCTCTGTCTTCAATGGCAGATTAATAATAAGCTTATTCTGGCTTTCAAATTCCTAGGCAGGATAGCTCCTTTTCAGCCCTTCAATAACTTCCAGGATATCCAATATATTGAAAACAAATATAAACTTTACTGGATATAAAATAACACAGGAAACAGAAATAAGCTTAAAATAACATAAAATGAAAAGTCCACAACACTAACGCGTTTTGACCTCCAGGTCTTTATCAACGCGTTTCGACCTCCAGGTTTTTATCAAAGTGTGTCACACTTTGAAAAAGACCTGGAGGTCGAAACGCGTTAGTGTTGTGGACTTTTCATTTTATGTTATTTTAAGCTTATTTCTGTTTCCTGTGTTATTTTATATTAAAATATTGTAAATTTTCTTTGCACCCCCCCTATACTCTTTTCTTTCACTGAGTGCCATTTAGTGATTTTGGGCACTGGGGGTAGTTGCCTATTCTTTGGTGTTAAGCGCCAATCCACCATTTTTCTGTTGTGTTTAAACTACCAAACATAGTCAATAGTCTTACCCTGGAGCTTGTTCCCCTTGTTCGTGGGGATGTTTCCTCCAAACAGTGTCTTTCTAAGTGTTGTCGAACCGAACGCAGGCAATCATGGAAGTCCAGCGGTGTTCGTGAGTTTCAGTATCCAACCAAACACCGCTGCCTGCGTTTATTCGAACAAGATGGCCGCCACCTTGTGGGCATCCATAGGAATTGCGGCCACCCAGATGAACGCTTAGAACACTGAGGTGGAAATTGTTACAAAGTAGCAATTAGGCTTAACAAGCTTCATGGTGGTCTCCGGTTCGTGCGGCTGTTCGGTTCCCAAACCATGTAGTCCAAGGAGGCTGGCAAGCAGGCTCCTCCAGGAACTCGTGGCAAACTCACTTGAAAATGGGGAGTTTGTCACAGAGAGGATCTGCAAAGAGGAGTGGGACAAAATCCTTCCTGAGATGTGTGCAAACCTGGTGGCCAACTATAAGAAACGTATAACCACTGTGATTGCCAACAAGGGTTTTGCCACAAAGTACCAAGTCGAAGGGGTCAAATACTTATTTCACTCATTGACATGCAAATCAATGTATTACTTTTTTGACATGCGTTTTTATGGATTCTTTTTTTGTTATTCTGTCTCTCACTGTTAAAGTACACCTACCATTAAAATTATCGACTGATCATTTCTTTGTCAGTGGACAAGCGTTCAAAACCAGCAGGGGATCAAATACTTTTTTTCCCCTCACTGTAAATAACCCTGCAAGGATCACTAAACAAGTAGAGGCCATCTATTATAACAAAATATTATGGTTGGAGAAGGGTAACATTTAGTGAAGGTTGTTGATGTTATTTAATACCCCTCTAAATCTGTGTAATTTATAGCCTGCTGCATAATGCTATCTGTTATATAGTTGTGTATGTAGCTTGACAAATAAATTCACTCTCATTAGAAATGGACAGATACAAATTATTACATTTTAGTTTTTATGAAGTTATTTTTTAGCAGGCTACTTAAATAACTCATACCTAGAAGTGAGGTGTCATTGAATCAGACCTTGTCATAGAGCTAAATTAACAAGTTGTAAATGAGAGATGTATGCTAGAAGAAACAAGGATTATGTTGATGTCTTCCACATAATAATTAAGGCTTATACTCACTTGAGTCCTCCGCACCTGAGGACAGGTATGGAACAAGGAGCAATAAAGCAATGGGCTGATATATATGTATCACAATTTCTCTTTTGCGCAGAAGACATGTTTTTGCACGAAAAAAATATTTTGTTTAGCATGTATTTTCCATATCTTTCAATATTCATAAAAAATTCAAGCATGATTTCTTGTGTATACATTCCTTGTTTATCTTGTATAAAATGGATAGATTACTCACAAAAAGATTGGATACCCTTCAATGCTCTATTCTCAGTAACAAAAAGTGCAAAAGTAGTGTACATCTCAGACTCACTATCCCACTGCTATAAACTATTTGTTTTTCCATCAGTGCACATCTGCTTTGCTACCTGATTCTATGACCAGTGTAATATTACTATAAATGTAAGTAATATAACATTTGATTTATGTACAGTTATTTTTCAATTTTGGGAAAGCAGACTGATTCTATTAGATGTGTGACAAATAATGAATTCTGCATTACCTGGTATTATAACAAAATAGGGTGTTAAACATAAATGTTGTTTTTTTAGATGTATTACCACTTGGATGGACTAAAGTGGAAGCTTTTAAGCAGGAAACAAGCAACATTTTTAAAGTATGGAAACCGCAGGAATCCTCATTTTTTCTGTCATTACATCCTGGGGAGGATCCAGATAGCACTGATGAGAGCACTCCAGGTATCAACAGATTGTGTAATTAAAATAAATGCACTATTAAGTGTAATACAAGCTGTGATTAATGCATATATTGAACTGTTATACATGTGAGCCAGTTTGGTAAATATACTTCTATGAGAACATGTGGGTGTACTTATTGGTTGGTTAAAAATGATGGTTTTTAACAGAAATAAAAATATATTGTAAATGAAAATTGAAATTAGAGAGTTAAGAAAGACATGTGTGCACATTTTTTTGTTTAATTTTTGTAAATAATTGTAAGTTTTTTTGTTGTTTTTTTATGTGGCTTTCACTGCTACATTGGAGACCGGAGCATTGCACAACTCCCACCTGTGTATCTGAAAGAGTTAATAAAAGTTTTGTTGTATTTTTTATGCCAATATATTGTTATATGCAGTTTTTTCTTTCTTCTCAACATTTGTGGTTATTTGTATTAGTTGTGATAGAGATTAGCAAGCAGACAAAGGACAACTGTTATCTTCGCTTCTCATTTTTTAAAATATAATTATATTAAATGAAACAGTGATATTTTCTAAAATGTGAATATTTTGAGGAAATGTGAATTTTTTTTCTTACATTCTTTATTTTTATAGTGTGCAGCGTTAACAATCAGGTTCATATTGACATATCCACAAAGTCATATGAGTCAGGAAAGGTTGCATGAAGTTTACATGACATATCATGAGACACGCACAATATTTATGAAATATAAAGACTAACACAATGAACACTAATCCTGCAAAAGCTAGACATAATATTAAGTTATCCTTTGCGGAACTAAACATAAATTAAACAAGTAAGATTAACAACTGCTTATAAGCAGAAGCATGTGAGGTGACATTAGACTGTATAACATCCATTCCTACTTTAAGAAAGAGAAGGTAAATATGTCAAAATATCTACTGCCTACAATTGGGAAGATTTGAATAATATGAATAGGAAGATTTATTGCAGGAAGAAAGCTGTGCAGAAATATAAGAACCACCAGATCAATAGTCAATAAAAAGAGAAGGTACAATGTGATGTATTAGCAGGTAGGGCATTAGGAGCTACAGCTGAAAGGGAGGGTGAGAGTATTAAGGTAGTCTTGAAGTAAGCCTGAGTCCCTGCTTCAACCGATGATGCCGCAGTTATGCTGCATTTGGGTACCAGCTCCACTGTCTTTCAGCAGTTGCCAGGTGAGTCTCCCACCACCTCCCGGTCTCACAGACGGATCTTCCAAGCCTCTGGGAACAATAGGATGGTGCGTCTGTGCTCCCCATGACCAGACCAGTGCACAAACCAGTGCCAGCTTTCCACAAAAGCCTCCAGCTCCGATGTAACAGCTAAAATCTTGCCAAGGTAGTCCCACAAGTTTGTAGATGGTCGAAATGTTACTTTTAAAAAATCTGTCTTAGCAGTCATGTTATCTGAGCAACTGCCACTCAACCTACCTTGCCTGTTACTGTGATTGCTCTGTGAAATGGCAGCAGCAGTCAAGGTAGATTGAGCCCCCATGGCTGCTTAGTCAGATAAAAACTGAAATTTTCTAAAAAAAAAATCAGTTAAAAAAAATAGTTTCATCCTCAGGAATCCTAGTTTTACTCCCAGCATGTCCACTAACTGGAGGATGCAGACCTGCAGCGCTATTTTGATGTCTATCCTGACAGTAAAATGATCACTAACTCCTAAAGATTTATTTTGATTCCTCCAAACTCGTAGTTTTGTCCAGTTTTCAAACATGATCTTAGTTGCCCGAAGCCTGTTTGCTAGAAATACAGCTTAAAGTTATGATATCTATGCCATATACCTCTCTGACCCATGTGCTGGATTGGAAGGACCTTTCTTATATTGCTAAATGGACTGCTAACATGGGGGGAACTTGATGGAGGACACTGCTAAGGTTTTTGTAACCTTACAGGCAGGGGAGGGCTGGCAGCCTTAAGCCTGTGGGGCAAAACCAGTCAAGTATCCCATTGCACCACCAAATCAGTTCACCATCCATGCCCACCTTTTCCTGGTTTTATAACAGATATTGATGTTATGCTAATCAGTAGCTCTTTGCCATACCCGCTCCTTCACGGCTCTGACTTTCAATGTTGTCAGAGTGCAGGCTGAGAATCTCTGAGCCTGTGCTCTGACTCACTAACTGAGCGTCGGAACCACGAGGGAGAGGATATGATCTGACTGCACCTACTGCTGGTGCGCACCAGTGGACCACCAGCGAATCATTTAAATTGAATATGCTGGTGTCCCCCCGCGGGGGGGCCTCTGTTGTCATGGCACCCTGCGTGACCGCACAGCTTGCACACCCCAACGGCTGGCCCTGCTGTCACACACTGACGTTACTACTTAGACATCCCTCAATATTAATACAGACATCAGAGTAAACACCAATAAACTGTGGAAACAGAGCTGATCCCCCCAAATTTATAAAGATTTGCTCACTGGATTTGTTGTAAGATTAAATCATGCCTCCTCTTCTCTCTCTCCCATGCGCTGCTCTGTAGGCTGGGAGGAAGTGAAGAGTAATCACATTCTCCCAGCACAGCGCCACCGGTGGCTGCATGGCGAACAGCTGGTTAATGTAATGCTTGCAGGAAGGCCAGCTGCCGCAGAACCTCTTTGTTCCCGTTTCTGCAAAGGGCTCCAGGCACTGCTTGCTGTAAGTGTGAGCCACTGTAAATTAGGGGCAGAGGGCACTTGCACTCCGGTAAAGACGGGTCTGGGCAGGAGGAGAGGGCTGTGCAATCAGTGCACTCCCCACCTGTGGGTCACTAGTAGACTGGTGCACCTGCCCAGGATCAGAGCCAGTGCAAGGATTTTTGCCGCCCTAGGCAAAAGAAAAATTTGCCGCCCCCCCATGTGACATCACAATGCCCCACCCATATGATCTGCCATATGAACTAATGCCAGTGCTGCACACAGTGTGTGTTTACATTAAAAAGCCTGCAGGGACCGGCTATAGACACCAGAACCACTTCATTAAGCTGAAGTGGTTCTGGGGACTATAATGCTCCTTTAATGTGATGTAAATTATAGATTAGTGTCACTAATAATATACTAGATTGCCTACTTACAACCAGATGAGGATTTATGATGGGCTGCAGTTTGGCTGCACTGGTCTGGTGTAGAACAGGATCTCTGGAGGCTGTTTGCAACTGTGGTCACAAAATTCAATGTTCTGGGAGAATGGGAAGCAGCTCCATTTTTTGGGGGCCACTTACACAGCTCAAGGTCTGGGCCCCAGGGCCTGACGGTGAGTATGCCCATAAGGCCCACTCATAAGTCCACTTATATGTTCCACCCACCCAAGAGTTCGCTCACAGGGAGTGGAGTGTGTAGGGGATGTGTTGTGTGTTATTGTAGAGGATCTAATATGTGTGCTTATGGTATGTAGTCAATAGGGATACCAGTTTGTGTAGGTGATGCAGTGTGTTTGTTTGTAGTGGAAGCAGTGTGTATTTGTGTATAACGGATGTATTGTGTGTTTCTGGTTGTGTGTAAGGGATGCATTGTGTGAATCTGTGTTTGTATGCATACGGGATGCAAGGTGTGTGTCTGTAAGTGTGTGCATTGAGTGAGTGTAAGAGATGCATTGTGTTTCTGTGTGTATATAAGAAAAGCAGTGTGTGTGTGTAATGGTTTGCATTGTGTGTTTCTGTGTATGTGTGCAAAGGATGCATTGTCTTTGTGTGTAAGGGCTGCATTGTATGTATGTAATGGATGCATTGTGTGTTTCTGTGTGTGTAGGGATGCATTGTGTGTGTGCGCATAGTGTGAAAGATCTCCCTGTCTTATCCCCTGTCCTTTAGAGCTCTCCCCTGCCCCTTAGTGGTCTCTCCTCTCCCCCACCCTCCCCTAGCGGTCTCTTCTCACACCCACCCACCCTCTCTGTGCTCTTCTCATCCCCCCTCCACCCTCTCTGTGTTCTTCTCACTCCCCCCCCTCCTTGTGTTCTCCTCACTCAACCCCCGTGTTCTTCTCACTCCCCCACCTGTGTTCTTCTCACCTTACCCCTCCCTGTGTTCTTCTCACCTCCCCCCTCCCTGTGTTCTTCTCACTTCCCCTTCTCCTCACCCCCTCCCTGTGTTCTTCTTACCCCACTTCCTCCCTGTGTCCTCCTCACCTCCCTCCTCCCTGTGTTCTCCTCACCACCCACCTCCCTGTATTCTTTTTCAGTCCCCCCCCGCGTTCTCCTCATCTCCCCATCTCCTCACCCTTACTCTCCCCCCTCCTCTCTGTGTTATTTTTACTTCCCCCCTCCTCCCTGTGTTCTTCTTACTCCCCCCTTGTTCTTCTTACCCCCACCTGTTCTTCTTACCCTCCTTGTTCTTCTTACCCCTGTTCTTCTTACTCCCCCACCTGTTCTTCTTACTACCCCCTTCTTCTTCTTACTCCCCCCCTTCTTCCTCACTCCACCTCCTCCCTGTGTTCTTCTCACTCCCCCCATGTTCTCCTCACTCACCCCCGCTGTGTTCTTCTCACTTCCCCCCACCTGTGTTCTTCTCACCTCCCTGTGTTCTCCTCATCTCCCCTTCTCCTCACCCACTGTGTTCTTCTTACCCACTCTCCTCCCTGTGTTCTCCTCACCACCCACCCTCCCTGTGTTCTTCTCAGTCCCCCCGTTCTACTCATCTCCCCTTCTCCTCACTCTTACTCTCCCCCCTCCTCCCTGTGTTCTTCTTACTTCCCCCCCTTGTTCTTCTTACCCCCGTTCTTCTTACTCCCCCTTGTTCTTCTTACTCCTCCACCTGTTCTTTATGCCTTCTTCTGTCATTTCTTTGGTTTCATTATTATGTGCAGATTTTTGTGTGTTCCATTGTGAGCAGATTTGGTTGCATAATTTAGGATTACCTGGTCTTCTTTTTTGTAATTTGTGAGTATTGTTCTTTGTTGTTATTGCCTTGTCTAAATTAAGATTTACAAAAAATAGTTTCATTACGTATAATTAACAAAAAACAAGAAGTGAAAATGTGTCCTTTAAAGCAAGGGTTAAGGCTGAAAACTTGTTGGTAATTTGTGGCCACTAACATATACCGGCTGTTGTTAATAACATAATAAGTACTTACCTCCGCCACGATCCTCTTCTGGAGGGCTGCCGGCAAATGAGGTCCCCGGGGCCCATGTGATCGCTCTCAAAGAGCGATCACATGGCCCCCTATAGCTGGCTATGGATCTGCCTGCAGGGGGCTGTCTGTGCTGTCAGACAGTCCCCCTGCTGGAGGGAAAGTAAAAAAAAAAAAAAATTAAACATGTGTAAAATTAAAATATAAATTTATTTTTATATATAATATATATATATCTATTATATATATATAATATATACATATTATATACAGTTGCAAGAAAAAGTATGTGAACCCTTTGGAATGATATGGATTTCTGCACAAATTGGTCATAAAATGTGGTCTGATCATCATCTAAGTCACAACAATAGACAATCACAGTCTGCTTAAACTAATAACACACAAAGAATGAAATGTTGCCATGTTTTTATTGAACACACCATGTAAACATTCACAGTGCAGGTGGAAAAAGTATGTGAACCCTTGGGTTTAATAACTGGTTGAACCTCCTTTGGCAGCAATAACTTCAACCAAACATTTCCTGTAGTTGCTGTCAGGGTATTTATATCGGCAGACATCTTGTGCTAAGATAGAAACTAAAAGTGTATATTCTGAGTCACTCTGAACAGACCAGACTCCATTTTGTTATTTCAAGTTAACAGAAAGACACTATATTTCTATCTGTAAGCTAACCACTTTCCCAGAGCTGAGGAATGCATATTATATACAAGCCAAGTGATAAGGAAGGGGGTTGGACAGACTGTCTAATGCTAATGGAATATAATCAAATCTAAACCCAGACAATTGTGACAGAGAAGATTAAATAATAATATTTAACTGTCTATATATATATAAGGTACCATTGTATGGAAAAGGGTAAACTTAGTTCATGATCTGTCATATCAGAAATTATGGCAGGAATTGCAGACGCTAAGTCTGGACAAAACTTTAAGAAACCCTTTGAAATCTGAATTATGACCACTATCTAGATAGGCCAAAATGACGTCAAAATAGTCACCAGGAAAAGTTAACTCTTTCCTGGATAGGTATGTTTAGTGGGACAAGACTGCCCTCTATAGACCAAATACCTAAATTGCGATCTGGAAGATAACCACACCTCTAGTGCTTCTATTGGGTTATCAACTGATGACGTACAGAGAGTCTGGCCCTTTAAAAGTTAAGACAAAGGGAAGATAGAGATACGAGAGGGGAGGCAGATGCAGGACATATGCAAAGGAGAGGAGAGAGGAATTGGAAGTTTGGGGACTCCAACTCGGACAACATCTGAGACTAACACTCTACTCCTAAAACTCTAACACTTAGAATTTACTGACTTTCTAACCAACACCTCCATGCAGAGAGAGACATCCAAATAAGTTCCTGAGACTACCAATCGGATGAAATATCTACTCAACTGGTAATTATACTGGTTTCATTTAATTAAATTAATTAAAATGTATTAATAGCATTATATATGACTGGATAAAGCACGGTCAGATTTCCACATTAAGAAATCTTAGTTAACTAAGAATATATAGTTATAAACATTCCATTCTGCAGGTGGAATTAAGAATAATTATATATTGATGTGATATTATCACGTGTTAGCATACCGCTGTTTTTATCCAGGTGTATTGATTTGTTCTAAATTAAGATAGATATCTTTTAGACAAATTAAAAATCTGCTTATATAATATGTAGATTCTCTTATTGGATTGTTTTCAGGAAATGGCTAATGAACTGGTTTAAATGTTATTTTATTTAAAATTACATAAGAATAGATCTTAACTACCTAGGAGATCTAGCCAGCATTGAAAGGGTTATTCTAACTGTCTGCTAAACTTTACGACCTTATGCTGCACTCTGAGGAATTCTGTTCTTCGCTGTGAAAAGTTTCACTTAAGTCTGTGTTAAGGATACCTCATAAATCGTCAGAATTCTTGACAGAAAATGCTAGTTAGCCATTGAAACATAATACCCATTTCTTTGTATTGCATATAATTTTGTACTGGATATTCATTGATTATTGTTATGCATGTTACATAATATTAATTGTTAATTATTGGTTATCATAAATAAAATCTATTTTTATACATTGTGATATTATTTATATGAAATACATTCCACTTAACACGATAAACGTTCTTTGGGATCTGAGAATTGAATTAGTGGGCAATTCTCACTGTTACTATTATTATCCCATAAATATCCCCACATTGCAGATCAGACGTGCACAACGGTCAGGAGTAATTCTTGACCAGTCCTCTTTACAGAACTGTTTCAGTTCAGCAATATTCTTGGGATGTCTGGTGTGAATCGCTTTCTTGAGGTCATGCCACAGCATCTCAATCGGGTTGAGGTCAGGACTCTGACTGGGCCACTTCAGAAGGCGTATTTTCTTCTGTTTAAGCCATTCTGTTCTTGATTTACTTCTATGCTTTGGGTCATTGTCCTGTTGCAACACCCATCTTCTGTTGATCTTCAGCTGGTAGACAGATGGCCTTAAGTTCTCCTGCAAAATGTCTTGATAAACTTGGGAATTCATTTTTCCTTTGATGATAGCAATCCGTCCAGGCCCTGACGCAGCAAAGCAGCCCCAAACCATGATGCCCCCACCACCATACTTCACAGTTGGGATGAGGTTTTGATGTTGGTGTGCTGTGCCTTTTTCGCCACACATAGTGTTGTGTGTTTCTTCCAAACAACTCAACTTTGGTTTCATCTGTCCACAGAATATTTTGCCAGTACTGCTGTGGAACATCCAGGTGCACTTGTGCAAACTGTAAACGTGCAGCAATGTTTTGTTTGGACAGCAGTGGCTTCCTCTGTGGTATCTTCCCATGAAATCCATTCTTGTTTAGTGTTTTACGTATTGTAGATTCGCTAACAGGGATGTAAGCATTTGCCAGTGACTTTTGTAAGTCTTTAGCTGACACTCTAGGATTCTTCTTCACCTCATTGAGCAGTCTGCGCTGTGCTCTTGCAGTCATCTTTACAGGACGGCCACTCCTAGGGAGAGTAGCAGCAGTGCTGAACTTTCTCCATTTATAGACAATTTGTCTTACTGTGGACTGATGAACAGCAAGGCTTTTGGAGATACTTTTATAACCCTTTCCAGCTTTATGCAAGTCAACAATTCTTAATCGTAGGTCTTCTGAGAGCTCTTTTGTGCGAGGCATCATTCACATCAGGCAATGCTTCTTGTGAAAAGCAAACCCAGAACTGGTGTGTGTCTTTTATAGGGCAGGGCAGCTGTAACCAACACCTCCAATCTCATCTCATTGATTGGACTCCAGTTGGCTGACATCTCACTCCAATTAGCTCTTGAGATGTCATTAGTCTAGGGGTTCACATACTTTTTCCACCTGCACTGTGAATGTTTACATGGTGTGTTCAATAAAACATGGCAACATTTCATTCTTTTTGTGTTATTAGTTTAAGCAGACTGTGATTGTCTATTGTTGTGACTTAGATGATGATCAGATCACATTTTATGACCAATTTGTGCAGAAATCCATATCATTCCAAAGGGTTCACATACTTTTTCTTGCAACTGTATATGTAACGTCATACAAAGTGTATTTTAATATTAATATAAGTACATATATTAGTATTAACATACACTTAGAATGACGTTACATACAGTATATATAATATGTATATATATTATATATATATATAATAGATATATACACATATATTATATATATATATATATATATATATACGAATAATTACAATAATAAATAAATAAAATAATAAAATAAATAAATAAAATATTGAAACAAAATTTAATATAAAATATATATTCATATGTAATTTCATTCTAACTGTATTTTGTTATTAATATATATATATATATTGGTAACAAAATATACTTAGAATGACATTCTATATATATCTATCTATATATAAAATACAAATAACCGCAAATATATATATATATATATATATATATATAGATAAATAAATATAAGTACATAAAAGATTACATTAGTATACACGTAGAATTTAAATACCTATAAATGCATATATATTAAAATTCTACATGTATATTTAAGTAATCTTTTAACATAATTATGTGATTTGATTAATTAAAATTTGATTGACATGCCTGACAACACAGGGAGAAAGTGCAGAGAATTTAATTCGCAAGCACTATATTTGACCCTGTAACTCTCCAAGACACCATAAAACCTGTACATAGGGGGTACTGTTTTACTCAGGAGACTTCGCTAAACTCAAATATTAGTGTTTCAAACTGGTAAATTGTATTACAACGATGATATTTTAAGTAAAAGTTAAATTTTTTGCATTTTTTTTTTACAAACAAACAGCAGTTTTATGGACTATATTATTGTTGTAATATGTTTTACTATTTTAAAACACTAATATTTGTGTTTAGTGAAGTCTCCCGAGTATAACAGTACCCCCTATGTACAGGTTTTATGGTGTTTTGGAAAGTTAGAGAGTCACATATAAGGCTTGCATTTCATTTTTTTGACATTGAAATTTGCCAGATTGGTTATGTTGCCTTTGAGAGCATATGGTAGCCCAGGAATGAGAATTACGCCCATGATGGCACACCATTTGCAAAAGTAGACAACCCAAGGTATTGAAAGTGGGGTATGTCCAGTCTTTCTTAGTAGCCACTGAGTCACAAACACTGGCCAAATATAAGTGTTTTGCTTTTTTCACACAAAAACAAATATGAACGCTAACTTTGGCCAGTGTTTGCGACTAAGTGGCTACTAAAAAAGACTAAACATACCCCACTTTCAATACCTTGGGTTGTCTACTTTTTCAAATGGTATGCCATTATGGGGGTAATTCTTATTCCTGGGCTACCACACCGTCTCAAAGGTAACATTACTAATCTGGCAAATTTCAATTTGAAAATGGAACGTTCTATATTTGACCCTGTAACTTTCCAAAACACCATAAATCCTGTTAATGTGGGGTACTGTTGTACTCGTTACAAACGTTACAAATATGTGCATTTTTTTGCAGTAAAACCTAACAGTATTATGACATTCACAGCTAAAATGTCAGACGGAAATACAAATAAAAAAAAAAAATCTTATTTTCTCACATTTTTTTACATTTTATTCATAATAAATTATGTTCCATATATGAATAGTTAATGATAAATTAAAGCACTGTTTCTCCTGAACAAAATGATATATAATAAGTGTGGGTGCCCTTAATGTGACAGCGGTGAATTACGGTTGAACAGACATATAGCGCAAATTCCAGTTTTTGTTTACGTTTTGTTTTGATCAGAACGTGCACTATTGACTCCGTCCTGAAGGGGTTAAAGTGCAATATTTATTTTAACATAACACATTTCCCTGGGGCTAATTACACAAAGTAGGAACCTTGCAAAATCTGGGGAGATATATAGATTCCCTCCAGCACAATTCCTTGCTTTCGGTCACAACATATACACACTGCATTTGAAATAATAACCATTTAATTTGGTGATAGAAAAATTAAATTACACTGTGAACATATGTGCAATATTTACACTCACACAAGCTCCCCAGCACACATAAACAAGCACCCTGCCATTCACAAGTTAACTGCCCCCCGCACGCACACACATAAATATATATATATTAAAATTTAAATTATTCAACCCCCAGGTTTAAATCGGGTTTATTGTTTATTTATAAAAAAATTTTTTACAGGCTTTCAGCTGTTTGCTCTTGATAACCTATAATCCATTACAGTGGTTCTAATTATGAAGTGCTACTATACACTACGTACATACTACAAAACTGTCACTGTATAATACAGCCCAATCTTTTGGCTGATTGGCAAATTTGTATTTTTGTGGTGCGTTTATCTGGCTATCATGGGAGAATAATCACAGCTGACTGCGCAGTATTGATTAGGATTAGTCCTGTTCGCCACTAGTGCAAATGACCCGCTCTGTTCGCTTGCAGCTGCATTAGTATTGATTTGTCACATGACTGCAGTTATATACTAGTATGTTAAACAGTACATCACCCACTATAATATGAATGTGTTATGTTGATGACTTAATTTGTATCATTTATCTATAACCCTAGTGTCTGGCATGTCAAGTATTCAACTGACAGTATATGACCCAACAAGCGAACGTCAAACAAAAATAAGCACCTTGGAAAGAGAAAAAGGGTAGGAGCTTTCATGCTTAATTACAAGCCTCTCACTAATTAGTCCATGAAATGTATTTTTTAACACCTAATTTTCATATTTAAATACTGTATGAGTCGAACAGGGACATGATCAATATATTGATCAGTAGTTCTGTTATTTATTTATTTTCTTCTAAAACCCAAATTATATGCATAGCATTAGCTTGAAAGTTTAAAATTAATTCAGTGATCCATAGTTTTGCTTCTTGTTTTTTTAATT
The DNA here is from genome assembly GCA_933207985.1 of Pelobates cultripes. Classification (NCBI taxonomy): domain Eukaryota; kingdom Metazoa; phylum Chordata; class Amphibia; order Anura; family Pelobatidae; genus Pelobates; species Pelobates cultripes. The sequence continues at coordinate 196,320,162 of OW240912.1, read as the reverse complement.
ATTTCAAAATGGTCCCCTATTGCACTGGGGAACTTGTGTCTCTGTAGCAAGCAATTCAAAGCACACTGTCACGTTGCAGGTTTTACTTTTAAATTAATACTTTTTTGACCCTCTATTTCTCCATGCTTTTATTCATTGTTTAAATTCACCTTAGATTTTTAGTTAAGGATAAGAAAAAGACTACTTTTTCTCATGGGTAGCATGATCTTTGGCAACGTTTAGTAGTGGGCAGAGCTTAAGCAAAGGTACTGAGATCCAGCACAAGGCAGAAAATATAATAAATATAAATAAAGTGGAAAGGGGGAAAGTATAATTATTAAGATATAAGGGGCGTGAGAAAAGGAAAACTAAAGGAAAAAAATACAATACTGCTCAAATATGGGTAGTTGATTGATGTCTGATGAGAAATATATTCCTGTATCAACTAACAAGGACGCACAGGGATTAAATTATGAATCCTAACCTGAGTATTAAGAAGCACTCATATAGGGAACTCTTATTTAATCTTTACTGATTATTTAATTAAAATATTTTATCGTCATATTTAGCATCAGACATTATAGTAAACTGTAGTTTAACATCTAAAATCTCTTTCAGACAAAAAATACCTGTATTAAATAGATATAATCAATTAATATAATATAGTCATGCACATTTTCATTAACTAATATCTACACACAGTAAACAGACTGTCTGTGCTGTAAGATAATTAACGTCAAAATAAAACCCATTCCGAAAGATGTCTTACAAGATCTTTAAGGTCAGTGACCTCTTGGACTTACTCCCTAAGTGATTTATGCGAAGCCATAAAAAATGTTTACATGTGTTAAAACGATGATAGACTATTTGCCACTAGTTCATTTGCTCTTAAAGTAGCTTGTATTTCTAAAGTTATTAAACATGAAAATGAAATAAGTTGCATTGTTATTATGTTATTTATAATGTAATATTTATATTGCTGTGTAATAATGACATAAAAAATTACCAATCAACAAACTCTCAAATGAAATAGAATGCAAAGGAACACTGCTTATCAGATTCTGTGGCCAAATGAAAGCTGGTGTCCATTGCTTCATGACTCTATGGCTACATTAGGTTTACACATATAATTTTGTAAACTGGAACACAGTGGCACTTGCAGCCTACTAAAAATGAGGCGTATTACTGGCACTTCAAATAGACGTTTTGTTATATTGAAAACATTTGTTGAGCAATTATTTACTTTCATATTATGGAAAGTATTATTATTATTATTATTTTATTATTTATATAGCGCCATCAGATTCCATAGCGCTGTACAGTAGGTGGACTAACAGACCTGTAATTGTAACCAGACAATTGGATGTACAAGAACAGAGAGGTGGAGGGCCATGCTCAATGAGCTTACATTCTAGAGGGATTGGGGTATAGTGACACGGAGGGTAAAAGTAGGGGTACAAAGTAGGATGTTAGAAATGTATTCACTGAGGGCTTAGTAGGTAATTTTGACAGTTGCAGGAGAGGAGTCATGGGGGGTGGGGGATAAAAACCTGCTAACAGTTTAATTACTTTGCTTTCTTGAAGAAGTGAGTTTTCAATGATTTTTTTGAATGAATGGAGCCTGGGTGAAAGTCTTACGGAGAAGGGAAGGGAGTTCCACAGAGGAGGTACAGCCCTGGAGAAATCTTGGAGGCGAGCATTAGAGGTGGGAGTACGGACAGAGGATAAACGTAGATCTTTGGCAGAGCATAGGGGCCTCGACGGGACATACTTGTGTATTAGGGAGGATAGGTAGGCTGTTGCAGCATTAAGTAGGGACTTGTAAGCAAGCACCAGAATTTTAAATTGAGTCTTAAGTGGTAGCCAATGCAGGGACTGACAGAGTGGGGAGGCGTGGGAGGTGCGAGAGGACAGGAAAATGAGCCTCGCTGCCACATGCATTATAAATTGCAGTGGTGCAATCTGGGAACACGTAAAACTACTGAGAAGGGGATTGCGGTAGTCAAGGTGAGAAAGAACAGCATGGACCAGCACCTTAGCCGCATCTGGCGTTAAATAGGGGAGGATGCGCGCTATGTTTTTGAGATGGAAGCGACAAGATTTGGCGATTGATTGGACATGAGGGGTGAAAGAGAGGTTGGAGCCAAAAAGAACACCCAGGCAGCGAGCCTGTGAGGTAGAGGTGATGGTAGCACCGTTGACTTGGAGGGAGACAAACATGGAAGTGGTAACACTTGAGGGAGGAAAGACCAGAAGTTCTGTTTTGGACAGGTTGCGTTTAAGGAAGTGAGCAGCCATCCAGTTGGAAATCGCAGAGAGACCGTCAGAGACACGAGTCAAGATGGGCAGAGAGAGATCAGGCGAGGACAGGTAGATTTGTGTGTCTTCTGCATAGAAATGATAACTGAAGCCAAAGGAGCTGATGAGTTTACCAAGGGAGGCGGTATAGATAGAGAACAGTAGGGGATCAATGACAGAACCTTGGGGGATGCCGACATAGAGTGGTTGGGGGGAAGAGGCAGAGTCAGAGAAAGAAACACTGAAAGAGCGCTGAGAGAGGTAGAAGGAGCACCAGGAGAGAGCAGTATCCCGTAGACCAAAATTGTGGAGAATGCGGAGAAGCTGTTGATGGTCAACAGTGTCAAAGGCAGCAGAAAGATCAAGGAGAATTAGGATAGAGTAATGGCCGCAAGATTTAGCAGCAATTAAATTGTTGGATACCTTGGTCACAGCCGTTTCGACAGAATGACCAGCGCGGAATCTAGACTGAAGGGGGTCAAGCAGAGAGTTGGATTCGAGAAAATCAGTCGGTGTGGTGTACACAACTCTCTCGAGGATCTTAGAGGCAAATGGCAGTAGCGAGATAGGGAGGTAGTTGGATGGGGAGTTGGGATCAAGGCTGGGCTTTTTCAGAATTGGGGTTACAGTTGCATGTTTGAAGGGTGAGGGAAATGTGCCAGAGGAAAGAGGGAGATTGAAAATTTTAATGAGAGGAAGAGCAAGAGAGGGAGACAAAGTGCAGATGAAATATGAGAGAATAGGATCGAGGGAACAGGTGGTGGGACCGGAGGACCGGAACAGAGCAGAAACCTCTTCTGCTGTAGCAGGTGCGAATGAGTTTAGAATGGTGGAGGGACTGGGGTTTGGTGATGTATTGGTAGGGGAAGGAGATAAATTAGAGATCTCTTCTCTGATTGTAGAGATCTTCTCAGTGAAGTGAGATGCAAAGTTTGTGGCGGACAAGGGGGTAGAAGGAGGGGGAGTAAAAGGGCGAAGAAGAGCATCGCAAGTGTGAAATAGGTGTTTGGGTTAATGGGACAGTGTACTTATGAGGGTGTTAAAGTCATTTACTTTTGCAGTGGAAAGAGCCAGGTTGTAGGAGCGCAGCATAAATTTATAGTGGAGGAAGTCAGATGCAAAGTGAGACTTTCTCCTGCAGCGTTCAGCAGTTCTAGAACATTTTTGGAGGTAATGGGTCACCTTGGTGTGCCAGGGTTGTAATTGGGGGGTGCTTGCTGCATTTAATTGTAGGAGGTGCCATGATGTCGAGTTGAGAGGAGAGAGTTGAGTTGTAGAGTGAGGTTGCAGAGTTAGGGCAAGTTAGATTTGAGCTGGGTTAAAGGAGAGCTTGGTGGAGAAATGCTGGAGATCAAGGCAATTGAGGTTTCTGCGAGACTGGAGAGTTGAAGGTGGTGAGATTTTGGTACGGGGTATGCTGATGTCAAATGTTAGCAGATGGTGGTCAGACAAAGGAAAGGAAACAGTGGAGAGATTAGAGGTGGTGCAGAGATTGGTGAAGATGAGATCAAGAGTGTCTCCTGTTGTATGGGTTGCTGAAGTAGACAACTGCGTGAGGCCAAAGGAGAAGGTTACAGAGAGCAGACAGGAGGCATCAGGGCAGTTGAGGTTGTTAATTGGGATGTTAAAGTTCCCAAGTATGAGAGAGGCAGTGCTAGAGGAGAGAAAGAGGGGTAGCCAGGAAGAAAAGTGTTCATTGAATAGCCTGGGATGACTGCGGGTGCGATAGATGATGGCAATTCTTAAAGAAGTGGGTTTAAAAAGGCAGCCAGTGTGAACTTCAAAGGAAGTAAATGAAAGGGCGGGGACAGGGAGGATACATTGAAAGGTACACCGCTTCCTTTACAGTCGAGTCTGGGAGTGTGGGAGAATTGTAATCCACCGAAACATAAAGAAGCGGGAGTAGCGGTATCAGTGAGTGCCAGGATTGTGAGTGAGGTAGAGATGACAAGGTTGTGTATAACTGTTGATTTAGTATTACTACAGTTTGAACGGGCGTTCCAACGTGCACATTGAATGTTGGTAAAGGAGGATAAACTGCAGGGTATGTGGATGAGGTTTGTGTGGTTTCTGGTTGTCTTAGTGTGAGCAGACGAGATGAAGGACCCGAGTTGGGTGAGACATCACCAGCTGCTAGAAGTAGGAGGAGAAATAATGACAGGAGGTGTGAATGGGTTTTATATGAGTGGGGTCTAGAATGAGATTGAGTTAGAGTAGGAGAGAGAAAATAGAGAAATGAGTGTAGGGCTTGAGATGAGTGAAGCAGAGAGGGATTAATGTTAATGTAATTGTGTTGTTGAGGGAAGTGAGTGTAAGGAGATATTTTGATGCTGAGGGAGATGAGAGAAAAGGAGAAGAGGAGAAGATAGAGCATTGCTCCTATGAGTAGGCACTTTGAGGAAAGCAGAATGAGCAGAAGTAAGGAGAGTGATGACTGAGTGTTAGGGGTTAAGGGAATGAAGGATTGTGCAGTGTTTGCAGCTGTCATGTCTAATCATTTAAAGTTGTGTGTGAGATTCTATCTATAAATGTAGTAAGGAGCTTGGGGTGGGGTGGGCGAGCCTCTGAGCAGTGTTCAGGTTTGCAGTAGGGAAATTTTTAAAACTCACTGTGGAAGACAGAGAAGATAGGGTCAAAAAAAGCCTGCAATAAAAATATGGAATTGAGATGCACAGAGGAGGTGAGGATTGGTCAAGCAAGACCATTCGGGTGGGTATCAATAAAATAAGGGGGTGAGGGGAGCAGAAATAACAGAAAATCTTTGGAGATAAGCAGATAGTTGAATAACATTTAAGTTAACAAACCAACAATGATGAGTGGGGCAGGGAACAACTAGCTTTAGCAAGCAGAACGAGACAAACTACAAAATATATGTATGTATGTATGTATTTATGAATAAGCACATATACACATACATATATACACAATATTATACACACATATAGTAAAGAACAACACATCCAGGTATGTTGCAATGACAAAGAAATATTGGTTAAAGATACATTGTTTAAAAAATATACTAGTAGTTAAAATACAATAAAATGATAGTGTCCAGTATTAAGGGTTGATAGTGTCCTCCATAGTCTACCTTGCATATGGTACTGATCCAGCTGTACTTGATCTGATCTGATCTGAGCAGTGTTCAGGTTTGCAGTAGGGAACTTTTTAAACCTCAAACTTGCATAAGGCACTGATCCAGCTGTACTTGATCTGATCTGAGCAAATAAATAAAATTTAAAAAATTAACACAGCGGCATTAAGAATTCGGAAGGCCCTGGCCGTCCCTGCAGATGCCCTCAGGGACATTATTGCCATCACCCGGTATGTTTCGGTTAAAGCTGCACTTATGGTCCAATCGAGAATGGCACCTACCACAAACGTGGATAATTACCACATCAAAGTTTTTGACGACTTACCATTCACAACACAGATGGAGAAGGTTCATGCAAATCACCCGACAGCTACGGCACCGTGGCATCAAATATCGATGTGGGCATCGGGCACTCTGGTGGTACCACATGGAGATAAGTCCTTACACTGTCTGTAGAGGAAGACCCCAAGAAATTCCTACAAGAGCTACAGCTACCGTAGCTCTTACCTCCGATACAGGGGAGTAGGTAGGACCTGAACACTGCAGGTGTTAACCTGGAGCAGGGGAGTAGCTCTGAAGTGGAGAAGTAGCAGGGAAAGCCACGACTGCAGAACCCTCCATAGGACTGTGCTTGCACAGGAGTGCTGGCTGCACATTTACCCACAGGGACTAGTTGAGGCCCTTGTGAGATACAAGCCCATAATAGATCTACAACATTCCCAAAGTTTTATCTTTATTTCTCATGTTGTTGCTCCTTTTCTTTTTCTTTCTTAAATTTTATCCAGAAGCTAGACAATTATTATTTTACGTTTGGCCCCTTAATAGATGGGCACTTCACACCCACTACCTTTTATTACATGGCCCTATCCTGAGACACGAGTAATGAATGGTAAGCGCAAGTGGTTAGGAGAATGGGGGAACGGACGAAACTGGGTAACCATATGGATCACTTAATTAGCTGAGACACCCGGACACTCTACTGAGCAACATAGGCCTACTGGATGAGCATAGCTGTCGCAGGGTCTCTTCATTGGGCAGTTTAAGACTCAGCATGGCAATTAATTAATTAATATATAGGAGAAAGGCATGAATGTTACTATGAATGGCGAGTGAACATGAGAGGGACACTAACAAGTCCCGGTAAAAGGGAGGTCTGACGAAGTATGGGGGATGGGCGGGCAGGATAGCAACTGACCCCAGTACTGGAAATAGCGAAGCGTGGCTCAGGGCAATTGAGTGAAAGAGAATGCATGGGAGTACACGTGGAAGGATGAATACACTGAGCAGATGCTTCTGGATCTAATGCTTTATAGCAATGTCTACAATTGCTATGTTACCTTCTGTGTCATATTATACAATATTTTCTATTACTGATGAAATTTAAGACAAGTAATACTAACTAAAACGGTGGCCACTTTGAAATTATTGACTTCATTGTTATGCTGCCACATCACAAATAAAGAATTTAAAAAAAAAATCAACAATCTGGTAACTGTAGAAATTTGACAATAGAACTTCCAATATTAGGCCAAAACAGCTCAAATGGAAAGATTCTTCTACACATATTTTTTCTAAGTTTGCAAATCCCTTGTCCATACTAGACAATTTCATAGTTTAATTCCCAGTGGATATCCCAGTGGATAACCCAACTCATTAATTATATAATTGCTAATTTCATGTGTATTACATGTATTTGATTCAATAAACTTGCTTGTGGTTTGAACACTTTGAGTACCTTGAGACTCTTTCTTCTTTTGCTGTATTATGTGTGGTGTTCATTTGAATACAGTTTACAATGTATGTAGTGAAATAGTTTTTTCAGTTTACTACTTGCATTTGAAATGTGCGAACATCCTCTACTTTATTATGCAAAGTTGGAAATTTCAGATGTGAACAATGAATGAAGATTATAAGTTTGACCTCTGACATTAAGGAGAAATACATAGTTACATAGCTAATAAAAGAGACTTGCGTCCATCAAGTTCAGCCTATCTCACATATGTTTTTGCTATTGATCTAATACACTCTTCCCATATTATTAACCATGCATTAGCTGCATTTTATGTGTATTAGACTTCAGAATTTTTTTTTTTAATTTCTTTGAGGAGGGAGACTAATTGTGGCTGACATCTTTCTAATATGTCAATATGTTCTCATCTGCCCAGTGGTTTATTTTGGTTTTGTGCTGCCCTAGTCATGACTAAACTCAGGCACCTCCCTAATCTAAATTGGTCCCCCTTCCTGTCAAGGCTGCAACTCTTCCTGTTTAGGACCAACACACTTTGACTGACAGACAAACACCCTCACTGATACATACACTGACATACACTCCCTGAACGACATTGGCACACCCACTGTTTAACCAACACACATTTTCAATTACAGACCCACACTTGCACATCCACTCACTGACAGGCACACACTCTCAGATATATAAGCACTGACATACGCACACCCTCACTGATTTGACACACATACATTCACTGACAGACACATATGCTCATTGATTTGACACACTGACACACACTCACAGACACACACTCTCACTAATTTGACACACTGACATTCACCAGCACACACAAACATACACTGACAACCACACACTTACAGACACATACATTCACTTGCACACTGACACACACATTTAGTCACAGACACACACACATTTTCTCATATGCTCACAAATTATAACTTTTTATTTTGTTTTAAGTCCACTCAGCCTCGCTACTTTGTAAGGAGTGGATTATTTTCCTGATGTCCAATGGAGCTTGTTATAATACTGTAATCTTCAAGCTCTTCTTGCTCTGTTCTGTCACGAGCCACTTATTGATGCCAGGGCCAGAGTGCCATCATATTCCGGCTACCGGCATCACAGCAGCATCCGGGCACCAGATTACCACAGGGTGCGTGAAAGATCAGAGCAAAGAGGGCAGGAAGATTACAGCTTCCTTGCCGCCCACCTCCATTGCTCACAACCGTGTGTCTAAAGGTTGCAGGTCTTGGGCCCCCCATGACACGAGGCTGACAAGTCATTTGTTAAATTTGCTGGGGTGTTTGAGGGCGGCGTTTTTTTGCCATGCTCCCGCAAAGTGCAGTCCAACACAAATGATTTGCTAGTATCACGCTAGTTTCAGTGCTGCGTGTGCCCTGTTAGTAGAAATGCTTCCTAGGTTATTTTCTAAGTCTCTTTCTTTTCTATTGCTATAACCTTTCCATGGTACAGTTTACAATGACATTTTGCCATCTTTATGAATATGACATAGCTTCTAAAATACTGCAGAAAGCTTCTGACTACTGTATGTTCCTGGTTGACTCATTATCCCCTAACCTGTAACATGCCAACAATAAACTTACTTACTGTCCTTCCTAAGTTCTGTCTTATAGGGACTTGGTTCAATGGCCATGGATAGCTCGGGACTGAACTCTTTCCTTTACTACTCTTATTAATATTGTAAAACTTCTCTCTTCTGCAAAAAATAAGATTTGCATGAAACCCATTGCAACTAATTATTCCTAGGTGAACCTACCGCAAGTCACTCCAAATCATTCCTATATTTCATATGTGAAAGTTAAACATACACATGAACATGAGCAACTCTGTTCATAATGTATGTAACTATCCACTTCTGTTTCCTGGCTTCAATATTCTATTTTACAAAAAAAAAAATATATAAATGTGTTTTTTTCACAGCTTATACAGAACTAATATATTCCATCCTATTTGAATCCATTCCTATGTCATCCACACCAACTCAGATTTTTAGCTGTTTGTTAATGTACATGTATATTTTGCATTTCCTCTTCTAATGTCTGTTTAGTGCCTGAACTTTACAAGTTATTGAGTGTGTTTCAGAAAAGAGTTTTCAATTTGCACTTTTTCATTACCTGTCTGTGTATCTATATTTAGAAATGAAGAAGAAGAACCTTTGTCTATGCCATTTTGGGTTCAACATAATGATTCCATCCTGTTGCCGACTCCAACAACTGTAGAACAGTCCTTTGATTTATACATAGATGCTTTACATTACATTCCAGACAATGCCAGTGTTATAAAGGTGAGTAATACCATTAAACAATTACCATTATCTAAAAGTTCACATTCTTTGTTTATTTTATTATTTTGTTTATTTTTCTACCTCTACTACTGTCCCCTTCAAGCTTTCCCTTCATTTATTGCCTTTATTTCTTTGTGGCCTGTCAGTTCTTTTCTATGATTTTAATCCAGTTATTACACCCTTCCCTGTAATCAGGGCGAGTGCAAGGATTTTTGGCTACACAAGCATAGATGCATTTTACCGCCATCCCCTCCACTCCTCCTCCAAAAAATGCACCTGTGTGTCCCTTAATCACCCTCTTGAATTTCTTACCCCCTTTTGTATTTTTATTCTCTCTTTTGAATGTCTTACTCCCCTTTAGTGTATCTTAGCCCCCCTTTTTCTTACACTCCTCTTTAGTATATCGTATCCCCTCATTTTTCCCTTTATGTGTCTTTTACACACACACACACTTTTGTGTGTATTTTTCCCCAGCCTCTCTGTGCCTCTTTCTACCCCACCCCCTTTATGTGTCTCTTACTCCCTTTCTCCAACCTCTCTGTGTGTCACTTTCCCTCCCCCAGAACTTTTGTGTCTTTCTTCCCTTCGCCACCCCCCCCCCGTGTGCCTCTTCCACAGCCCCTTTTGTGTATCTCTTTCTCCCCTTACCTATTCCATCCATGTCTCTTTATCCTCCCAGCTCCTCTGTGTGTCTCTCCCCCACCTCCAGGACCTTTCCTCCTTTTCCCCACATCCCCTCTGTGTCCCACCCAGTCCCTGTCTGTCTCTTTTGCCCCTTCTCCAACCCCTCTATGTCTCTTTGTGTGTGTCCCAGCCCCTGTTTGTCGCTTTTGCCCCTTCCCCTGTCTGTCTCTTTTGCTCCTTCCACAACCCATCTGTGTCTCTTCCTCCCCAGCCCCTTTGTGTCTCTTCCCCCAGCACATGTGTGTCTTTCTCTCCACAGCCTCTTTTGTGTGTCTCTTTCTCATAGGCGTGCACAGCCATATGTGGGTGCTGTATGTGTGATGGTGCTGTTAGTGTGAAGGTGCTCTTAGTGTGTGTGTGCTGTGTGAGGGTGCTGTATGTGTGTGTGTGTGGGTGCTGCTTGTGTGCATTGTGTGGGGGTACCATTTAGTTAATAGCCCCCCTCCCTTCTTTCCTTTTGTAGGGAGGGGAGACCAGTGGTGGTCCAGTGGTGAGTGAACTCTAGCCTGCGGGGCAAGAGTTTACTCTTGCGAGATCTGAGCGTTGCCACGGCAACGCTCCGACCTCGCGAGAGGAACCCGGTGGAGCTGCTGGCTAGAGCTCCCTGAGTCCTCTCCTGCCCCCTCCCTGCCTGTGGGCCAATGAGGGAGATCTTTGATCTCCCTCACCGGACCATGGAGGCACATAGCGCGGGCTGCGAGGATTAGTGTGTGCCCAGGCACATCCGGCACACCCCGTGCTCAAACCTATGCTATTTCTTTCCCTTCCCAGCCCCTCTGTGTCTCTTCCTACAGCACCTTGTCTCTTTCTCTCCCAGCCCTTTTGTGTCTACATGTGTTCCAGCAGTAAGCAATAGGAAAAATATCTAATCTGCTGCATTTTGTATTGATTGTCTGTAGGTTACTGGACAAATAGTCAATTCTGGTAAATCAGTCCCAGCAGTTGTTGCATTTCCAGAGCTGAACAGTTCTGCAAGAAATCCAGAGTTTAAATTCTATCAGATACTAAATGCTGAAGGTGAAATTCTTAAAGTTACCACTTCTATACTATTTCAAGTGTCCACAGTAGATTCTGATTCAGGAGACATAGCTATTATCGGTAAGAAAATGACTATGTGAGCATTTTGTTTATAAACCTCCTTGTGTAAAGTCTTGTCAAGGAAATTTTGAATTATTTATTTTCAGGATTGTTCAAAGAGCAAGTGTAATTAAAAATAAAATCCTTTTCAATACACTAGTGTGCACCATATGCAGCACTTTATGAGCTCCATGATCAATTGGTATTTATTGTTTTTTACTAAGAGTTCACTGGAAGAATCAATATCCAACAATTATCATCTTGTTTATTCAGCAAAATGAACATGGCTGCAATTGAACTTGGCAGGTTCCTTGTGCTGTTAGGGCCATGATGAGTTTTGTGTTGTGAAAAAATAACAGGCAATACATCTGTTATTTAACACAATGTGCCAGTGCTGTTTTTGGTATATTTTTACCACCATCTTCACATTTTGAAAATGGTGTCGACTGTTTCTGTGTTAAAGGAACACTCCAAGCACTATCAACTCTACAGCTAAATCCAGCAGTTCAGGACAAGCTCATTGACTGATGGCATCTGCTGATGTCACTGAGCTCAGCTGAGCAAAGATAGCTTTCTGGCAGCAAGAGGCAAAGAGCGGACCTGGTGCATCCCAGGTAAGAAGTAATACAGTAACCGCTGGTACACTATAAAGTCTTAAAGCACATAATTTAGCAGGGCTGACCATACAGTTACCTTCAGCAAAAATATTATCTACTTGGTAAGAGTTTCTCTGTTTAAAATATATAAATAATTGAGAAAACTAAAACAAAAATAGGGATTGATTGTTTTGGAAGTCATAACGTTTTCTCTTTTAAGATATTTTATTGAATATAAATAAATATAGACATATAAAACTTAATAAGCCACTATAATAATATACAGCAGAGTTTATAAGATTAATGTATATGCTTGCAATATAAATAAAATAAAATAATGTACCCTTTCAGTCTTGTAAAATGTAACAGTATCTCTGTTTCCTAATTATCTCCTCTGTGTTTAATATTTATAAGTACTGTGACGAACTGAACCTCGTCACGGGTGTTTGGAGGAGCCTGCTGGCTAGCCTCTTACCAAAAGACTATGGGATGTTTAAAAACTATGTGAACAGACTTGGTTCGTAGGATTTTAGATTTGGTTCGGGAACCGAGCAGCCGCACGAACCAGAGACCACCCTGGAGCTTGTTAAACCTAATTGCCACTCTGTAGCAATTTCCACCACAGTGTTTTAAGTCAGGTTGGCCTTAATTCCTATATACGACCATGAGGTGGCAGCCATCTTGTTCGCATGAAAGCAGACAGCGGTGTTTGGGCATGAATCTCGTGGAACTGAAAACGGACACAGAAACTCCCGAACACTGCTGGACTTCCAGCATCGCCTGCTTTCGGTTCTACAACACCTAGAAAGGTGCTGTTTGGTGGAAATGTTCCCACAAACAAGGGGACCAAGCTCCAGGTTAAGACTATTGACTCTGTTCGGTAGTTTGTTCGTTGTTAAACTACAGAACTAGACCGACCACTAGCCCTGATTCTCTGGAACTGTTTTGAACCCCTGAACTGATCTGTGTGATTTTTGGATATGTTGATCACCCAGATCAAGGCTATTAGGTGATGTAACTTTTGTGGGGATTTTGTGTGTTTTAAGGTATTTTAGTTTTTTTTGTAAAATTGTGTGTTTTTTATGCCTGGAGATAATTGAGTTTAATACAGTGTTTGACTCAATTATCTCCCAGGCATAGGGGATGGATTGACCTATTTTGTATGGGAGTGTCCTGGACCTGAGAGCCAATGTAATCATGTATATGTTTTTACTATTGTCTACTCTCAGGTTCAGGGGGGACCTGCATATGTGGCTGCCATTAAACAGATTTTGTTTTACCCTTCATGAAGTCTAGGCTCATGTTTGTGGAATTAGAGAGCTATATTCACTCTGGGGATTGCTATAATCACTATACTCCCTTGCATCACAACAATTGCTCTTGTAAGAGCAGCCTGCTTTGCTCTCTGGACTAGGAGAAGTCTACCCACTGGAAGCTGGATCCTGTTCTTGGGTCCAGGGTGGGTGGGGGACAGCGAGACCCCAACCAATCTGTGGTGGTTTGTGGGGTTTACGGTGGTTATGGTGTAGTGCAGTGCGGTGGTCTAGTGCAGTGCTTATGGTACTCAAGGATTACTAGGAAGCAGCGATTGGCGAAGGTAGCCGGTCAGGGGTACCAGGCAGTCCGTCACAAGTACACATATTTATATCCTAGATTTTCAATTAGGTCATGTTAGGAAAACAGAAAAACAAACCTAATCTACCTTAACTTGGAAAAGACCATTAAATAACAAGCCTTGATTTATTAATTTCATTTTGGAAAAGTGTAAAAAAAAAACCATCTTAATCAGTCTTTTGTCATGACCTGGACATCTTGATCTTTGTTTGGACTGATCTTAAGGTTAAACATGACGTATACAAGGCTCAGACTTACTGTTGCATTAACCTAGGACAAAATGGTGTCTTAAAGTCTAAACATCTTCTTTACGTATCTGGGTAAGGAGCCAGTTTGATAAGTAAAGGGGCATTGTAGGAGAAACACCTGCATTTTCAGTATAACCTGCAAAGAAATTATTTTTACTTACCTTGAATCCAGCAGCCAGACAAAGCTCCTGGTACTGTCTTTCACTCCCCCTCATGGAAAAACCTGTGATTGGACCAATTCCCCAGTTCAAAACGCATGTACGCATTCTGAGCATGCATGCACTCTGGAGTGGGGAGGAAAGATTTCTCCCAGTTTTAAAAGGGGAAGATTTTTAAGTCTGTTTCCTACGTGCTCTGAGTTCTGGGTTGTTTGTCAAGGGAGTCTTACCCCAACACACAGGAAAGTGGAAACCCACAAAAGGTGGATCCGAAAGATGTATTACCAAGCCTTAGAATGGACGGACTTAATGTATTAATACAGCAAGAAACAGAGTCAAGATAAATGAAGGTCAAGATTACAGAAATACTCAGAATCGAGACAAAGCTGGGTCAGGATACCAGAAATCACGAGTCAAATACGAAGCCGAGGTCAGGATACCAGAAATTACGAGTCAAATACGAAGCCGAGGTCAGGATACCAGAAATCACAAGTCAAAATCGAGCACTAAAAGAGGATCTAACAGAAACCACGATAGGGCAATGAATGGTGGCTAAAACAAGCCTTAAATAGGCTTACCTATGTTCTGGTAGATGTAAATAGTAGGATCAGGGAGCAGCGCCTGTGATGGAATTCCCACGCTCGGAGCGATATGGAGGAGGGAAGGAAAAAGACACGGATATAGTGTAGTATGTTGAGATCTTAAGTGATAGTAAATGAAGGGAAAGGAATTACAATTTTCTGGAGCCTATACTCAGCTCCAGACATGTGCGCCTGGATGGTACAATCCCCGTCTATGGATATGTAGATGGTCCTTGGATGTCTCCAGTGGTAGTAGGGTATATCTCCTTTCCAATGGCAGTAGGCCGGTATTCAAATAGTTGGTGATATATAAAAAAAAAAGAGGATAGAAACACAAAATCGTGCTCTCTGGATAATACAAAATAAAATGATAAAAGATGGAGGTATGCTTACAAGTGAAGAGCAAATAGGATATTGCTCAATATATGTAGGCGTAGGTGGTATCATCCCCACCAAGGATATCACTCCTCGAGTCCTCCAGTGGGGGTGTTAGAGAGTGGAAAGGAATCATATTATTTAAAAAATAAAATAAAATAGAATAAAAGGATAGGCTTGGAGGCTCCAATAGCATAAATGGGCTATCTTTATTGGAGACAAAAAAATCAGTAACATAAAACAGCTTTAAAAAACACTAACGCGTTTCTCCTGCAAAGAGGCTTTATCAAATCATTTCTATCCAAAATGGATTAGGATCGCAATGATGATGTGGTCACTTAAAGAGTGGATGTGACGTCATGTCCACATCTATAGATGTCCTGCCACACAGCCACGTGGTTTGGCCAGACCGCACAGCAGGAGGAGGTCTGCGCGGCTCGAGGGAGGTGAGTCTGCATGGCTCAAGGGAGGTCAGTAATGCCATACTGCTTAAGTCACATATTCTGGGGTTGCAACTAGCAATACTGCACATACATATTCCTATCACCATGACCCCTTTCAAATCACTCAAGTTGTCACGGTCGTTGGAGTAACCCTTTAACCCCTTAAGGACCAAACTTCTGGAATAAAAGGGAATCATGACGTGTCACACATGTCATGTGTCCTTAAGGGGTTAAAGCTGATTGAGAACAGAACATTGACAGGGATATTTGCTAACTAGGGATTGTGGAATTAAGATCACACATGCAAATTTTAGGCCAATAAAGGTAAAAATCCGTTAATAGTTTTTCCAGCTACGAAATTTTCATTCATTGACTTCTCCCTACCTCCACTACAGTTACAGGTGAGCCGGAAGTTCCTGCTTAGTATCTTCAGTTAGCTCTCCTAAAAAAAAAAAATGCAGCGCAGGCTTAGCTCATTGCCTGAGTGCATCAGCTGATCACTTAACAAAAATAAATTAAGCCCTGATCCACAGTGTCACGCCAAAGGATGCATAATTCATTGTTGTGCAATAGAATTGTGCCATTTAATGTAATTTGTGTAGTGCATATATGAATTGGCCACTTGGTTGCAAGGTCAGATGACAGAAGGGGTAATGTAAATGGTATAGGAATGTGAAACGGGGCATATGGTTTGCAACATGGACTGATCCTTTGATTTTTTTAACCCCTTAAGGACATATGACATGTGTGACATGTCATCATTCCCTTTTATTCCAGAAGTTTGGTCCTTAAGGGGTTAAAGGCTCTGCAGGGTGTAAGATTCTACATTTGAGATGCCTAGATGTCTAGTTCCAATGTAAACTAGCTGACTTCAGCCATATGGCCTCTACCTCGTAATTGATTAGTTCATTTCTTTGATATTTTAATGATCATTACCCTTGTGTTCAAGTATCATATCCAAAAGAAACATTAAGATGTACCCACAAAATAATAATTAAGCTTCATTTTTATTATATTTTGAGTGGGACAAGCACAATCTTCTAATCAAACCCAAATGTGATTTGCGTAACTTAACCATAGGGAAAGGGATTGTGATGTCCGCTTTATAGGTAGTTCCCGACTTTACGAACTAATTGGTTCCAAAGCCTAGTTCTTAAAGTGAGAGTTCATAAAGTGAGAACTAATTTCCCATAGACACAATGTAATAAACACGGGTTCCGTTCCTGACCGACACATTTTACAATTGAAACCTAAATTATTAAGTACAAATACAAAATGAAAGCATACCAAATACATGTACGCTGGAAGAATTTTAAAGCTATGCATACCATATTTAAATCTTTTTTTAAATTATCATCAATCCTCATACTCTTCAATGAAGAGACATGCTGCACTTGTTGAATGGGAAACCTCTCTCTTCTTTTACTCCTTTCATTTTTACAGCTCCCCAACTTTTATTCCTTCTCCACTTTTTCGGGCTTTTCAGCCCTCCTCCTGCTCCTTACTATTGCTGCCTGCCAAAACATGGCACAATGGCAAACACACATACACACAGAGCGCTATGTCAGACACGCACGACAAATCAAGTCAAATCTATACTCAATAGCACACAGTGCAATAATATTACAGGATCTGTAATGTATGCCCATGAAAGCACAAAAAGAATACAGTCCAAACCTGTTTTTTATACTTCACTTTATCTTCAGGAACTGTGTTCCTGATCCTATTAATTAATTCCCCTACTTTAACCCTTTGTGTCACTATACCCCACTCCCTCTAGCATGTAAGCTCATCGAGCAGGGTCCTCAACCCCCTCTGTTCCTGTACCTCAATTATGTGTCTGTTAGTCCACCCACTGTACAGCGCTACAGAATTTTTTGGCGCTATATAAATAATAATAATAATAATCCTCATCTCTCTTCTTCTCTACTCCTGACCACAAAATCTTCTTCTTCTCTTCTTGTTTGTGCTCCAAAGCACTCTCCTCGGTCCTGATCTGTGGACCACTGACACAAAATGGCGGTGAAACAAAATGGCTGCACATCCAAAAAAAAGTTCATAAAGTCGGGAGTTCATAAAGTGAGAAATGCCTGTATTGGGTCACAAGTGTGACATATCCATGGAATTATAACAAATTCATAGAGGCAATTATTATTTCTGTGGCAAGTACATAAGAGGAGATAGAACCAAATGTTTCCATTTGGATTGATGTTGGTCTGGAACACAAGGAACACAAGGGGGAGGTCATTTATAGTTACTATAGGTACGCCTTCTCTCCACCTCTGGGTGAGGCTTGGTAATCCACAGGTTATATATCTAATGATACTGAAGTGTGTATTGTACTTGCTTGGGTGCCAGAATATAATTCTGAATGAGTCACCATCTTCCTTACCAAAGAACCACTGGGCAGAAATTTTACTTGAGAAAACCTGAGTAAGTGATTAGGACTTCTGTTATTTGATCCCTTTTGTTTTTATCTGTTGTTGGTGTAAATATTTTGTTTATAATCTATTTTGTGTATGCACTGTGACTATTTTTTGCTTATAATAAATATTCCTTTATTAAATTCTGCCTTTGTCTGGTAAAGAATCACGTTACCTCAAAAGACTTATTAGTGTTTTTCAATTACTTAGATATTGTGTTAAGTTTATTTGGTGGGTTTTTATTATTAAGTTAGCTGGGGGACCAAGTCACCCCATTTATAAATTGTCTTGGTGGTAGCAGCTTTAAAATAGTATTATTTATATTATTATGCTTAAGTGCTGGTGGTGTTAAGGGGGATTTTATTACTATTTCTGGTCTAGTGCAGACAAATAGTGAACTTTAACCCTTTCACCAACACAACTATGTCACGCACACTCTTGAAGTAGGGTGCGTTCATAACACGCCGAGCTTAGCTCAGACAGAGATCTTCTTGCTCTTTTATAACTTTAGTGGAGATGGGGAGCAGCGACCAGGTAAGAAGTCAGGAGTACCAGGGTACTTCTGGCATTATAACCACTACAGTTTGCTGTAGCCATTATGGTACCCCAAGGGTTCACTAAATAAAAATATCCAGCCAATTTGTGTAGCTGTTGGGCATATAAAGTTTTTCACTAAGCTGTGATTTATCAGGCCAAAATAGGAGCTAGTGAAGGAATTACAAGTTTTAGTCTAAAATAGCAGAGCTGTAAATATGACTAAAATGCAGAATTGTTTAATTTCGGCTAACAATGAACAGTCTAATTAAACCTTGTTCAGGTTCATAGTGATGACAGCTGGTTATGATTCTTTTTTTGAATGCACACAGTCCAGCCTAACTTTAACATCTGACTAATGACTATGTTTCTCTATTATCATTAGGAAACAGTATTCTTCCTGTGTTCAGTAATGAAGGAAAGCTAAATGTTGGTGGATTTCAACTAAAGTTAAGGACAGGCTTGCCATCCAAACAGTTGGACGCAATAGTTTCATCTGATTTGCACCAATATCCTGTTTTTCCCTGCTGTTCTCTTTTAATTAGGCTTCTTCCACATTGCGAGGTGAGTAAAAATAGAAAACTTTAAGTTATAAGTAAAATTTACTAAGATTAATGGTAAACCTACAATTGATTTTTCCTACTACACAAAAACATTTTATGCAAAGCAGGGAAATGTTGTTGCATGATGCATTCTTCGATAGTAGGTGTTTTGAGAACCTAACTACCAAAATCAATATAAATTACTTTCTTTTTCCTTAAAGTCTTTAAAATAAAACAGTGTGCAACATTACATAGTTACATAGATGAAAAAGAGACAGTGTGTCCATCAAGTTCAGCCTTCCTCACATATGTTTTTGCTGTTGATCCAAAAGAAGGCACAAAACCTAGTTTGAAGCGCTTTCAATTTTGCAACAAACTAGGGGGAAAAATATCCCTTAATATTATGTTTTTGTATGCATTTATTAAATTGCTGTCTAAGCATCTGTATAGACTCTGATAAAACCACCTCTTCAGGCAGAGAATGTCACATCCTTATTGTTATTACTGTAGAAACACTTTATTTTCCCATAGACTGAATCTCCTTTCTTTCAGTCTAAATGCGTGAGCTTGTGTCCTATGTTTAGTCCTGCTTATGAACAAATTTCCAGATAATGGTTTGTATTGGCACCAAATATATTTGTAATGCTATCATATCCCCTCTGAGACGTCAATTTTCCAAACTAAAGAAATTAAAAATGTTAACTAAAATGCCCCATTCCGTTTATTAATTTTTGTAGCCTGTCTCTGCACTTTTTCTAGTGCCATAAAATCCTTCTTTAGAACAGGTACCCACAATTGCACAGCATATATAAGTTGTAGTATATACCAGTGATTTATAAAGAGGCAAAATTACATTTCCATAAGGAAAATGAATACCCCTATTTATACATGACAATACCTTACTTGCCTTAGCAAGTGCCGATTGACACTGCACATTGTTGCCTAGTTTGTTATCTATAACAATTCCCAAACCCTTCTCATGTGTGGTTATCCCTAATTCACTGCCATTTTGGGTGTAAGTTGATTGTGTATTCTACACCACGAAGTGCATAATTTAGCATTTTTCTATGTTAAATTTCATCTGCCAGTTGTTCCCAGTTGTCGTGATACTTAAATGGCTCTAGCACTCCTGGCTCCAAACAAGCCGCACACTCCTCCTGAGCTGGCCGTGTGCCATTGTACTCAATCTTTAAGCTTATGTTCTAGACTAACTTATTTTAGTTTGAACTCTAACCAATTGTGAAAAACCATATCAAACGCTTTGGCAAAGTCCAAATCGATCACATCCACTGCAAAACCCTGATCTATACTTTAACTTAACTGCATTCTACAAAGAAGTAAGTAGTTTGACACGACCTACGTTTCATTTTTTATTTATTTTTTGACAATCTTTATTTGTATATTTTCTGTACAAAACACCAAGGCAGGCATATCAGTAAAACAGCGATGGTGTAATGGGTGCCATATATCATTAGATCAGATAATGTATGTATACAGGCTGTGACAAACATCGATGAGTGTGTATTTTGCTTGAAGTACAGACCATTTTGTAACAGTATGTGCCTAACTTACATTAAAGGAAAGAAAAGAAGGGAACTATATAAGCATACAATCTCTGGGACAGTCTGGAAGCATTACTGTTAGTGGTCATATAGTTTCACCGTGGGTAGACCTTGCAGGTATAGCTACTATTTGCAAAGCATTCAAACGTGCATTCTGTCGAGCATAAGGACCATGTAGAGAAGAGTCTGATCCTGTGGAATATATATAGTAGGTTGTAACCTCAACCTGGGTCAGCACGCCTGGAACATTTAAGGAATCTAGCTTATAAATTGCAGGTCAGTGTCTCCTGTTTGTAGCTCTATCTTGAATGGGGATATGTCCCATAGCTTGCGGGCACCTATGGTATGTGTGTTGCGTCCTCCTGTCGGGTCCGGAGTAGGTAATAAGGTAAGATGTCCTGTCTAGTGTAGTGCCTACTCTGTGTGTTGTACTTAGAGGGAGGGGGAGGGGCAGCACGGGGAGAGGGTGAGAAGGACAAAAAAGAAAAGAAAAAGGGGAGGTGGAGAAGGAGTGGGGGGAAGGGGTGGAGAAGGAGTGGGGGGAAAGGAGAGGAAAGGGTGGAGAAGGAAGGATGGGGGAGAGGGCCCGCGGCAGCTAGCGTGTTAGTGTGATCCCCATGTCCCGTTCCCAGGCCGACCACTGGTTTCGGTTTAGTGGTCGTTAGGAGTAAGTTGTAGAGGATTGTTATACCATGGCTTAGGTGTGCCCAGGTGGCAGAGAAGTTCTCTAGTGCGGTGAGGTCTCTGTTTAATTGATGCGTGCTCAGTATGGAGTTGAAATGTTGCGTAATATGGTGATAGGGCTGTCTGACCGTTGACGAAAATATATCTAGTATGAGTCTGTGAATCCTTTCAGGTCCGACAGCGTTAGACCCCCGGCAACCTCTGGGTTGTGTGTGATCGGAGTCATGTGTGAAGGAGTAGAAGAAAGCTGTAGCGTTCTTCGAACCGAGCACCAGACCTGTAGAGTTGCATTAATGAGAAGGTGTTCACGGGCGGCTGCATTTTTTTCAGCGGGTCGAGCAACCACGGTAGGGCTGGGGCTTCTGAGTGTCCCTCGTGTGCCAGTCTATGAGTCGGAAGAGGTGGGTTGCCCGATAGTACGTCTGGATGGAGGGGAGATCCACCCAGGCATCGTGACCTCTATTTCATAATAGCAATGTTCTTCTGAATGAATTACTGAATATTATTCCTTAAAAACCTTTCAAATACTTCCCCAGCCACTGAAGTTAAGCTCACAGGTCTATAATTTCCAGGCAATTTTTTTTTCAGAATTTAAAATGAATACAAAGTGAATTTCAAGGTCAAGGCATAAATTGCTAAACTGGAAAAATTATCTAAGCCATCAATGCTTTGAGTATATATATTCTGGCCTTAAAGGATCACTCCATTTCCCACATGGGGAGGAAAAAGAGATCACTGTTTAGTAGATATACCCCCAATGAATACATGCATGAATTTTCATGCATGTTTTCATTGGTGGTATATGCTAAAAGAGCTTGCAAAGGATGCTTATGAACTGCAGCCTTAGCAAGCCCTCCCCTTTTTTCCCAGAACAGAATTGCAGTCTCTTCACCGGAAAATAACCATTCAGAGGCTTCTCATGGAGAAGTTTGTTGCATACGCATACGGTCTGAAGTCTGAAACAGGGGAATTGGTGAGTGGAGAGGCAGGCACGCTCAAGTAGGATGGAGGTAGGAAGATATCAGCACTTTTATAAATTTGCTAGGGAACAGCCCCTGGCTGTCTATCAAAAAGCCAGGGGGTGTTCCCTAGCAAATTTATAAAAGTGCTGATTTCTTGTAGAAATCAGCACTTTTATAAACTGGGCTTAAACTGGGCTACTCTCACCCATAAAGCACTTCAGCAAGCTGAAGTGCTTTTGGGGTGTGGAGTGGTCCTTTAAATGATATTCACTTTGAATTAGCTTGGAAACTCAATTTAGTGAATTACCCTTTAAGTCACAAAAAAACATGCAGAGAAGGAAAAGGGTAAGAGGGATAAAGGGAAATAATTATACAGAAAAAAATAAAACAAATTGTTAAAATCGAGCTAGATTTGTTCTTTCCCTTCATCTGCTCATGGAGTGGGTTAATCAGCAGAGTCCCTTTCATGCTTTGATAGCCTTAAAAGTTAAGGGAGTCCAACAACTGAACCCATCATAATTTAATATAATTGCCATAGGTCTGGTGAGGGAGTTACTCTCAAGCTTACATTGAAGTCATTCTGATTTGTAGAACTACTTTTTAGGATTTCTCTTCTGATGCTCATAGACAGGAACACAAGATTGGTGCAAGGCAATATTTTTGGCTTTGGCTCTCAGTAAGTATTCCAAAATCTGCACAGTGTTTTATTCTTTTACTGTCTTGAAGATGAGAACATTGAGGTTTATCATAGTGGTTTAACACTAAGACTTCAATTTAATATTTTTGGAAAAGCTTTTGAAATGATTGCATATTTTGAAAAATATTTAATATTATATTGTATGTAATAAAAAATGTAATAAAATATTAATATTTTATTGTTTGGAATTGTTTTATATTGTTATGTTTATGTGATATATGTGATATATTGTTTGATGTTTTAATATTCTAAATAATTTCAAAAGTTTATCCAAAGATATTAACTAATTTGAAAAACCTATCCAAAAATATTAAATTAAGTTATAAGTCACTAGAACTGAAAGCTGACAATCACTTATGTTCTGGCACTTGGATGAAAATAGTGTCAGGGTACCTGTTGGTGATGTATCCAGGGAGGACATCCTCTCTGCTTAGGGGCTCCCTTCCCCTAGCATTTCGGCATATTTCGGCCGTTTTCGCGCCGGCCGCGCTAGCTCCTCCCCCTTTTATGACGCGACGGCTAGCGTCGACGTCATGACGTCGGCATTTGCATAAAGTGCCGGGAACCGCTATTCCGGACCTTTTGGGGGCGTGGTCTCTATTTAGGTACAGGGTATTTAAAGGAAACCTTTACTACTGCTCATTGCCCTGTCGTGGTTCTAGCTTGCTAGTCACTCAGCGCGTTCTTTATCTAGTGTTTTCTGGTTTTGACCCTTGCTTGTCTTTTGTCCTGTTGTCCTCTCCTCTCCTTTGACTCGGCTTGTATCTCGCTTACCTGTCCTCCGGCTCCCTTGACCTCGGCTTACCTTTTGACTATTCTTGCTTTGTCCTTACGTTAGTCCGGCCATTCTAAGGTCCGGTATACGTACCTCCTTCTGTGCGCACTCTGCGTATTGGATCCCTGTCTGTTTCCTGACATTACGACAGGGCCATGATGGATCCTGCAGGTGCTAGTCCTCCTGACCCCAGATTTGAGGCCATGGACCATAGAATGGACCAAATGGCTTTAGCGCTACAAACTTTGTTGACACGCTCCAGTACCCAGTCTGAAGAAATACGCTCCACTGCTAGCCACTCGCTAAGTACTGGTTTGGAAGTAGCCACTGTAGGCGCATCTTCCCATGTCACGTCACCATTACGATATGGGGGTTCGCCTGATGCTTGTCGTGGTTTTTTAAACCAGATAAGTATACATTTCGAACTACAACCCCGGGCTTACCCCACTGACAGGGCTAAGGTAGGCTTTATTATAACCCTGCTAATAGATAAAGCACTTAGATGGGCCAATCCCCTTTGGGAGAATGACAATCCTTTAGTCTACAACTACACTGCGTTTGTCACGGCTTTTAGAAGAACCTTTGACCCCCCAGGGAGGAAGATTAATGCGGCCAGATCCCTGTTACGCCTTAAACAACAAGATAGGACCCTTGTAGAATATGCTCTAGAGTTTAGATCATTGGCAGCAGAAGTGAAATGGAACGAACAAGCTTTTATGGATGTTTTCTTGAATGGGTTGTCTGATGAAATTCTAGATGAAATTGCCACTAGAGAACTTCCGGAAAATTTAGAGGATTTAGTATCCTTCATTTCCAGAATAGATGAACGCATGAGACAGAGGCAGAACACTCGGGAAAGAGTTACTAGACTTCCTGTAAGACTCGCTCCCTCATTTCAGAACCCTGACTCCTATAATCCTACTCCACCAGAACCTATGCAAATAGGTAATACTCGCTTATCTGAGGCTGAGAGACAGTACAGAAGAAGGGAGGGTCTCTGTTTATACTGCGGGCTGAGAGGTCACCTACGTCTCAGTTGCCCTAATCGTCCGGGAAACGCTCGCACCTAAGTTCCCTTAGAGGACGGGCCTTGGGTGTTTCATTACTGTCCTCTATGCATAATAAAAAAGACCATAGGCTTCTGATTCCTGTCTCTCTAGCTTGGGAAAAGGGGTTTATTACTACGATGGCATTATTAGATTCTGGAGCAGCAGAAAGCTTTATAGACCAAACTTTCGCTAATAAGCATTGTATCCCATTCCAATTGAGAGATACACCCTTGGCCGTTGAGGCCATAGATGGTAGACCTTTATCTGAACCAGTAATATTCCATGAGACCGAACCCGTTAAGCTTACTGTTGGTATTTTCCACGAAGAGTTGATTTCCCTTCTGTTAATTTCCTCCCCGGCAGTCCCAGTGGTTCTAGGATATTCTTGGCTCAAGAGACACAACCCTCAGATTGACTGGGAGGGTGGAGAAATCGTTTCTTGGGGTATGGGTTGTAGGAAAGAATGTCTGCAGAGAGTTACTTCTGTTTGCCCCGTGAACTCTTATGCTAACACTTCTCAATCCACAGACGTTCAGATACCATTACAATATCTAGACCTCAAATCTGTATTTGACAAGGGTAAGGCGGATACTTTACCTCCCCACCGGTCTTATGACTGTTCTATTAAACTTTTCCCTGGTACTATGCCTCCCAGGGGTACGGTATACCCTCTATCTACCAAGGAAAACTTAGTTTTAGAGGAATATATCAAGGAGAATTTAGACAAGGGATTTATTAGAAAGTCTTCTTCTCCGGCGGGGGCGGGTTTCTTTTTTGTAGAAAAGAAAGACGGTACCTTACGTCCTTGTATAGACTATCGGGGATTGAACAAAATTACTATCAGAAATGCTTACCCTATTCCTTTGATTACTGAACTCTTTGACAGACTAAAGGGCTCGAGTATTTTTACTAAACTTGACTTAAGAGGAGCATATAACTTAGTGCGAATTAAACAAGGAGATGAATGGATGACAGCATTTAATACCCGTTACGGGCATTATGAGTATACCGTAATGCCGTTTGGGCTTTGTAACGCCCCGGCCGTCTTCCAAGACTTGATCAATGAAGTTCTTAGAGAATTCCAACATGAATGTGTAATTGTATATTTGGATGATATACTAATCCATTCTAGAGACATTAATTCACATCATAGACAAGTCAGAAAGGTATTACAGAAACTTTTACAACATGGGTTGTATTGTAAATTGGAAAAATGTAGCTTTGACCAGTCTCAGGTAACTTTCTTAGGTTACGTAATTTCCAAAGACGGGTTTATGATGGACCCGACCAAACTAAAATCGATTTTAGATTGGCCTTTACCTAAGGGACTCAAAGCCATACAAAGATTTCTTGGATTTTCTAATTATTACAGACGTTTTATTAAAGGGTACTCCTCTGTTATCGCTCCTATCACTAATATGACCAAACAAGGAGCCGATACCAAAACCTGGTCTACTGAGGCTTTATCTGCTTTCGAAACGCTCAAACAGTCTTTTGCCTCAGCACCTGTATTAGTTCATCCTGATACCTCTCTACCCTTTTTACTTGAAGTTGATGCGTCTGAAACAGGGATAGGCGCAGTGTTATCCCAAAGACAAAGTTTAGATAAGCCGCTGCACCCTTGCGGTTTTTTTTCCAAGAAACTGTCACACACTGAAAGGAGATATGACATTGGTGATAGAGAACTTTTAGCTATCATTATGGCATTAAAGGAATGGAGACATTTGTTAGAGGGCACCGCCCTCCCAGTTACTATCTTGACTGACCACAAAAATTTATCGTATATGGGGGAGGCCAAAAGATTATCTGCCAGGCAGGCATGTTGGTCTATGTTCCTTACACACTTTAATTATGTGCTTACTTACAGGCCTGGTTCTAAGAACACTAAGGCAGACGCTTTGTCACGTCAGCACGAACCTACCACCTCTACAGAGGATACTTTGTTCCCTATTATTCCTGAAGTCAATATTATCGCCAACACCAATGTCAAAATACACTCTCCATTGCTCGCTGATATTCAGAACGAACAATCTCTTGCTCCCGAACGTACTCCTGTGGGCCGCTTGTTCGTGTCTCCCAAATTCCAAGTGGACATTATTCGCTGTTTCCACGATAGCAAGATCGCTGGTCACCCCGGCATCCACAAAACTTACTGCCTGATCTCAAAAGACTTCTGGTGGCCCGGTTTACGTAGGGATGTGGAAGACTTTGTCAAGGCTTGCAATGTTTGTGTCAGGAATAAACTTCCGCGGGATCTCCCTTGTGGTTTATTGCAGCCCTTAGTCGTTCCCAACAAACCTTGGGCTTGCTTGGCTATGGATTTTATTGTTGATCTACCAGCTTCCAATAGGCATACAGTTATACTCACGGTCCTTGACAGGTTTACTAAAATGGCTCATTTCATTCCCTTGCCTAAACTTCCGTCCTCCCCCGAACTGGCCGTGATATTTGCTAGAGAAATTTTCCGTTTACATGGTATTCCCAATGAGATTGTGTCAGACAGGGGTTCCCAATTTATTTCCCGTTTTTGGAGATCCTTCTGTTCACAGTTGGGCATCAAACTGAATTTTTCTTCGGCCTATCATCCTCAATCTAACGGAGCAGCCGAACGCACTAACCAAAAAATTGAGCAATATCTACGTTGTTTTGTTTCTGAACACCAGGATGACTGGGTCGGTCTGATTCCTTGGGCGGAGTTTGCTCACAACAACCTTGTTTGTGGTTCCACTCATAATAGCCCCTTTTTCTTGAACTATGGCTTTAACCCTACTGTTCTTCCGTCGGTGTCTCCTTCCCAGGGTATACCGTCGGTTGATATTCATATAGCCAACCTGAGAAAGTTGTGGGATCAGACTCGACAAATTCTTGAACGTAGTTCCGCGGTGTTTAAGTCACATGCTGATAGGCGTAGACGTCCTGCTCCTATTTTTTCTCCGGGGGATAGGGTCTGGTTGTGTACCAGACACATTCGCCTGAAAGTTCCTTCCTTGAAGTTTGCTCCTCGTTACATTGGTCCTTACAGGGTACTGAGGAGGATCAACCCGGTTTCTTATTTGCTGGATCTACCTCCTACTCTACGCATCCCTAACTCTTTTCATGTGTCGTTATTGAAACCTCTTGTTTGTAACAGATTTTCCTCCCGCTCTACTCCTCCATCCTCGGTCCGTGTGGATGGTCAGGAGGAATATATCATCAAGTCCATCCTTGATTCTCGTATTTCTAGGGGGAAGCTGCAATACCTCATAGACTGGAAAGGTTATGGTCCAGAAGAGAGGTCTTGGGTTCCTGGTATAGACGTGCATGCTCCTCGTCTTCTACGGGCCTTCCACGTTCGTTTTCCTTCTAAGCCAGGTCCCATCCGCCCGGTGGGCGTTTCTAGAAGGGGGGGTACTGTCAGGGTACCTGTTGGTGATGTATCCAGGGAGGACATCCTCTCTGCTTAGGGGCTCCCTTCCCCTAGCATTTCGGCATATTCGGCCGTTTTCGCGCCGGCCGCGCTAGCTCCTCCCCCTTTTATGACGCGACGGCTAGCGTCGACGTCATGACGTCGGCATTTGCATAAAGTGCCGGGAACCGCTATTCCGGACCTTTTGGGGGCGTGGTCTCTATTTAGGTACAGGGTATTTAAAGGAAACCTTTACTACTGCTCATTGCCCTGTCGTGGTTCTAGCTTGCTAGTCACTCAGCGCGTTCTTTATCTAGTGTTTTCTGGTTTTGACCCTTGCTTGTCTTTTGTCCTGTTGTCCTCTCCTCTCCTTTGACTCGGCTTGTATCTCGCTTACCTGTCCTCCGGCTCCCTTGACCTCGGCTTACCTTTTGACTATTCTTGCTTTGTCCTTACGTTAGTCCGGCCATTCTAAGGTCCGGTATACGTACCTCCTTCTGTGCGCACTCTGCGTATTGGATCCCTGTCTGTTTCCTGACAAATAGGAACTAAATTGAAAAAGGGACAAAATGAGAGAGAGGAAAGAATGACTGACAATGACTAAGAATGACTGAGACAGTCACAGATAATGGAAAAGTCAGAGAGGGAGAAAGTCCAGAGATGTCTAGATGATGCAAAGTGCGTTCTATATACGTTCTATATACATGGAAATAAGAGCGGGAAACTATTGGCAAAGGCACTAAAAGTAAAATTACAGAAAACATATATATCAAAAATTTAAAATAAAGAGAAGAGTCAATGTAACACTACAGATAGCACTATAGCGGCCTCTTTTAGAGATTATCATCAAGATCTATATAATTTAAAACCCCCTAAAGTAGATGAATATCTATCCAAAAACATTTTATCAAGTATTTCCAAGGAGATAATAGATCAATCAGAAGTGCAATTTACCTTAGAAGAAGTTTTGGCAGTAATTAAAACAATACCAATTAATAAAAGCCCAGGCCCAGACGGTCTAACTGCACGTTATTACCAACAATTTCAAACTATCCTTGAACCACACCTTCTTAGGACATTGAATGGATTAACCCCATGCACCGTTCTCCCACCCCCAATGCTGAGAGCAGTGATATATAAAACAGGGAAAGATCCGGAACTTTGCAGCAGTTATAGACCAATCTCACTTATTAATCTGGACTTAAAAATATTTTCCAAATTATTAGCAAACAGGCTCAAACCCCTTATGTCTGGACTGATCCACCCTGATCAAGCGGGTTTTGTCCCGGGCCTTGAAGCCAGAGACAACACCACTAAGATCCTTAATGTTATATATGGAGCAATAATAAATACAAATCCCATAGCTTTAGTGGCAATTGATGCCGAATAAGCTTTTGACTGGGTGGATATTTGTTTTCTGTTGTAATTGGATACAGACATTATATAGAGGCCCTACAGCTAATATTTGAGTTAATGGGCAACTATCCACCCCTTTTAGTATTGGTAACAGTACTTGCCAGGGGTGCCCCCTGTCACCTATTCTTTTTGTTTTAGCATTCGAACCATTTCTTGAGGCCATACGAAGGCACATACATATTAAAGGATATAGATATATTGGAGGAGAGGTAAAGGCAGCTGCTTTTGCAGATGATGTGTTACTTATGATTTCAGAACCATTATGTACACTACCTTATGTTCAGAAGGAATTGGAAAAATTTGGAGCTCTATCCAATTTTAAAGTGAATATAGATAAGTGCGAAATACTGGGGATAGACCGAAGAATAAAAGAGCAAATACAGAGGAAGTATAAATACAAATGGACAGATACAGGATTAACATATCTAGGGATACAGCTGACAGTACAACGTAAATAACTATTTACATTAAATTATGGAAGGTTGGTTGGAAATCTAGGGGAAGATCTTAAGAAATGGGATCTGACCTTTTTTTCGTTGATGGGCAGAGTAAATATCTTAAAAATGATGATACTACCTAAAGTTCTTTACTTATTTCAGACACTACCTATTTAAGTGCCTAGAGGGTTCTTTAGGAAGTTGCGCTCTTTGTTTATATCGTTTATTTGGAGTAATAAAACCCTACGTATTGTTTATAATACACTTACATTATCTACTGATAGAGGGGGACTGGGCCTTCCACATATATATATATATAGAGAGAGAGATTACGTGGCAGTATTATGCGCGCGAATAACAGAGTGGACGGCTACAGATAATGAAAAGTCATGGTATACCTTGGAACAGAGCTTTATAAAAGCTAGGTTACAGACGCTCCCTTGGCAAAACTGTAAGTTAAGTGTATTATTACCAACTACACACCCGATTATAAACCACACTTTGCAGATATGGAGATGCTTTAAAGACAAATGGGGGCTTGCCCCGGGATTATCTGTATTCCTTCCAATATCATTTAATCTGGGGTTTCAAAATGGACACGGTAACAATTTACCAAGAAGGATAATAGGAGAAGCAGATCCACTTATAGCAAGATTAAAGACGGATGAAACACCCCCTAAGATAAGGGATTTTCCTCAATGTAAAAATAAGATGACACTTATAGATATAATGGGAATTTCCCAATTAAAGTTTTTCTTGAATAAATTAGTGATACCATATAGGCATTCAAGAGTCAAAACACAATTTGAGTTCCTATGTGGTCCAGGGATATTGAAAAAACGGCACCTATCTAGCATTTACAGCATAATACGGAGAGGCGCTACGGAAGGGCTACGGAATACCGTCTTATGTGTTTAAAATGGGGATGAATTTACTAGTGAGCAACTCAAGAAAAAATTTTTTTTTTAAAAGAGTTACTAGATGGTATAGGACTCCGGCTCAATTACATAAATATTGTCCAATGGTTAGTGATCGCTGCTGGAGGTGTGAAGGTAAATGAGGGGATATGGAACATATTTGGTGAGATTGTAAACATGTTAGATCATATTGGCAACATGTCCTAGGGGACATATATAAAATTCTACCAACACTTAAACAATTAACCACTTCTAAGATATTGTTAAGTTGGCCAGCCTCTTTTAAAGAGAAACATAAACAGATACTACTGAACCACTTATTGAATGAAGCAAATGCTATGATTCCGGTCCTTTGGTGTAAAGCCATAGCTCTGACCAAAGAACAATGGATACAGAGAGTTGAAAAGATGAGGGAAATGGAGGAAATCCACTGGGCAGCTCAGGGGAAAAGAGAATATTACTTTAAGGTATGGGAGCCCTGGCTTACTCTGTGGAAGGACCCTGAATAGATAGTTAATCATTAGGCTTCTAATCTTATGGAGGTTAACATACAATTGAGGAATAACAAATAGTCAGAATTACCCTCCTCCTCTCCCCTCCCCCACCTCCTCTCCCACCTATCTATCCTTTCTTTGTTCTCCTATTTTTTCTCTTTCCATATTCTACCCTTTTTTCTCTCTTCTTTGTATTTTTTTTTTTTAGGTAATAGAAGGGAAAAGAAACAAATGATGATTTGGTACTCGATGAAGCTATTCTTGAGATAAAGTGACATAAATTAAGTCCAATTTCTGATGTAATAAAAAAAAATAAGAGAGAGGGAGAAAGTGATAGAGCGAAGAGTGATTGTAAAAAGGAGAGTGTGACTAAGAAAGGGACATAGTACCAGAGAATGATTGAGAAAGACCTAGAGCAACACACACAGGAAATAGTGTCTAGAAAGTGGAAAGAGTGTAAGAGAAGAAAAAAACAACAACGGGTATAGGGACAAACTGATAGAGAGAGACACTAACAGAAGTCAGTTTAGCCCCTTAAGGACACATGACATGTGACATGTCATGATTCCCTTTTAATCCAGAAGTTTGGTCCTTAAGGGGTTAAACGTCCATAATGTTCACTATTACATATCGCATGCTGGCTTAGGAAACTTACTGATTTCAGCTAGTAAATTTATTTCCCTAGGTTAAGTGCTACAAAGCATGATGATTGGGAAATTATGTGCAAGTCTTTCAGTTAAAGCTATAGGCAGTGACACTGATTGTAGCTATAATCTGTACAAATAATAAAAATGAACAAGATGCTGTGTGGTCCCCATATGTCTAATGAGTGTGTTTTGGGTATACAACTTCTCACTGGACAGCATCGCTTGTTGCCAAGATCAGGACTCAGATGATTACGATGGCAACCAGGTATGTTTGGGTGTTCCCTTTGGCATATCCTTGCTCACAAACAAGAGGTTTCCCATACCTCTCCAACTGCACTGTGTGCAGCAGCCATCTTGGTTCTCTTACACAAACAATATATGTCTGTCTCTTATCTTGCTGGATAACTGTAGAAGGCTGGATGGCGTTGGTCCAATAGAGAGGCGGGACAGGGACTCAAGGACTACTGCTTCTGTTGTCTTTGCTGATTCCAGGCAGAGCATTGGCTGCGACCCCCTAGTCTACAAAGTGGGTAGGTGTTTGAAAATTTATATGATGTTTCAAGGCGCTGTCAAAGAGGTGATTGTCAAAGTAACTTGAAATCTGATGTAAAACAATGTACTATTTGCTTATGCTCCACTTCCCATGCTGTCATGATTTATGTTTCTGGAAGTTGATAATCAGCTCTTTCCTTTCTACAGGAGAAAGCCAACAATTGAGCTACAACCCTTTAATAATATTTGCTGTGCCATAAAAGCACTGTTTAAAGGAACATTCCAAGCATCATAACCACTACAGTGCACTATAACTATAGTAGTTTAACTATTTTAGAACAGTTTGACTTCTTACCTTGTTGTCCACCGGGCATCCCACCTGCCTGCACAACATCCATCAGAGATCTAGATGCTCTCTGTCTGAGCTAAGCATGACAGTGCAGGGCTTAGCTCAGGATAGTTAACAGGGGCTGCTAAGCAGGACCTAAAGTGCTTGCACCAGATGTTTCTCATAGGAAAGCATTGAATCCAATGCTTTCCTATGAACTGCAGTGTCACGTGACCAAGTTTTACTCAGTCTATGCATCAAAAGTGCCTCTAATGGCTGTCAGTATGACAGCCACTAGAGATATGTTTAACCCATCAAGCTAAACATTGCCCTCTCTGCAAAATGGTAATGTTTTACCTTGAAGGTTTTAAAAATACAGGATTACTGCATGCAGACTGCTTCATTGAGATGAAGAGGTCTGGGCAACTTTAGAGTTGCTTTATGGGATAAGCCCAGCAGTGCTATAGAAATGTCATAGAAAGAGTAATTTCTTGGTTTGATGAAAGCTCATATGAAAAGTTGCACATATTTGTGTTTTAAAACAAATGAATAAACTTTGTTTGTGAGCACCACTTATTTTTTTACTATTCTTAATTTATTGTTTTGTATATGTTTCAATGCTATATCGTTGCAGTGCATTCAAAATAATGTGTTACCTCCAGCCTAGAGTGTCTAATTCTGCCATGTTGCTTTGCGCAATTTTCTTTTCATTTACAAAACTTTCTATACACTTCAGAACTTTGAAAACATAATACAGATTTCAGTGCAAAAACATTGAAATTTTAAAAAACAAAATACAGAATTTCATTGTATAATTTTTGCAACTGATTAACAGTTTTTTCTTGAAAAATGTAAATGTAATAAATAAGATTAAAAAAACAATTATGACATTAACTCTTTCATGACGATTTCTCAGGATTATCATAATTTTAAACAGATCCATAAAGTCATTGTCACTTATATGGGCAAGTTTGATGTGGCTCATGGAAAGCAGTTACATGTAGACTAAGCCTTATTTTTTTTTATTTTTTTTAATCAAACGTGGGTCATGAAACCATAATTTTCCCATAGTATATTTTGTAGTGAAATACCTTATGTAAGATGCAATGCAAATATTCAACATTTTAAATTGCTTTTACAGAGTCTTATATGGACAATTATAACTCTAGAACTACATTTCTTTTCTCATAGAGCAGCTGCAGTGGTCACAGATATGTGTGGATTTTAGAAATGTCTTCATTTTGCAAATGATAGTCATTGGCATATTTAGGTCAGAGCATTGGAGCAAAGCTCTGTATTCATCTGAAAAGTACTCATGCATGTACTATTGTGTCACAAATTCAAATTGTATGGGAGAAGCAAATGTATGCCCTGTATCTTAGAACAAAACCTGCTTCAGGCCAACAGTATCATTGCTAAGATTTTGCAGAAAGGGTAGATCACAGTGGAAATTGCAGAAGAGGGCTTGCCAGGAAAATTTTGGGAGAGTAGAAATTACGTTTGCCCCTGCAAAAGAAAAACTCTTTGGCTACTCAACTGTATTTCAATGTGTGTTGTGAGAATTGAATAAATATACATAAACAATAATTTAATGGTCACAAATATAGTCTATTAGTAGCAGATATTGTAAATAAGAACTATAGGAGATTGCTCCACAAGCATTTCACATTCCTTTAAAGCAATGGGTCTCAACCTGTTTAACGGAGATCCAAATAATGTACATGCAATTAACTTGGTAAATGTGTCATCCATTCTTTAGATATAACATATGTCTTGTTAAAAATTTACGGAAAACTTAAATTATAGGAGGGTAGTTTTTCGTAGAACCCAATGTGGTGTATTTAAGAAGAATAAATAAAGCATAACTGATTCAGGGATCAATAACACTGGGCTAAAATAGCGACCACCAGAAAATATTTGAACATTATATATTTCCCTTATGTATAAAATAAATTATATATTTCCAAATGAGCAGTTCCATTTTGAGGATGGACAAAGGCACTCCATCATCTCTCGCATTATGCGTTTTATAAGATGATGTCATTCAACAGCTCACTGTGTTTGCTATACGTGATCATCAGCAGATGATGGTGACCAGTGATGATCATAAATAAATATCTGCCTTAGTTTTAGAATTATCTGCCTTACTGATTCAGAAGGTAGCAATTACTTGCAAATTAGATTTTTTTCAGACACATCTTGTAAATCACATTTGTATATTTTAAAAAAATGGCATTGGGCTTTAGCAAATCAAATCAATCAATCAATCTGTATATTGGAGAACCCTTTCACCAGTTGCCATGGTTTGCATTAGCTCTGGCATTTATGTATGTACTGTCTGTTCAAACCAGTGGTCACCCTGGTTTTAATTTATGTAAAATATATTAAGTTTTTTAAAAACATGGGGACACTATTATTTTAGCAGAGTCCATATAGATTCTTGATAGACACTTTAGGAATTAATATGGATTTGGAGTTTAAACTGCACATATAATCCCTGATAAATAAAGCTTCCCCCCCCAAAATAAATTATTATATGTAAATGTTAGTATGATGACCCCTTGTATTATCTCTAGATTAGAAGTTAGAATAACAAACATATCACATTATTCAAGTAACATGCAGTTTGAAGATATTTTAGTATGCTGATCAAGTTCTTTAAAGATATTATCCACACTTTCTGTATCACCTTTATATAATATTGTGCATTTTATATTAGGTGATCACCAAGCCATCTGCCCAGCACATGTGGATTATATTCTTACTAATATATTTCTTGCTCATAGTATATTTCTTGCAAACGTAATTGTCATATGATCTTATATAGTAGAAAAATTGCTTCATTTACAAGAAACCGCAATGTTATAGGTGGTGGGAGCAAAAGACTTGCAAGCTAAGCATCGCTCATTGTTGTCTTACTCTGCAATTAAAGTTAATCATCCTTGTCCTTTAATTCTGCTAGTGCAACATTTCATAAAAATGCTGTAGTTGAAATCTTTATCAAAATTGTTGGATGAACAGTGTAGGCTGCCAAAGTATGAATGTAATCCATTGCAGACATCATTATGTTGATTTAGTGTTTCTGAAACTGCATAGCATATGTCACTGCGTACACAGCCAAATACTCTGTCACTGACTATTGATTCTAATTCTCGCTATCCTTGCCCTATTCTGTAGCACCCAGATCTTTTGCCAAGGTATTCATCGGGATACTACTTCACAGATGAAGCTAAGCCAACGAGGTTTGAACAGGAAATAATGAACACATTTCAAAAGAATGTCAACTTTCCAAAACTTGTGAAAGACATGGCAGGACATTCAATGGAGAAAGAGCAGAGCCAAGGTATAACATCTACGTAGTTGCACTTAGTTGGAGATTAGTTGAGCTCCGGCTTGTTTATACTGAAGCTTCACAATCATTTGCGATCATTGCCCCTTCAGACATATAATAAAATCAGAAACTCAAACTATTAAATACTAAAATATTTATATATGTTGATGCATATGATCGGATTTGCTTATTGTCATTTAGGTCAGTGCCAATGGCCATGTCAATAGATTAGAGTTTTTGTTTTCCATGCCCTCGGTGACATCATTGAAAATGTCAGTAAGAATTGACTCTATAACCCACTGCCTCCATACAAGCTATAAGATTGACTTTCTAAGCAGCGTAAATAGCCACGCCACTGCTAAAATCAGATTTGGCATGGCCGATCTTAGAGTAACAGACGCCTGAATGCAGAATTTTTTTTGGGACATGGTCATCTTACTAACCCCTCCCATTTGCAAATGTCATAGAAACATGCATGTCTGGTCTGGACACCGACTCCACCTCTCCATCTATAAGCCCCACCACTTTTTGTAACCAAACACAATCTCAGACACTCTGTGACAGACACACTGACACACACTCTCAATGACAGACACACATTATCACTGATCTGAAACACACTCACTAATAGGCACACACTGACAGACACACTGACACACACTCTCAATGACAGGCACTCAATCTCACTGATTTGAAACTTTCTGTCGGTGACTTTGTTTATTATTTTTCCCACCTTAAAAAGGGGTTGACTCCCACAAAAATTTGCAAGAATCCAGTTAGGCCCTCCTTTGAAAATGACACTGTCAATTTTATGTGAGACAACTTTTTTTTATCACTTTAGTTCATAATAAAATTAGGTTCCTTTATTTCTAATTACTTTCTCCCCCATCATAGGTCTTTTTCTGCTTTAGGAGCGCTTGTGTTGTCTATACAAATGTTGACTTTATTCACAGATCGAGTGAGAAGTGAGCAATGAAGGGAAAAAAAAGTGCAGTAAAAAAAAAATATAACAACTCTATATATTTATATATTATAGATTTAATAATATATATATAATATTGTGATTAAACAGGCCTGGCGTCTCTGGCACTGAAGGTGTGCCAGTTCAGGCACCCTATTGTCCGTATGTCTCTATCCTAACCTGCACCACTAACTGCTCCACTAAATGCTAGGACTGAGCTTTGTAGCGTATCCACTGGCAATGCAGGATATACTGCACTGGTACATGGTTACTATTGGATATTCTATCTATCTAGTCCTTTGGCAATACTCTTATTAATAACTACTCTATAGAGGACAACAAATAGCAATACACCTGTGAGACCTCAAGGTTGATACAAACACACTTCTTGGCAACTCAAAGAACTTATTGTTGAAACATCCAGCTTACAGAGATCACAGCATACAGTAAAAAAGAGCACTGCACAAACATTTACACCAATGAGAATACAAAACTGGTCTAGTCAAACAGAACACAAAGGAAAGCATTGGTTCCAAAGTCATTAATTACACTAGTTTACCCCCCCCTTCCCACCCCCCATGCAAGCCCACCCTGACAACAAAATATTATCTATATCAGGCAAATATCTTAGCATGACAGACTGTATCACAATCTCTTTTTGGTCCCAGCTAGAGAGGAGAGGCTCTGCCTTTTGTGCCATGTGACACAACAGAGTCCACTTTTGTCACAAATATATAAATATCGATTTCCTTTACTGCTTCCCCGCATTTTTCTCACTTGATCTGTGAACCAAATAGCTGGTCAATGTTCCTATTAGTGGACTGCAAAATATATGCATAATATGATATTATGTATATATTTTGCAGCACACTGAATGTTCCCAGTTGTGCACCCTTTTTGTTCTTCTAATTTGGTTCCTGAATTTGAATCAAGGCTCCACAATTCTGCTGAGCTATAAGGACGTTACGACGATTTTTGTATGTCCCAAGAAAAATTTTGTTTTCAGAAAAATTGGTTTGGCTGG
Organism: Pelobates cultripes; assembly: GCA_933207985.1. Taxonomy (NCBI): domain Eukaryota; kingdom Metazoa; phylum Chordata; class Amphibia; order Anura; family Pelobatidae; genus Pelobates; species Pelobates cultripes. The sequence goes on along the minus strand of OW240912.1, from coordinate 196,282,303 downwards.
GTTTAATTTTCACCCCATGTAAAAGCCTACTAAACAGTGTAACTTTGATTGGGCAGCCATTGCGATGGGGCCTGCAAAATAATACTGGGGACATGGTGGAAGCTATACATTTAATAATTTGTGGTGGGCAGATCACTGTCTACCCCCCTTACTAATCTTAACTCTTGGTTATTGCTTACATTTAACTATTCTGCTTTATTGACTTCTTCTATTGTCCTAGACCTTGGTCTCTGTCTGACTATTCTACACCTGTTTTTCAGGTCTTTATTATTTCTGCTATTAGCATTAAGCCCAGCCAACTCTAAGGACCAGCAATACACATCTATCCATTTATTTATCCTTTCTACCTAGGTGTGACCCAAGTTATGTGTTTTGACCCTGGTTGTACTGTGACAGGCTTGTTTGGAGCCTGCTCTCCAAAACCTGAACATTGTTAAAAAAAATGATCAATCCAAATAGCCCCCTATGCAGGTGGATGATTTTGCCCTTGTTGGTATGGGATCATTCAGATTTAAGTAAATAACCCTGTAAGATAGTTCTACTGTTACTCGTTTATTTTTAAAATTATAAAAATATCCTCAGATATTGTCTACCTATTATACAGAACAATGAATTGAATGACACAATGTTAAACCCCTTTGTGATGTTTGTCATAATTGATTTGCTATGTCCAATTTCTTCTTCATTGTAATGGTATGTACTGTCTGATGGCTCTGCTGTACTATGTTCTTTTAAAAAAACAATTAAATATGTATATTTGAAAAAAAAAATATAAAAAATATATCATAGAAAAAGAATGAATCAATATACAGTCATGGTGAAAAGAAAGGACACCCTCTTTGAATTCTATGGTTTTACATATCAGGACATAATAACAATCATCTGTTCTTTAACTGGTCTCAAAATAAGGTAAATACAACCTATGATGAACAACATCTCAAAACATATTTCACTGTGTCATGGTTTATTTAACAAAAAAATTCCAAAAATGGAGAAGCCATTTTCATTATGTGAAAAAATAAGTACACATTGTAACGGACCGTTTTGCACACAAGGGGTAAAAACCGTTTAGGCGATCGTCCCCCTTTCCAGAGATGCAGGCACAGCTATTGTAGAACACCAAACTCACGAACCGCCAATAAGTGAATGCTCCAAACTCCCGAACGGCATCCAATATAGCACTCCAACCACACGAACTGGAACCATACGAATAGGAAAAGCATCCAAGCGGCTTACACTCCTAGCAATCAGTCTCTATCAGCGTCCAGTAAATCCCCCCAAAGATGAGACAAGGCTCTGTGTTGAGGGTCAAGCAGTGGTCTGTTTAATGAGGGCTACCTGCCCAGTATTTATGCAGGTCCCCCACCTGGTGGACACTCCCCTAGGGGACCAAATAGGAGACTGTGACAAGGGACAGACAAGCAGACAAATAGGACACACAGTCACAGTATATTCCCACAATGCATCCTGGCTTCCTCCCCTCTGCCTTGGAGATAATTGAGAAGTAATTCAATTATCTCCCAAGACAAAGGCAAATCGCCATTATGCACGTGGGGATACTAAAACAGGAATTACTATTAAAATACACTATGTGAGACACATTAAATTAAAACTATACATTTAACATGTCCCCAGATAGCTCAGGACTGAGCGCACATTATTAAGCGAATGGCGCTCAGACCACACGAATACAGTTTAATCGCCATGGAGCCAAAGTCTTTACAGTCAGTTTCATGCGAATGGGCTCCATGGGATTCCTATCTGGGGTATAACACATTCAAACAAAACTACCGAACACCGGGCAGTTCGTGCACTTTCACCGAACAAGAAGGGAGGTCGGCGGCTTCAGCGGTGTTCGCGCAAAACTGTGTCCGATTTCAGTTCCAGGAATTAAGCGTCGAACACCGCTGTGCGTTCGCATGTTTAAAATGGCCGCAACCTCGTGTTCGTGATACGAATGGCGGCCACCCAGCATTCGTCAATTAAGCTGCGGTTAACCGCAGCTTCAGGGAGGTTAATTGCCGGCACACTCCAGCTCCCAGGTAGTCTATTCATTCGTGCGGTTGTTCGGTAGATTGAATCTACCGAACACCCGGCAGAAAAGCACAAGTAAAGCTTTTCTGCAGGCGAACAAAGTCTTTTAATATGGGGGCCATAGTCCAAAGGCAGCAGGCGAGCAACCAGGCTTCTCCAATGCAATGTGGCGAGATTGGTCTCGTCACACACATTTACTGCTTTCATTGGAATGATGAGGCTAAGTAGTAGACAGGTGCTGCTAATCAGTGCCCTTGAATAATTCATCATCAGCAAGTTTGACCACCTCTATAAAAGCGAAGATTAGCAGTTTGCTGGTTTGGAACATTCAGGTGTGTGTTAATATAATGCCAAGAAAGTAAGACATCAGCAATGACCTTAGAAAAGCAATTGTTGCTGCCTATCAAACTGAGAAGGGTTATAATGCTATTTCCAAACAATTTAAAGTCCATCATTCTACAGTGAGAAAGATTATTCAAAAGTAGAAAACATTCAGACAGTTGCCAATCTTCCTTGGAGTGGACATCCCAACAAATTCACCCCAAGGTCACTCTGTGCACTGCACAGAGAAATTGCAAAAACAAAAATCCAAAAGTTACATCTCAGACTCTAAAGGCCTCAGTTAGCATGTTAAATGTTAAAGTTCATGACAATACAATTAGAAAAAGACTGAACAAGTATGGTTTGTTTGGAAAGGTTGGCAGGAGAAAGCCTTTCCTCTCTAAAAAAACATGGCAGCACGGCTTAGGTTTGCAAAGTTGTACCTGAACAAACCACAAGACTTCTGGAAAAATGTCCTTTCGACACAAGACCAAAGTGGAGATGTTTGGAAATAGTGCACCAATAGTGCAAACGAAATACAGCACATCAGCACAAACACATCATACCGAATATCAAGAACGGTAGTGTAGGGGTGATGATTTAGGCTTGTTCTTACAAGATTCAAAGTCCTGCTCTCGAAGCCTATAGATACAATCACTAGACACGAAAACAAGCTGGCAGCACTGGCCATCGAAAAACTCTTGGCCGACAATCGAATACCCACCATTGCCACAGTAAGATGTAAAGTTACAGACACGTTGGAGATGGACAGACTGAACGCGCAAATCCATGATATGCCGAAGGTTTTCCATAAAATCTGGGATCCCTGGATCGACAGTTGGCTGTAACACCCTGTCAGGTTACCTTATGTATCAGTCAGGAGCATGTCACAGGCTGGCATCTCATTGTAGGGTACTGGAGACATTCCTACTAACTTTCAGCTTGTCCCTAGCGATTCTCACGCCAGCCGCGATAAACCCACCTCCTTCATAAAAAATGATGAATGGAAGACAGCCTTTAACACCAGATATGAGCATTACGAATACACAGTTATGCCTTCCGGATTATGTAATGCTCTGGCTGTCTTCCAAGACCTCATTAATGATGTATTACGTGACTTCCAGCAAGAGTGTGTGATAGTGTATCTTGACGATATCCTAATATACGCTAAGGATAAACAAACACATCACAAACAGGTTAAAAAAAAAGTATTGTCTTGACTTTTACAACATATTCTATTTTGTAAGTTAGAGAAATGTCTTTTTGACCAAACTGAAATTAGTTTTCCGGGTTATGTAATCTCGGAGACAGGATTCGCTATGGATAGTAGTAAGTTGGACTCCATACTCAAATGGCCACTACCCAAGGGCCTTAAAACAGTTCAAAGATTTATTGGTTTCTTGAAGTACTATCGACGATTCATCAAGGGGTTTTCGTCCATAGTAGCACCCATAACGAATCGGACTAAAAAAGATAAAAATCCCCAAAAATGGTCTGATGAAGCTCTTCAGGCATTTGAAGATCTCAAAAGGTCCTTTGCTTCCACCCCAATACTAGTCCATCCTGATCTTAGTCTTCCACTTCTGTTAGAAGTCGATGCATTAGAGATTGTATAGGAGCAGTGTTGTCTCAGCGTAAAGAACCTGATCAACCTCTCCATCCCTGTGGATTTTATTCCAAAAACTTTCTGACACTGAAAGGAGATATGATATTGGAGATAGGGAACTCCTTGCTATTATTTTGGCAATGAAGAAATGGCGCCATCTTTTAGAACATACTCCAAATCCAATAACTATACTTACAGACCACAAGAACCTCTCCTATGCTGGGAGGGGGGGCAAACATCTGTCTTCCAGACAAGCTCATTGGTCTCTTTTCTTGACCAGGCTTATCTATGTGCTGAATATACAAAAAAGCCCCGTAACAGATCAGGCTGTTCTCCTTCAAACCACCCAAGACAAATCAACGTCTAAGGAAAATAAATTTTATTAAGAATAAAATCAAAAAACCTGGGGGCGTGGCCTAGCGGCGGAACGAAATGGCCGCATAGAGACTGAGCTCCTCCGGCCCCACTCAGCCACGCACAAATTACCAGCCACGGACAGGAAAATGGGGAAACACACCAAGGCGGGGAACACCCCCAGACCACCGGGGACCCGCCAGGTGAGCCAAAACCCCTCCATGCGGCAGTACTTGTCCGCGACGCCGGACCCGTTTTCCCAGGCATCATCTGAGGCCTACCTGCAATCAGAGGCCTCCACGCCACACTCCCTCTCCCCAGCCCGGGAAGACACAGGGGAAACCCCCCCCGCAGACTGGATGGCCCTGCTAAGGGCTCTACCCACCCGGGCAGACCTCACCCAAGCCACCTCAGCCCTCCAGTCATCTATTAAGTCAGACCTGCAGCTGATGAGGGCAGACATTCAGGGGATGGCAGACCGCATGGCCCAAATAGAAGCAGATCACGACGCCCTCACTGCGACACAAACGGCACAAGCCACAAATTACTCTAAAAGATCTGCCCAACTGCAAGCCATGGCCAGACATATAGAAGACCTGGACAATAGAGGCCGCAGACAGAACCTACGAGTAAGAGGCCTACAAGAAGGTGAAGACTCACCCGCCCAGCTTAAAGTCACACTCACCGCCATCTTCAACGAGCTCCTGAGCCGCCCCAGAGAGACCCCCATAGAGTTCATCAGAGCCCATAGAGCACTGAGACCCAGGGGCCCACCAGAGGCTCCACCTACGGACGTGATCTGCTGCCTAGCACTATACGCCTTGAAGGAGGAAATTCTGTATGCAGCACGCAACAAGGGAGAAATCACCCATGAAGGCTCACATCTCCAACTGTACCCGGACCTATGCCCGGCTACCTTGGGATATCGCAGGGCACTAAAACCGCTCACCAGAATGCTAGTGGCCCAGAAAATTAGATACCGCTGGACATTCCCCACAGGCCTGATCGCCACCACCCAAAACGGCCCTAGACCGATCCGCACCCCACAGGACCTACAGGAACTGTCAGAAGATCTCCACTTGCCACCCCTTAATATGCCCTGGCCAGATCCATTGGATTTCTACAACAGCCCACCTACACCCCAGGGGGAACCTGCACCGACACAGCGCAGACACCGAACAAGACTGGAGACCGTGAGGCCAGCAGGGGCAACACGTTAACGGACAAACAAGACAGGAGCCACGCATGGAACTCGTAACTATGCAATGGGACACTCTGCACGCAGGCCTACACCACACATGGGCCACACACTTAGCCGTTAAAACACTCAGACACCCACGTGTCATGGGAGGGTGGGGGGATCATCAGAAGTGGGCAGACGAGACATTATTGCAAGTACAATCGAGGAACCCACGAAAGAAACACTGGGGACTCTGGGTATACTGGGGGGGAAGACGTATGGGGTTGTTTTGCCCTTCCTCTCTGCTTTCCCCTTCCTCCAGGGGGGTCTTTTCTTTTCTCGGTTCCCCTCTTTCCTGTTTGGGTGGGGGGATTTGGGAAAGGGGAGGCTGAGGCTGAACAAAGGCTCACTCCAGACCAACAGAGAGAGAGACCAACAGAGAGAGGGAGCGGAGGTCACCAGGGAGGGCTAGTACTAGGAGAAGGGACAGGCCCCCAATGCCAACTGGACCCCCAGAACACCACGGCAAGGGGAGGGACACGAAATGGGAGGTGCAAGGCCAGCTAGTTATAGACCTTAAGCCACAAACCTACAAGCTACAACACGGCAACATAACTCACCACCCGGCAAAGGAGACCTAGGGGCACAGGGGAGAGACTAGCAGGGTAAAGCCAACCAAACGAGCACGCACTCGAACACACACCTGGGAGATAGGGAAAGGGCCGGGATGGGCTGGGCCCAGGGGCTGCCAGCTCCACCTGTACTGATTATATAGCTTCCGAGCAGAGGGGGCCGGTGGACAATGGAGACCCAGAAAGGAGAAGGATCCACCACTATTGGCCCTACGGGGTGAGGGAGTTAGAGGGCCACGTCCCCGGTAGACAGGGGCACCAAGATACCGGCGGGAGGACTCAGCGGTGCCGACAGGTGCTGCACAGCTGACTCCTACCTAGCCCACACCCTAGTCTTTTTTTTTGGAAAACCGACACAGTTTATTATTGTTGTTTATTACTGTTACATTTGTTACTATTTGTTGAAAGCCGCGCCTGCCCGCGGGACCCAGGGGGACCCACCCCCGACTTCAGACCCACACTTGAGGAGTAAACCAAACCCTCTAGTGCCCACCCACACTCCCCAACCCTCCCCACCATACCCTGATTCTCCTGAAACATAGCAAACATGCCACGTCACAACACACACAAACAAGCGGAGATTAAATTCCTCTCCATCAACGCTAAAGGCATGAACATACCCGAAAAACGCTCGCATGCCCTACGTCACTTCCACAGTCAAAAGTCACAGGTAGTCTTCATTCAGGAGACACACTTTAAAGAGGGCCACGTGCCCAGACTGACGGACAAACATTACGCACAATGTTTCCTGAGTAATAACCCAGAGGGAAAGTCCAAAGGCACAGCAATCCTGATCCATAGATCGCTACATTTTGCCCCTACTGACACACTGCGAGACAGCCACGGACGGTATATATGTGTCAAAGGCACAATTGCAGGCCGCACATACACGTTCGCAAACCTATACACCCCCAATAAACGCCAACACCAATTTTTACGCACAGCACTTAGAACAATAGAGGGCTTCGCGGAGGGCTGTCTGGTCGTTGGAGGGGACCTCAATGTGGCCCTGACGCCGACCATAGACACGTCCATAGGCCTCTCTACGACACCCCAGCATATCTTAACAAACATATCAAAAACGCTGCGAGAGAAGCGTTTGGTAGACTGCTGGAGAGCTTTACACCCTGAAGACCGAGACTACACTTATTACTCTATCCCCCACAAAACGTACTCTAGAATAGACTATTTCCTCATTCCACATTACCACCTGACTGAGGTTCGACGAACGGACATTGGAACAGCGACATGGTCAGACCATGCTCCAATTACGATGACACTAACCTCCCCACTCTATAGGCCCACCTGCAGTAACTGGAGACTGAACGAATCGATCTTAAACGACATTACAGTGACGACAGAAGCCAGGGAAAGACTTACGCAATACTTTACAGAAAACGATACGTCTGAGGTCACGCCCCTATGCCTATGGGAGGCTCATAAAAGCGTAATGAGAGGCCACTTCATAGCGAAAAGCGCCGCGCTTAAAAAAGCTAAATCTGCCAGACTTAAAACAATAATTCAGGACATACAGACTTTGGAATGTAGACACAAACAAACCCACCTGATAGCAGACTGGACACAGCTAACAGTACTCAGGAGGGAACTCTCCTCTATCCTGAATGCCAATCACCATAGAGCATACTTACACTCCAAAGCGTTCTTTTACACCAATGCTAACAAATGTGGTGCCCTCCTTGCCCGCATGATCGCCAAAAAGAGAGCAGCGGCCTACATCCCGGGGATCAGAGACAGAGAGGGGAAGCTACACAGTATGCCGACCGAGATGGCCAACACCATTAGGGCGTACTATGCGGACCTCTATTCCCTCGACCCGCCCAGGGGACAGGGAGCGGACACAGAAAGGAAGAAGCGGATAACAGACTACCTAGAACCGCGCATCGGCAACTGCATCTCACAGGAGGCAAGTACAGAGCTAGACGAACCGATCGAGACGCACGAGGTAGCATGGGCTCTCAAAACGGCCAAGACGGGCAAGAGCCCCGGACCGGACGGCTTACCAGCACGCTACTACAAAACCTTTGCGGAACTTCTCGTTCCACGCCTCACGACGGCACTCAATGCGATCCGAGACGGGCAGATATTCCCAACACAGACCCTGGCGGCCAACATCATCCTAATTCCTAAAGACGGGAAAGATCCTGAACATTGTGCGAACTATCGCCCCATCTCACTGTTAAATAACGACTTGAAGCTATTTACGAAGATACTCGCACAGAGACTGCAGGCCCACCTCCCGAACTTGATTCATAAGGACCAGGTGGGATTTACCCCGCACCGAGAAGCGCGCGATAACACGATCAGAGCGCTCTCCCTGATCCACCTCGCAAAAACTAGACAGGAGGGCCTTCTCCTGCTCTCCACAGACGCGGAGAAGGCCTTCGACAGGATTGCATGGGACTTCATGTTCCAGGTCCTCGATAAACTGGGGATGGGGCCTCACATGATGTCCTGGATCAGGGCCCTGTACTCACATCCAACAGCACGGATCTGCATAAATGGAGCCTTCACAGACCCCTTCGTGATCAGGAATGGAACCAGACAGGGCTGCCCCCTCTCCCCCCTGCTCTTTGTGCTAGCCCTGGAACCATTCCTGAACTCGATCCGAAACAACCCGGATATCCCGGGATTGAAGACAGGAGCTGGGAAACACGCAGTGGCAGCATATGCGGACGACCTACTGTTCTTCGTAACTAAGCCGGAAACATCCATGCCCACGATAATGAAGGAATTCGAACAATACGGGGAGCTCTCGAACTTTAAAATCAATTTTTCCAAATCCACGATCCTCAACGTCTCCGTCTCGAAGTCCAGAGCGACGACCCTCAAACGAGCGCTGCCATTCCAATGGTCGGCCACCTCCCTAAAATACCTTGGTGCGGTGCTAACAAACGACCTCGCCCAACTGTACGCAGCGAATTTCCAACCACTCCTGACCACTATACAGAAGGACTTGCAGGAATGGGACCAGGTGCGCCTCTCATGGTTTGGAAGAGTGGGAGTGCTCAAGATGAACATCCTACCGAGGATCCTCTACCTGTTTCAAGCTATCCCCACGACCATACCGGAGGCATTTTTTACCTCCCTTAGATCGATGGCCCTCCGGTTCACATGGCAGAGACAGAAGGCCAGGATACAACACGACGTGCTCACACTACCGAAGGTCAAGGGAGGCCTAGCTCTGCCAGATTTTAAGAGATACCATAGAGCCACACACATCCAAAGGATAGTGGAGTGGTCTAAACAGGGAGTGGAGAAACTCTGGAAAGATGTGGAGTCTTCCCTGGTGGAGAGACCGATGGCAGTCCTCCCTTGGCTGGACCCCCAACAAAGTAGGCAGCTAGCTGCTCCACACCCCCTAATCAAAGCGACCGTACGGGTTTGGCAAGCTCTGGCGGTGCCACTCTCGCTCACCTCCACGCCATCCCCAATGATGCCTCTAATCCATAATGAGGTCTTCCCGCCAGGAAGAGAACCAAGAACGTTGGTCCAGCTGCTGGGACAAGACATGCCGAGGCTTTTCCATGCCATAGACAACGGCCGCATCAAATCACTAGAGACCATGACGGGGAACTCCAATCACCCATTCATGCTCCAATTCAGACACCGACAACTAAAAGGGCTCATACAAGAAACCACCCGAAACAATCACACTCTCAGACCCTTAACAACGTTTGAAGAGATATGCATGGACCCGGACCCGTTGCCGAGGGGCCTGTCAACGCTCTATGGAATGATCATGCGGTTGAGGAGGCTGCCACCCCCAAGCTTCATGGGGAAATGGGAAACATTTTTAGGCACTACATTCACACCCAACCAATGGGACAAAATTTGCACCCTCTCACTACACTGCGCACCATCTAGCGGAACACAAGAAACAGCATATAAAATACTGGCCCTTTGGTACCGCACCCCACTCCACACACACCTATACGACCCCACGAAGGACGACGTATGCTGGAGGTGCAACACGCACAAGGGAACATACCTCCACATATGGTGGGAATGTCCAATCATCCAACCATACTGGGCAACCATCCACACGATCATCAAAAGATTCACAGACTCCCCACCACCCATGAACCCCGCAACATTCCTCATCCACCACACCAAGATGAAAGCATCAACATATAAAAAATCCTTAACAATACGGATACTTAATGTAGCCAAAAGCCTAATCCCCCTCTACTGGAAAAAACAATGCGCGCCCCCGCTGGGGACGTGGTACCAAAAAATGGAGGAGCTGAGAGCTCTGGAAGAGCTCTCCCTGCTGGCAGAGGGGAGGACCCAGACGTACATGACGATCTGGACACACTGGATACTGACCTCGACTAACGCTGACTTCCAGGACCTGCTGACATGACTGCAGACACCTGAAGAGACAAACGACCACCTTGACGGAGGGAGTGACTACACAAACAAACAGGGAAATCACCAGAATCAACATCATAATAAATAAAACACCCCCTCCCCTCTCCCCCCCCCAATCCCCCCCCTCCCACTGGCCCCCCCTGGGGGAACCCACGGACGGGAAGGCGACAAAGTAGAGAAGTTCATAAGACATAGAGGCTCCAGACGGAGGGGCACCCCCTAAGCAAAGAAGGGAAGAGAGGGGGAAGATAAGGGTAGCAAAGGGGGAAGGAAAAGAACAAGAAGGGGAAAGCCAAGAGTAAAAAGAGAGAAAAAGAAGGAAGGGAAAGGAAAGGGAAAGGGGTAAGGAAGTCCAGAATGAAGGAGACAAAGAGAAGCAGACAAGAAAAACAGGAAAAGGGACAGGGGATCACAGTTAAGGATAAGACAAGGAGAAACAAGCCTAACTTTGCACTCACGCCAAAGGCGGGAGTTAAAGACGGTACAAACCACCGCCACCCCAGCCAGATCAACAGGGGTATACCCCACTGTCACCAAAGATCTGAGAACTGAACGCGCAAGGCACACATAACACCCGATTTCTCCCCCATACGGTTGGTCAAAACACACCACCTGCCTAGACACAAGACATCAACCACCTTTGTCACACTGGGTGATATACTATAGCCACAACAACCGTACGAGAGAGGGAAAACCCCATCCACACAAAGGTTTATAGGACCCATGAGCCCAACTAGTATACGTCTTTAAACTGGTTGATGACTTGCATGTCACTATGTCGTTCACAATAACTATCTCATGTCTGAGACATGAACTGGGAAAGCCTTTATTGGACCTGCGTGTCCGCGACAATGTGTTTTTTTTTTTTCTCTTCTCTCTCTTTCTGCATAAAATGAAAATTCCTTGAATAAAAGAAATTTACAAAAAAAAAATCAAAAAACCTAAGAACTCGTATATAGGACAGTGGACTACAAGGTTATAATGGAAACAGCATGTATCAATCACTGTTATATGTAGCAAATTGGACTCAAACAGAGTTAAAGCTACACATGATACTTTGAATACATATTGAACCTAACAAAAGGGATAAACTTGTTCCCTATTAAAGCTTTAACTCTGTTTGAGTCCAATTTGCTACATATAACAGTGATTGGTACATGCTGTTTCCATTATAACCTTGTAGTCCACTGTCCTATATACGAGTTCTTAGGTTTTTTGATTTTATTCTTAATAAAATTTATTTATTTTCCTTAGACGTTGATTTGTCTTGGGTGGTTTGAAGGAGAACAGCCTGATCTGTTACGGGGCTGTTTTTCCTTCACTTTTTTGTATATTTCGTGCTTTATGCAGGGTTATGCCCGTATTGCCACCCTTATAACCCGCTTTTCTCTGTACTCCCTATTTGGATTTTCTATCTAGGGAATACTTCTATTTACTATTATCTATGTGCTGACATGTAGACCTGGGTCAAAAAAATCCAAGGCTGATGCATTGTCCAGACAGACCAGTATGACTTTTATAGTTCCTCAGTAAAGTATTATTGCTAATACTAGAATAAATATACAGTCTTAAAACAAATATAAATACTGCACTCAAAAAAGATGATTCTTGTGAAATCTAAACTGTATTGAATTGCAAGAATATTTATTATAATAGTAATTCATAGGTTAATCAAGTAAACCTTAGTGAAGTTCATTCCAATCATATATATACACATCGATTATTTACATATATACACACAAAAAACCTCCCTGTGCTGAATTTCATGAACTATATATCTATATACATAGGTTGTGGATCCAAAAAATGCATGAAAATAAAATGTCCAGAAAAATATAGTAAAAAAAGGAAAAAAGGCAGAAAAAAAGCAAAAAAGCAAAAAAGAAAAAAAGAAAAAAGAAAAAAAGAAGAAAAAATGAATGAAAAAATGTATATATTTTCCAGTCCTATTGATAGTCCAAAATATAGTGCACTATATACTTCATATAATTCATAAATATATAGATGGATCTCACGTGAACTTGATAGTATATTCAGTAAGAGGGTGGTAGATCTTGTAGATGATGTATATTGAATCAAAGTGAAAATGGGTGAAAAATGAGTTGTAGCTCAATGAGAAAGTAATCACTCGTCCCTTTTGTAGTATCTGGTCAGTCTAGCAGGTCTTTTCCTGAGTTCGAAATCGTGGGCAGTCCTGTGAATCGGGCTGAAATGGGCTGCGCGCTCGGGACGTTCCTGTCCCTTCAAAGGCCCCTGTTCCTCTCCGTCCTGCCAAAGTATAAGCATATCACTTATATATCCTCATTAGGCGGCAAAAAAACGCCGCGGCCACTCCTTGCTGTTACTTCCGCCTACTGACGTCAGCGTACGTCGCTACGTCATACGCATTCTACTAAACTTTATTGTTCACATACATATTGTATAATGACAAAATTAAAGGGAAATCTCACATAGACATAAGTAACTATGTAATACAAATGATTACAAAGGCAATGTAATTGTTCATGCAAACTAAAGAGTGCTCGAATCTAAAGCAGTCTTAAACCTGAAAGACAAAATACACTCAAGAAAAAAGGAACAGAAAATAGTAGTTAAATGTATCTAAAAAACCTAACTAATGTATGGTTATTATATAGCTCACCTGCAACAGATGATCAAGATAACAGGAATATCTGTAACTATAGATCAGTAGAATAGTCAGCTAAGAAAAAGAAAAAATAATAAAAGATGGATTGTCTATATCTATTGCAACAATAGAAAACAATGTTCAAAAAATTCCAAACAATAAGTAAAAAGAAAAAAGAAAAGAGAAAAAAAGTACAAAGAACAAACAATAAAAATGAAAAATGATATAGAAAAAATATGTTAAATGAAAAAAGATCCTCATTAAAAAGTTTTTTGTTGTAGCAAAATTTGAGAAAATAAAATGGAAAGAAAATTGAAAAAATAAAACTAAAAATACAGAGTATGCAACTCACCTGTCTCGTATTGCCCCACCGTGCCCCTGGGTCCCGTATGTGGGGAACCCTGTGCTGATGGCAGGTAGCGGACCCAAAACGGTCAAAATGTTGGCAGGGAAGAACACCAGACCAAAACTGGTCAAGGGGAGCCTCTGTAAGGAGCAGAAAATCATAGAGCAGACAATAAATGCAAAAATGAAGAAACAACTTCTCACAAGAAATATACAGTCTTCACTGGCTTCGGACATTTATTCCAAACAAAACCTAGCTCTTAAGAATCTTCCTGAGGGCAAGATATACATTCCACCTGAACACCAGAAAGAGTTATTGTTTTGTTTCCATGATAGTAAAATCACAGGTCACTTACGTATACGCAAACCTTCAATTTGATTTTGAAGGAATATTTGTGGTCGGCTATGCGTAAAGACATCACAGATTATGTCTCCGCTTGCTGCATATGTAACAGAATCAAACTGTCTCATACTCTCCCTTGTGGGTTACTGCAACCTATCAACATACCCATTAAACCTTGGGCAAGCATTGCCATGGATTTCATAGTTGAATTGCCTATGTCTGAGAGAATGACGGTAATTCTAACAGTAGTGGACAGATTTAAGAAAATGTCACACTTCATTCCGTTACCTAAGTTGCCTTCCTCTCTGGAATTGGCTAAAGTCTTTGCTAAAGAAGTTTTCCGTATACATGGGATACCCCAAGAAATTATCTCTGACAGAGGTTCTCAATTTGTGTACAAATTCTGGGGAGCATTTAGTTCTTAGATGGGAATTTCGCTTAAATTCTTGTCTGCTTATCATCATCCATCTAATGGGGCAGCAGAAAGGTCTAATCAGAGAGTAGAACAATATTAACGTTGTTTTGTCTCTGCTCACCAAGATGATTGGGTTGGCTTGCTTCCTTGGGCTGAGTTTGCTCTAAATAATGTGATTTCTGATGCGACTCAACAAAGCCCCTTCTTCTTAAACTTTGGTTTTCACCCTGTGGTCCTTTCATCTGCATTTCCTTCACTGTGATTGCCAATGGTTGATCAACATGTTGAGGACCTAAAGAAAATCTGGGAGCAAGTTCAACAATTGCTGGCTCATAAATCGTCTCTTGATAAAAAGCATGCAGATAGGCGTAGACTTGATGACCCTGTATTACTTGGGTGATAAGGTCTGGTTGAGGACTATGAAATTTGTACAGAGATTCATTGGTCCATATAAGGTGGTTAGACGGTTCAGCCCGGTGGCGTATTGTATTGAATTGCCTCACTCCTTTCGCATCCCCAATGTTTTCCACGTATCCTTATTGAAACCCTTGACGTGTAACAGGTTCACTAGTCCTGTGGTACCCCCTTCTCCGGCTCAGGTGGAGGACCAGTAGGGATTCGAGGTCAGTGCTATCCTGGACTCATGGATTTCTAAGGGTATTGTCCAGTACTTGGTGAACTGGAAGGTATACGGTCCTGAGGATAGGTCCGAGGTGGCTGGTTTTGACATTCATGCTCCCTGCTTGGTCCGTTCATTCCACTCTCGGTTTCCTAACCACCCTGGCTCTTCCTACCCGGTGTTCAGTCCTCAAGTAGGGGGTACTGTCAGGTTACCTTATAGATCTTATAGATCAGTCAGGAGCATGTCACAGGCTGGCATCTCATTGTAGGGTACTGGGGACACTCGTACTAACTTTCAGCTCGTCCCTAGCAATTCTCACGCTAGCCGCGATAAACCCGCCTCCTTTTATGCAGCTGAGCACCGACTTCATGACGCTAAGAACGCCATGGCCCGCCAAGGTGTTCGAACGAGAACATTTTGGGGGCGTAGTTACCTACCTAATTGAACAGGAACCAGGGAGAGACTTATTGCCCTTTTGTGGTTCTTGTTTGACCCAAGAGCGCGTATTCCATATTGGTATTCTTGTTTTCTGACTTTGGCTTCGTTTGACTATTCCCCCTTCTGTGTTCCTTTAACCTCGGCTATTGCATTATTCGTTGATCCTAAATTCTGGTACCCCTGACCTCGGGTCACTATTTGACTATTCTTTGTGTGTGTAGTGTTAGTCCGGCCATCCTAAGGTCCGGTATACATTACTAGTATTTGCATTCTGCATGTAGGATCCCCGAACATTCCTGACACCCCCCAACTACTTACCACACTAAACAGGAGATCACCTCTCCACAGCTTGGTCTAACCCCCAGTCCCAACTGCACCCTGAAACCCCACTGCCCCCCCACACTACGCCCTGGGGCCTGCCAGTATTCACCTACAAGTACTTAAGGAGTTAAGTGGGGAAATACGTGAATGTGAGGAACTGACTCTGCTGGGTTTCGAACCCTGGTTTACATGGTGCTAAACCTCTTCCTTACCAGTACACCAGCCTGCCTTTTGCAATTTTACCTGAGATCTGATACCATTGCTTGTAGAGTCAAGGTTATCAGTGACAACTATCTTCAGCTGTGTCTGGTCAGGTGTCTGGTTCTTGGCCTATAAAAGCAACTTCCTGTCTCTGTACCTTTGCCAGATTATTGTGGTTCCTGTACTCTCTAATCAAGCGTGTTCCTGTTTCTACTTCCTGTTGCTGAATTTGGACTGTTTTGACTTTGCTGCTTCTCCTTCCCACTGACCTCGGCTTGCCTCACTACAATTATCATCTTTCTGTTCCAGTCTCCCATCTCTGCTTAAGACCAGAAGGCCACTCAAGGCTCAGGGGCTCAACCACCTGGGTAACGAGTGGCTACCTCTGGCAGAAAAATTGCTGATCTGGCTACTGGACTCCAAAACTTTGTAACATCAATATCATTACAGAATAATCTGGCCCATTCATGGAGACCGTCGGATCAGATTCTGCATTGGCCCAGCAGGTTGCTTTTAATGCAAGAACTATGCAGACCCAGGCACAGACCATTCAAGTGCTGCAGGATCAGGTAGCTGAACTGCAAAATGAAGTTCGATCAATGCATAGTGAGCTTACCAGCTACAGGGCACATGATGTTGCGGCTGCTGCTACTACTACTGTTACACCTGCACAAGATGCCCGCTTGCCTCTACCAGAAAAATTTGGAGGAGACCGCAAAAAATTCAGGGGTTTCCTAAATCAATGCCGTTTGCATTACATGATGTTACCTAACCGTTTTCCATCTGAAAGAGAGAAGGTGGGATTTATTTTTTCCCTCTTCAAAGATGAAGCCCTGGCCTGGGGCTCCCCTTTTCTGGAACAGGACAGTCCAGTCCTGGGAAATTTAAAAGACTTTCTTGAGGCCATGTGCCTAGTTTTTGATGATCCCAATCGCTGTGCTACAGCAGAAGCCACTCTCCTTCATTTACATCAAGGGAGGCGCTCTGTGGCTGAATATGCTGCTGAATTCAGACAGTGGGTTACTGATACTACTTGGAACCAATCAGCCCAGAGGTTCCACTTCAGAAGGGGTCTCTCAGAAGCTATAAAAGATGAGCTAGCTCGTGTTGATCTTCCTGTTGAGTTTGATGCATTTGTGCGGTTGGCTATCCGTATTGATCGGAGACTTTCAGAAAGAAGATTGGAAAGACAGGGCTCTTTTAAACCAAGTGCTACTCCTACTTTCTATTCAAGAATTTCTACTCCGACCCCACAAACACCTACAGACTCTGAACCTGAGGCTATGCAGGTAGATCTAATAAGAGGGCCATTATCCAATGAAGAAAAACAGTGGCGACGCACTCACAACTTATGCCTGTATTGTGGTAGTGCAGGGCATTATGCCATCAATTGCCCTAACAAGTCTAAAAGAACAATAGCTATGACTGCTGAGGGTGCACAGATTCAACACCAATCCCAGATTTCAGACTAACTGGATTCTGTCACACAACCCTTGTTTTCTCTGGCTCAGGGTGAAGAAGGTATGATGACTCAACATCCTCATTTGGTGGTGCCTATCACTTTGCAATATGGTGATAATAAAATTTCAACTACAGCTATGATAGATTCCGGAGCAAGCGGAAACTTTATGGACATTAAATTTGCAGCAGGAAATAAAATTCAGTCTATCCCTAAATCTTCACCTGTGTTAATGGAAACAGTAGACGGTTCTCCACTTACGTCAGGCCCGGTTACACATGAGACTGTGCCTTTAAAATTGATTCTGGAAGTGAATCACCATGAGTCTATATCTTTCCACCTAATTTCCTCAACACAGTTTCCAGTGATTTTGGGTATACCTTGGCTTGCTCTGCATAACCCACAGATTGATTGGAAGACTAGAACTTTGTCCTTTCCTTCAGAACACTGCTTAATGAATTGTCAACCCTCTAAGGCGACACCTGTTACCACAACAATTAATGAAATGGTTGCTACAAACTTAACTAAGCTTCGCTACAATATCAGGATTTTGCAGATGTCTGTGATAAGAAGAATGCTGATCAGCTTCCACCTCACAGGCCTTATGATTGCCCCATAGAGCTGCTACCTGGAGCTGCTATCCCATTTGGCCGTATATACTCCCTTTCTGAGCCTGAATTGAAAGCACTTCGTGAATACATACAAGAAAATCTTGTCAAAGGCTTTATTCGACCATCCACTTCTCCAGCAGGAGCTCCTATATTCTTTGTAGAAAAGAAAGATGGCAGTCTACGGCCATGTGTCGATTACAGGGACATTAATAAAATCACTGTTAAAAAACGTTATCCCTTGCCTCTCATTTCTGAACTTCTGGAGAGACTTCGTTCAGCTAAAATATTTACGAAGCTTGATCTACGGGGGGCATATAATCTGGTTCGCATAAGACCAAATGATGAATGGAAAACAGCTTTCAGAACCAGGTACGGACATTACGAATATCTAATAATGCCATTTGGGCTTTGTAATGCCCCTGCAACTTTTCAGCATCTAATCAATGATGTACTACGGGATCTCCTGGATCAGTTTGTTGTGGCATATTTGGATGATATCCTGATATTTTCTGATAATCTTGAAAATCCCAGAAAACAGGTCTGCATTGTTCTTGAGCGCCTTCGTACCCACCACCTATACATTAAACTGGAAAAATGTGAGTTTGAACAAACAGAAATTCAGTTCCTGGGGTATGTAATAACTCCTAAAGGTTTAAGTATGGACGCAAGTAAAATTAAAGCTGTGCTGGACTGGCCCATCCCCAAGAATGAAAAAGATATACAGAGATTTGTGGGGTTTGCCAATTTTTACAAGCGTTTCATTAAGAATTTCTCTGCCGTTATTACACCGATCACTGAACTTACACGTAAAGGGACTCCTTTTCAGTGGTCCAATAAGGCTGACACTGCATTTTCCAGATTAAAGACTCTGTTTACATCTGCTCCTATCTTGGTACATCCTCAGCCAGAATTGCCATTTACTGTAGAGGTAGATGCTTCTGATTCAGCTGTTGGGGCTATACTGTCTCAAAGGACTGGTCCTAAGATGTTGTTACATCCATGTGCCTTCTATTCCCGCCAGATGTTACCAGCAGAAAGAAATTATGACATAGGGAATAAAGAACTTTTGGCTATAAAAGCTGCCTTCACCGAATGGAGACATCTCTTGGAGGGAGCCAACCATCCAATTACTGTCCTCACAGATCACAAAAATCTGGAATGTATCCAATCCGCTAAGAGACTGTCAGCCAGACAAGCACGCTGGTCCCTATTTTTCTCAAGGTTTAATTTTTTATTTCATACCGCCCTGGTTCCAGAAATGGCAAGGCGGATGCCTTGTCTAGGATAGCTGACCCCCTCCATACTACAGTAACCAAGGCCACCATCTTGCCGGAGAGCAGATTTTTAGGAGTTACTTTTCCTTCTGATCTAATGTCTCGCATTAAAAAGGGCTACTCTAAAGATCCAGTTTTTCGTGATCCTCCTCGTGATCTTCATATGACCATGCTTAATGGGTTTTGGATTTTTCAACAGCGTCTGTTTGTTCCAGAATCAGTGCGACTGGACGTTTTACGCCTCTACCATGACTCTAAACCAGCAGGTCATCCAGGAATCCGAAAGACACAAGAACTACTTACCCGATCCTTTTGGTGGCCTAAATGTTATGAGGATGTTAAGAAGTATGTGTCCTCTTGTGATGTATGTGCCAGACATAAGACTCCTCGCTCATCCCCTGTTGGCTTGCTTCAGCCTCTTCCGATTCCTCATCGTTCCTGGGGATCTATATCCATGGACTTTATTGTGGAACTACCTCCCTCTAAGGAACACACTACCATTCTTGTTGTTGTGGACCGGTTAACTAAGATGAGTCATTTCATACCAGCTCGTGGTCTCCCTTCAGCTAAACAGACTGCTGACCTTGTTATTCTGGAAATATTTTGCTTGCATGGAGTGCCTGATGAAGTAATTTCTGACAGGGGAGTGCAGTTTACATCTCATTTTTGGAAATATTTTTGTTCTATTCTAGGTATTAATGTAAATCTGTCTTCAGCTTTTCATCCACAAAGTAATAGACAGACTGAGCGAACCAACCAGACTTTAGAACAATATTTGCGGTGCTATATTAGTTACCTGCAGGATGACTGGCTGGATTTTCTACCCACGGCGGAGTTTGCCTATAACAATGCCCAACACTGCTCCACTTCTCTGAGCCCATTTTTTGCCAATTATGGTTACCATCCAACCTTTCTAGTGAGTCTCCCAATTACTACTCCCATTTCTGCAGTCACTGACCGGCTAACCGCCTTATGAGATTCCCAAGAACTGTTGAAGGAGACTCTTTCGGAGGCTCAGGAATGTTACAAAAGAGCTGCTGATAGGCACAGAAAGGAGGCCCCAGTTTATCATGTTGGTGACAAGGTTTGGCTGTCAACAAAGAATCTTAAGCTTAGGATTCCTTCTCATAGATTGGGTCAAAAGTTCATGGGACCTTTTAAGATAATCGCTCAGATCAATGCAGTCACCTTCCGTCTGCAACTTCCGGATTCCATGAAAATACATCCGGTGTTTCACGTGGCACTGCTTAAACCTTTCCATGAAAATACTTTCCCTGGTCGAGCCTTGCCTGCCCCACCACCAGTCCTCGTGGATGGTGAAGATGAATACGAGGTGGAAAAAATTCTTGACTCCAGGATCTTCCGCAACAAGCTTCAATATTTGGTTCATTGGAAAGGCTATGGTGAGGAGGATAGATCGTGGGAACCAGTGGACAATATTCACGCTCCTGATCTTCTTCAGTCTTTCCATGCACAGTACCCTGCTAAACCAGGAAATAGGGCATCCAGAGGTGGAGGTAATGTGAGGAACTGACTCTGCTGGGTTTCGAACCCTGGTTTACATGGTGCTAAACCTCTTCCTTACCAGTACACCAGCCTGCCTTTTGCAAATTTACCTGAGATCTGATACCATTGCTTGTAGAGTCAAGGTTATCAGTGACAACTCTCTTCAGCTGTGTCTGGTCGGGTGTCTGGTTCTTGGCCTATAAAAGCCACTTCCTGTCTCTGTACCTTTGCCAGATTATTGTGGTTCCTGTACTCTCTAATCAAGCGTGTTCCTGTTTCTACTTCCTGTTGCTGAATTTGGACTGTTTTGACTTTGCTGCTTCTCCTTCCCACTGACCTCGGCTTGCCTCACTAAGATTATCATCTTTCTGTTCCAGTCTCCCATCTCTGCTTAAGACCAGAAGGCCACTCAAGGCTCAGGGGCTCAACCACCTGGGTAACAAGTGGCTACCTCTGGCAGAAAACATTGCTGATCTGGCTACTGGACTCCAAAACTTTGTAACATCAATATCATTACACTGGAAGACATGGGGACACTGAGAGATATGGGGACTCTGAGAGACATGGGAACACTGAGAGACTAGGGAACTCTGGGAGACTAGGAAACACTGAGACACCAGAGACACTGGGAGACATGGGGACACTGAGACACTAGGGACACTGGCTGGGAGACACTGGGACACCAAAGGTTGAGTCTGATGACACAAGACCAAAAAATATATATATACTTTGTATACAAATTTATATAAAGGAAAAGAAGAGGTATATTACAACTATATATAGAGAATGCTAGAGTTTCCCGTGAGTTTCTGCATGAGATTGTTGGAGGTCGAACTGAGGAGCAGTTCTACCTCCAATTCTCCAGTTCCACCTCAGTTCCACCTCCAACAATGCAGAAACTCAAGGGAAACTCTAGCACTGATTGATCTATTTTGTTTTCCACCATCTATAGATGCCATATTAGAAACTAGCATCCGTATACAATGATTATTCAGCTCTCAGTTGATTTATGATTCCTCTAAGGGACATCTCTACATATGCTTTTTTTATTATTATTTTCTATTAAAAGCTAAGTTTTATATCAATTTTCTTACTATACCTGGACAATAAACCATTTTCTCCTCTCTTACAGTATCTACCTGGGTTCATGCCCTTATTGTCCTAAACATCTACACTTTGACTGCTCCCACTTTCTCTGTCCCTAATTCTATAAGATCTTTCTTTAAATCAGGTGCCTGAAATTGAACCACTTATTCAAACGGTCATCTTCGTATATAAAAAAAGCAAGCTAATATATTTTCATAATACACCACTGGTCTTAGGAACTGCTAACTGGCATTGCACTTTGTTGGATAGATTGTTGTATGTAACTATCCCAAGTCCTTCTCATTTAATATTTTCCATAACCCAGTACCATTTAGGATCTAAGTTGCCTGGGCACTACTCGACCCAAAATACATAACATTGCATTCATCAACATCAAATTTCATACTCCACTCGGCTCTCCAGTCCCTTAATTGGTTCAGTTCCACCTGCCCTAAAGTAATACCCTGCTCACGTTGTATTACCTTATCTAGGCCTTGATTTGTTATTTAAGTGTTCTTGCATAGCAAGACCACTTAATGTTATCTCACATATATATTATTATTATTATTATTATTAAGTGTTCTTGCATAGCCATAGTCATGATAGTTTTCACAATATGACCATTTGTTTGAAACTCATGTTGTCCATTGACATTCATTGAAACTCCACTCTAGCCAGCTCAAATTTGAATGGCAATTTCTAAACTGCGACTGTGCCTTCATTTTTAATACTTCAGAGACATACTATGCATCAAAATGTAGGTCTGGGTCATGTGATTCAATATCATAATATAAAGCTCCTCGCTGTAGGATTTATAGTTTTTAAAATACGACCATTTGAAGATGGCAACCGCCAAAATACTCTGACCTGTGCCAGGCAGGAGCAGCAAGTGATGTCATAGACAGGGCCTTTTGTACACCTGCTAATGTTTTTATAAATGTATGTTTTAATGTAACTGTGAAGCACTTTGGGCTACAACATTGCAATTAAATGTGCTATATAAATAAATAAAAGCTGAAATGCATTTCTCACTCTATCAAGCTTGCCATGTGCACTTTTTAAATTTGATCCATCAATTGGTTAGTGTAATGTTTACTATCTTTACTTACTCCAAACACTGCACACAGTTACTCTGCCCACTCCATAAAGTTACTCTGCCCAGTCCAACCTTTCCACAGTTACTTCAGCCACTCCAACCACATAACAGTTACTCAAGCCACTCCACCCAGTTACTCTGCCCACTCCAGTTGTAGACTACAGGTGGAGGCAAGAACACTTCACACAATTTCCCCAGAAATTGTAGCTTTTCTAGTTTGAGATAAGCTTTTCAAAAGATTTTATATCTTTGGATACACTTTTAAAATGATTTAATATTTTAAAAAATGTATTAATATGTTCATACTTTTTGTGATATTGATATCTATTATATATAAGATTTTTGATACTTTAATCTTTTTAATTCCAAATTCCAACCAGAATTGGCTTTAGTAAATATGACAATTGCCATTGCAATCAGGAGAAAAATAAATACATTGGTGTTTAGTGACTAAGTCTGTTGATGTTCAATGATATGTCCCTGCAAAACAGTTTAAAACACTGCAAGCATTAGCAGCAGGAAGGCAGACCTACCATAAACTGACACTTCCTTTTTGCTTTTTCTACTATAAAAAACCCCATAAAATTTAAACTAAATCAAAATGTAGATTCATTATCACCAGCTAGCTCAATTTTTCTCAGTAGTAAGACTGCACACTTCAAAAAACAGAATACAAACCTACGATCAACACAATGGTCAGAAAACACTCACAAGACATAGTTGCTGCACTGTTGTTGGCTGTAGCGTTGTGTGCATGATTACTAAATAACAGAAATGGAGAATTAGTATTCTTTTTCTTACTAAAAGACTGAATGCTGAAATTTTTCATCATTTTGCCATTCTATAGGAGACAAATGCACATCTAAATAATGATATTGTTATCCACAATGAATTCCTAAATACAATCCATTAATATCCCTTCAAACTATTTCCCAACCAAAAATGTTAAAATAAATACTCTATGTATTTATTAAATGTATCGAAGAACTGCAAATGCCCCATTACTAGTCTATAATTATTAATCTTCTACAAAGGCCTGCAGGTTGTTAGGCCAGAAATATTAAATAAATATATAAATGAAAACCTTCCCAAATGCCTCATGTGACCCTTTAATGGAATAAGGTAAAGCAGACATATGAAACCATTTTCACTTTTAAGTCAGAGTTATCAAAATATTTTTACAATGAATAATATTTTTATATTTTGAACTGCTTCTATAATTGAGTCCTGTGATGAAACATATCTTCATTAAATTCAAGAGGGATTTCTATGCATTTCTCATAAGAAGAGCAGCTTCTTCTGCTTGGTAAGTCATGCAGTATGTTTTAATGCTTATTTAATCCTTTTCTATTAACTCTTATCAGCCAGGGGACACTGGGAATCTGGGGACACAGACACTAGGAGACACTGAGACACTGGGAGATTAGGGGACTGGAAGACTAGGGGATACTGGAAAACATGAGGACACTGAGACTCTGGGCGACATGGGACACAGACATTGGGAGATTAGGGAACTGGGAGACTAGGGGACACTGGAAGACATGGGGACATTGAAAGACTGGGAGATTAGGGGATGCTGGGAGACATGGGGACACTAGGGGACACTGGGGCACACTGGGAGACATGGGGACACTGTGATACATAGGAACACTGAGGCACTAGGAGACCTGGGAGACTGAGACAGGGAGACACTGGGAACAATCCATATATACAGTAGAATCAAACTGTAAGTAGTTTTTTGGTGATTTTACAGAATTATCTCTTAAGTCATTCCTTGTGATTTACATCATGTGATGTCACGCATACAAAATGTATGTGCACATTAGAACTAAGTAAATTAGTAGCTTTTTTTTCAAGAAAGGTGGTAACTCTAACTACTTTTCACATACTCTTGCTTAAGTATGGAAACTTGTGGGATGTAGAGAAACAAAACTTGTGTGGACTGGCTGACAATGAAATTAGTTTAGGTAACTTTGGTCTCTCTAACACTGTTTCTTCTTTCTTCTACACTCACTACATACACCTTTTCCTTGTCCCAGACTATATACCAGGAGCTTCTGCCTGCTAGTAAGAAGGTAAGGAGACAAGTCTACATGTGACTGCTAGGGGACATGAGCAAGTGCATCATTAGATGCATTTATGCAAGCTCAGGGTGCTGTCTGCATAGTATGCCCTACTTAGTTGGCCAGCTTGCATGAGTGGCAGGCAGCCTGACATGCATTCATGCCAGGCTGTCCTTCAAATTCTTTGGGCAGACATGCCCCCTTTTTGGGTATGTTCGCCCAGTTCGACAGTTCTGGTTACGTGATTCATGTCAGTGGCCCACCCTTTCCTTCCCCCCATCCATAGACTTCCCTGCTTCACTGGACACTGCTGTTAGGGGATATGGATTTACTTGATAGATAACTGCTTGAGATTAGCATAGGGTATGTATTTTCTCATAGCTGCATCCTATGAGTTTCCCTCCAGCACCATCTCCATAAGATACATGACGCTTGGGAGGTAGGGCTGTTTTAGTGTTTTTGGTCGATAAGATTTTGTAATTAGGCCCATCATAATTGTCAGCGCCAGGCCCACTGCGCTCTTAATCTGACCCTAAGTGTCCCCATGTCTCCCAGTGTCCCCTAGTTTCCCAGTCTTTCAGTGTCCCCATGTCTCCCAGTGTCCCCTAGTCTTCCAGTGTCTCCTAGTCTCCCAGTCCTCTAATCTCCCAGTGTCTGTGTTCCATGTCGCCCAGAGTCTCAGTGTCCCCATGTCTTCCAGTATCCCCTAGTCTCCCAGTCCCCTAATCTCCCAGTGTCTCAGTGTCCCCAGTGTCTGTTTCCCCAGGTCTCCAGTGTCCCCTGTGTATCACAGTGTCTCAGTGCCCCGTGTCGCCCAGAATCCCCTCGTGTCTCAAAGTCGCCCAGTATTCCCATGTCTCTATGTCCCCTAGTGTCTGTGTCCCCATGTCTCCCTGTGTCCCTTAGTGTCTGCATCCCCATGTTTCCCAGTGTCCCTTAGTGTCTGTGTCCCCCAGTTTCCATATGTCACTAGGACACTAGGGGATACAGAGAGAAATTGAGACACTGTAAAACATGGGGACATTAAGACACTAGGGGACACTAGGAGACCTGGGGACACTGAGACACTTGGGGACACTGGAACACATGGAGACACGGGGGGGACATGGGGACACTGGGTGACTTTGAGACACAATGAGACACTGGAAGACATGGGCACTAAGACACTGTTATACACAATGGACACTGTGATACATAGGGGACACTGGAGACCTGCGTACAGGTCGAAACGTTGCGGTGTCCAATAAACTTGCATAAATCTATCACGGTGAGTGCCTGAGATTTTTTTATTTTATACTAGGAGACACTGAGACACTTGGGGCAATGGGAGACTAGGGGACACCAGGGACACTGGAGACTTGATAAAACTGGGTACAGGTCAAAATATTGTGGGATCCAATTAACCTGCATAAATCTATCACAGTGAGTGCCTGAGATTTTTTCTTTTATACTAGGGGACACTGAGACACTGGATGTGAGGAACTGACTCTGCTGGGTTTCGAACCCTGGTTTACATGGTGCTAAACCTTTTCCTTACCAGTAAACCAGCCTGCCTTTTGCAAATTTACCTGAGATCTGATACCATTGCTTGTAGAGTCAAGGTTATCAGTGACAACTCTCTTCAGCTGTGTCTGGTCAGGTGTCTGGTTCTTGGCCTATAAAAGCCACTTCCTGTCTCTGTACCTTTGCCAGATTATTGTGGTTCCTGTACTCTCTAATCAAGCGTGTTCCTGTTTCTCCTTCCTGTTGCTGAATTTGGACTGTTTTGACTTTGCTGCTTCTCCTTCCCACTGACCTCGGCTTGCCTCACTACGATTATCATCTTTCTGTTCCAGTTCCCATCTCTGCTTAAGACCAGAAGGCCACTCAAGGCTCAGGGGCTCAACCACCTGGGTAACGAGTGGCTACCTCTGGCAGAAAACATTGCTGATCTGGCTACTGGACTCCAAAACTTTGTAACATCAATATCATTACACTGGAAGACATGGGGACACTGAGAGATATGGGGACTCTGAGAGACATGGGAACACTGAGAGACTAGGGAACTCTGGGAGACTAGGAAACACTGAGACACCAGAGACACTGGGAGACATGGGGACACTGAGACACTAGGGACACTGGCTGGGAGACACTGGGACACCAAAGGTTGAGTCTGATGACACAAGACCAAAAAATATATATATACTTTGTATACAAATTTATATAAAGGAAAAGAAGAGGTATATTACAACTATATATAGAGAATGCTAGAGTTTCCCGTGAGTTTCTGCATGAGATTGTTGGAGGTCGAACTGAGGAGCAGTTCTACCTCCAATTCTCCAGTTCCACCTCAGTTCCACCTCCAACAATGCAGAAACTCAAGGGAAACTCTAGCACTGATTGATCTATTTTGTTTTCCACCATCTATAGATGCCATATTAGAAACTAGCATCCGTATACAATGATTATTCAGCTCTCAGTTGATTTATGATTCCTCTAAGGGACATCTCTACATATGCTTTTTTTATTATTATTTTCTATTAAAAGCTAAGTTTTATATCAATTTTCTTACTATACCTGGACAATAAACCATTTTCTCCTCTCTTACAGTATCTACCTGGGTTCATGCCCTTATTGTCCTAAACATCTACACTTTGACTGCTCCCACTTTCTCTGTCCCTAATTCTATAAGATCTTTCTTTAAATCAGGTGCCTGAAATTGAACCACTTATTCAAACGGTCATCTTCGTATATAAAAAAAGCAAGCTAATATATTTTCATAATACACCACTGGTCTTAGGAACTGCTAACTGGCATTGCACTTTGTTGGATAGATTGTTGTATGTAACTATCCCAAGTCCTTCTCATTTAATATTTTCCATAACCCAGTACCATTTAGGATCTAAGTTGCCTGGGCACTACTCGACCCAAAATACATAACATTGCATTCATCAACATCAAATTTCATACTCCACTCGGCTCTCCAGTCCCTTAATTGGTTCAGTTCCACCTGCCCTAAAGTAATACCCTGCTCACGTTGTATTACCTTATCTAGGCCTTGATTTGTTATTTAAGTGTTCTTGCATAGCAAGACCACTTAATGTTATCTCACATATATATTATTATTATTATTATTATTAAGTGTTCTTGCATAGCCATAGTCATGATAGTTTTCACAATATGACCATTTGTTTGAAACTCATGTTGTCCATTGACATTCATTGAAACTCCACTCTAGCCAGCTCAAATTTGAATGGCAATTTCTAAACTGCGACTGTGCCTTCATTTTTAATACTTCAGAGACATACTATGCATCAAAATGTAGGTCTGGGTCATGTGATTCAATATCATAATATAAAGCTCCTCGCTGTAGGATTTATAGTTTTTAAAATACGACCATTTGAAGATGGCAACCGCCAAAATACTCTGACCTGTGCCAGGCAGGAGCAGCAAGTGATGTCATAGACAGGGCCTTTTGTACACCTGCTAATGTTTTTATAAATGTATGTTTTAATGTAACTGTGAAGCACTTTGGGCTACAACATTGCAATTAAATGTGCTATATAAATAAATAAAAGCTGAAATGCATTTCTCACTCTATCAAGCTTGCCATGTGCACTTTTTAAATTTGATCCATCAATTGGTTAGTGTAATGTTTACTATCTTTACTCACTCCAAACACTGCACACAGTTACTCTGCCCACTCCATAAAGTTACTCTGCCCAGTCCAACCTTTCCACAGTTACTTCAGCCACTCCAACCACATAACAGTTACTCAAGCCACTCCACCCAGTTACTCTGCCCACTCCAGTTGTAGACTACAGGTGGAGGCAAGAACACTTCACACAATTTCCCCAGAAATTGTAGCTTTTCTAGTTTGAGATAAGCTTTTCAAAAGATTTTATATCTTTGGATACACTTTTAAAATGATTTAATATTTTAAAAAATGTATTAATATGTTCATACTTTTTGTGATATTGATATCTATTATATATAAGATTTTTGATACTTTAATCTTTTTAATTCCAAATTCCAACCAGAATTGGCTTTAGTAAATATGACAATTGCCATTGCAATCAGGAGAAAAATAAATACATTGGTGTTTAGTGACTAAGTCTGTTGATGTTCAATGATATGTCCCTGCAAAACAGTTTAAAACACTGCAAGCATTAGCAGCAGGAAGGCAGACCTACCATAAACTGACACTTCCTTTTTGCTTTTTCTACTATAAAAAACCCCATAAAATTTAAACTAAATCAAAATGTAGATTCATTATCACCAGCTAGCTCAATTTTTCTCAGTAGTAAGACTGCACACTTCAAAAAACAGAATACAAACCTACGATCAACACAATGGTCAGAAAACACTCACAAGACATAGTTGCTGCACTGTTGTTGGCTGTAGCGTTGTGTGCATGATTACTGAATAACAGAAATGGAGAATTAGTATTCTTTTTCTTACTAAAAGACTGAATGCTGAAATTTTTCATCATTTTGCCATTCTATAGGAGACAAATGCACATCTAAATAATGATATTGTTATCCACAATGAATTCCTAAATACAATCCATTAATATCCCTTCAAACTATTTCCCAACCAAAAATGTTAAAATAAATACTCTATGTATTTATTAAATGTATCGAAGAACTGCAAATGCCCCATTACTAGTCTATAATTATTAATCTTCTACAAAGGCCTGCAGGTTGTTAGGCCAGAAATATTAAATAAATATATAAATGAAAACCTTCCCAAATGCCTCATGTGACCCTTTAATGGAATAAGGTAAAGCAGACATATGAAACCATTTTCACTTTTAAGTCAGAGTTATCAAAATATTTTTACAATGAATAATATTTTTATATTTTGAACTGCTTCTATAATTGAGTCCTGTGATGAAACATATCTTCATTAAATTCAAGAGGGATTTCTATGCATTTCTCATAAGAAGAGCAGCTTCTTCTGCTTGGTAAGTCATGCAGTATGTTTTAATGCTTATTTAATCCTTTTCTATTAACTCTTATCAGCCAGATCCAAGTTCCATCTCTCAGAGCGACGGAAAAGCCATTGCCCTTAAATGGAGGTAAATTAACTTTAAAGAAAAGCCCAAGACCTCAGTGGAGCTTATCCACATTAGTGTTTCATTGTACAGGACTGCATAACATGTTGCTGCTCAATAAGTAGCAATAATAATTGGTTCCAAACTATTTGAGATTCATCTGAATTTTAGGCAGATGGCAATTTGCCTGAATTCCTTAACTCTGAATCACCATATGACTAAATCACGAATCAAAAAAAATGAGGAATAAACTAGCTGTTTAGTCACTTCCCACTTGATCTGTTATTAAAATCGACATTTAGTGGCTGTCCCCTAAATATCAATCATCTTTTTTTCCATCAATATCTTTTCTTTTTTTTTTTTTTTTATTCTTTTTTGTTTTGTTATCAACATTGCCAAACACAGAAAAAACAAATACAAATAGATCCAATATTTCATTACAATTCGACATAGTAAATCCATATGTCTAGTACAGAGATAAATCGGATTTAAGGTAGTGTACTCATTCCAAACAAACAAACAAAAACAAAAAACACTGTGAATATGGACATACATAACTGAGGACTGCAAACCTTGGGATTTAAAAGCAGGGTGCGACAATTTCAGTATATCCATGGGAACTCTTGTTTTATTAGGAATTCATGGAGATAATTATCTTAATCCACTAAACCATCCTTAATTTAGAGTACGTTTTATATTCCCTATATTATCCAGGGTTGCCATACATCTTGATATGAAACAGATTTACCCAATGTAGTAATAAAGTTACATTCCATTATATACTGATATTCTATTTGGTTTAGAATTTCTTGCCATAGTGGAGGATAAGTCGACTTCCAGTGACGAACTATAGTGATCTTCAGAGCATAAAGAATGTGTAATTAAATATTTTTAAAACATTTCCATTAATGGAAAATCAAAATTAAATAAAAATAGCAAAGGTGTGAGA
>OW240912.1:196184498-196251294 GCA_933207985.1 Pelobates cultripes | reverse complement strand
GATCTACATCCATGGACTTTATTGTGGAACTACCTCCCTCTAAGGAACACACTACCATTCTTGTTGTGGACCGGTTAACCAAGATGAGTCATTTCATACCAGCTCGTGGTCTCCCTTCAGCTAAACAGACTGCTGACCTTGTTATTCGGGAAATATTTCGCTTGCATGGAGTGCCTGATGAAGTAATTTCTGACAGGGGAGTGCAGTTTACATCTCATTTTTGGAAATATTTTTGTTCTATTCTAGGTATTAATGTAAATCTGTCTTCAGCTTTTCATCCACAAAGTAATGGACAGACTGAGCGAACCAACCAGACTTTAGAACAATATTTGCGGTGCTATATTAGTTACCTGCAGGATGACTGGCTGGATTTTCTACCCACGGCGGAGTTTGCCTATAACAATGCCCAACACTGCTCCACTTCTCTGAGCCCATTTTTTGCCAATTATGGTTACCATCCAACCTTTCTAGTGAGTCTCCCAATTACTACTCCCATTCCTGCAGTCACTGACCGGCTAACCGCCTTACGAGATTCCCAAGAACTGTTGAAGGAGACTCTTTCGGAGGCTCAGGAATGTTACAAAAGAGCTGCTGATAGGCACAGAAAGGAGGCCCCAGTTTATCATGTTGGTGACAAGGTTTGGCTGTCAACAAAGAATCTTAAGCTTAGGATTCCTTCTCATAAATTGGGTCAAAAGTTCATGGGACCTTTTAAGATAATCGCTCAGATCAATGCAGTCACCTTCCGTCTGCAACTTCCGGATTCCATGAAAATACATCCGGTGTTTCACGTGGCACTGCTTAAACCTTTCCATGAAAATACTTTCCCTGGTCGAGCCTTGCCTGCCCCACCACCAGTCCTCGTGGATGGTGAAGATGAATACGAGGTGGAAAAAATTCTTGACTCCAGGATCTTCCGCAACAAGCTTCAATATTTGGTTCATTGGAAAGGCTATGGTGAGGAGGATAGATCGTGGGAACCAGTGGACAATATTCATGCTCCTGATCTTCTTCAGTCTTTCCATGCACAGTACCCTGCTAAACCAGGAAATAGGGCATCCAGAGGCTGCGCCTGTAGAGGTGGAGGTAATGTGAGGAACTGACTCTGCTGGGTTTCGAACCCTGGTTTACATGGTGCTAAACCTCTTCCTTACCAGTACACCAGCCTGCCTTTTGCAAATTTACCTGAGATCTGATACCATTGCTTGTAGAGTCAAGGTTATCAGTGACAACTCTCTTCAGCTGTGTCTGGTCAGGTGTCTGGTTCTTGGCCTATAAAAGCAACTTCCTGTCTCTGTACCTTTGCCAGATTATTGTGGTTCCTGTACTCTCTAATCAAGCGTGTTCCTGTTTCTACTTCCTGTTGCTGAATTTGGACTGTTTTGACTTTGCTGCTTCTCCTTCCCACTGACCTCGGCTTGCCTCACTACGATTATCATCTTTCTGTTCCAGTCTCCCATCTCTGCTTAAGACCAGAAGGCCACTCAAGGCTCAGGGGCTCAACCACCTGGGTAACGAGTGGCTACCTCTGGCAGAAAACATTGCTGATCTGGCTACTGGACTCCAAAACTTTGTAACATCAATATCATTACAGTGAACCTCTGTACTTAATCTTTCAAGATTCTTTTGTTTCAGGTATTGTACCAGAAGATTGGAGGAAGGCAGATGTCGTTCCTATATTTAAAAAGGGTTCAAAATCCTTGCCTGGAATTTATAGATCTGTGAGCTTAACTTCTGTGACTAGGAAAATATTTGAAGGGCTATTAAGGGATAAATTAAATAGTAGAGAACCAAAGGTGTCACTTGAATAGAAAGTGACCACACGGTTAAATTTCCAATCCACTCCACTAAGATCCTAAAGGAGAAAATAATAATAAAAAACAAAAGAACTTTATTAGCAATTCTAAAAAGTACTAAAAAGGACAAATTAAACAGTGTAGCCTGATAGGAGGGGAAACAGCCCTGAGTGAGTTGCTCAACAATAGTCAATAATAAAGCATACCACACTAGTTCCAAACGGGTATGGATTGGCAGTACGAGGACTAACTGAAGAGGTAGCAATCTCCCCCTTCTTTTCTTTCTATTAAGGGATAATATTCAGGAATTCATTGGGTAGAACTTTGTTATTAGCAATAATCAGCATGGTTTTATGAAACATAGCTCATGCCAAACTAACCTAATTGCGTTCTACGAAGAAGTAAGTAGAAGTATAGATCAGGGTGTTGCAGTGGATGTGATCTACTTGGATTTTTCCAAGGCATTTGATACAGTTCCTCACAATAGGCTAGTCTTCAAACTAAAAGAAATTGGTCTAGATGAATATTCTTGTTCTTGGGTAGAATATTGACTTAAGGATAGAGTACAGCGAGTTGTCATTAATGGTAAATTTTCAAGCTGGACAAAAGTGGTAAGTGGTGTCCCTCAGGGTTCTGTTTTGGGACCGCTTCTATTTAACATATTTATAAATGATCTTGAAATAGGCATTGAAAGCCATATTTTAGTGTTTGCAGATGACACAAAACTTTGTAAAGTAATAAAATGTGAGCAGGATATTGCTTTGCTACAGAGAGATTTAGATAGATTGGGGGACTGTGCACTAAAATGACAGATGAAATTTAATGTAGAGTAATGCAAAGTGATGCACGTTGGAGTCAAGAATGCACAAGCAAATTACACCCTAAATGGTAGTGAATTATGGATAACAACACAAGAAGGATTTGGAAATTGTTACAGACAACAAATTAGGCAGCAATATGCAATGTCAATCTGCAGTTGCTAAGGCAGTAAGTCTTTGTCATGTATAAATAGGGGCATAAATACTCAAATGAAAACATAATTTTGCCTCTCTATATATATCGCTTGTAAAACCACATCTTGAATATGCTGTGCAATATTGGGAACCTGTTCT
The DNA here is from genome assembly GCA_933207985.1 of Pelobates cultripes. Classification (NCBI taxonomy): domain Eukaryota; kingdom Metazoa; phylum Chordata; class Amphibia; order Anura; family Pelobatidae; genus Pelobates; species Pelobates cultripes. The sequence goes on along the minus strand of OW240912.1, from coordinate 196,248,386 downwards.
AAAGAAGGATATCATGGCACTAGAAAAAGTACAAAGATGAGCTACAAAATTGATAAAAGAAATGGAGCATTTTAGTTATGAAGAAAGGTTAAAAGATTTAAATCTCTTTAGTTTGGAAAATTGGCGCATAATAGGGGATATGATAACATTATACAAATATATTCGCGGCCAGTTCAAACCATTATCTGCAAATCTATTCATAAACAGGGCTATACGTCGGACACGAGGTCACGCATTTAGGCTGGAAGAAAGGAGATTTAATCTAAGGCAAAGTTTTTTTTACAGTAAGAACTATAAGGATATGGAATTCTCTGCCTGAAGAGGTGGTTTTATCAGAGTCCATACAGATGTTTAAACAACAATTGGACAAACATACAGGGATATAATTTCTAATAAGGGGGATAATATCTACTTGATCCAAGATCCAAGATATCTGACTGCCATTTTGGAAGGAATTTTTTTTCTAGTTTGTTGCAAAATTGGAAGCGCCCCAGACGGGGTTTTTTTGCCTTCTTTTGGATCAACCGCAAAAAGAAATGTGAGGATGGCTGAACTTGATGGACGCAAGTCTCTTTTCAGCTATGTAACTATGTAACTATCTCCACCCCATACCCTGGGGGTGTCCCAGACCTTCAGACTCTTCTCCTTTTCCTAATTTTTCACTTATTCCTTCTTGCCTACCTTACCTTAAGATACACCACAATATTAGTGTTGCACAACAGCCCTCCCCTGGAACATAGATCGGGAGAAATTAGAATAGTCGGCATTTAAGTGACCACCTCTTTTAGTCCCCATTTCCCGTTCAACCCAGTTTAAATCACCTACCCCCTATCCTCGCAATCACACAAATAGGAGCACAAAACCAGAGACTTGAACTTTGGAGAGGTCACCAGGCCCAGAGAGTCCTGAACAGAGCCTCATTAATCTCTGAATTTACTGATGAATGTCAGTAAGCTAATGTATGCTCTCATGTCATCCATATGCAATCAATCTGTAAAGTGATCAAATGTAGAAGACAATTGTTCTCTTTGGTCCTGTTTACGGACGCTTTACATCCTTGTACTATTGTTTGTCTCCATTTCTGTATTTTTTTCACATGAAATCTGAACATAAATAAAGAATGTTAAAAAAGACAACTGTGCATAAACAAATGCCAGCAAACCTTAATGTACTGAAGCAATGTTCTAATGAAGAGTGAGACAAAATTCCTCCACAACGATGTAAGAGACTGATAAAGCCATACAGAAAGTAATTACTTCAAGTTATTGCTGTTAAAGGTGGTTCTACAATGCTATTGAATCATAAAGTGTACTTAGTTTTTTACACATGGCTTCTCCATTTTGTTATTTTTTTAAAAATAAATCATGACATGGTGTAATATGTAATGTATTGTTCATCTGAGTTTGTATTTACCTAATTTTAAGACCTGCTAAGAAATAGATGATTTTTTATTATGTCCTAATATGTAAAACCACAGAATTTAAAGAGGGTGTACTTTCTTTTCTCCATCCCTGTATAAAAAAAATATTAAAATATTATACAAAGTATTAAACCTTTTAAAAGCTTTTTAAAAAAAATATTAATCTGAGGCTACTTTGATCCCTGCTACACCAGGAAATGTATTATGCATGAACTGTACTTTTAAGCTACTTTCCATAATGTAAAGTGCTACGAAATCTGTAGGCGCTATATAAATGTCAATAATAATAATAATAATACTGAGAGTCAGGCCTGTAAATCTCATGGATCTTTTTAAAGAAATAAAAGTGTAAATATTTTTCTTTACATGCTGAATTTTACACACACTAATATGTTAAGTAAGGGAGCACTGGGCTGTATAGGTAGATCTCTTGATCTCCTTGCCCACTCGAGAATGGCCGGCTCAGAGCCGGAACTCCAAGCCAAGACAGTTCTAGACGGCCGCCTTGGTCGCCTAACGAGTAATACGACTCTGGTCACCATTAAAGTCTATGGGAATTTTTGTAGATTGCTCATTTGGAATGGTTTTTTTTTAACAGTATTGAATCATTTGGAAAGCTTATTAAATTTAGGCCCATATATATAAATCAGCAATTTCTACCTAAATGTTGCCATTTGATTTTCAATCCTCTATAATTTGCTTTTTAGTGAATAAACTTCTGTGAGTTTCTTAAGATGAGCTGGGTCAGAATCTTAGGTACCTTTAAGAAAATAACTTTGCAGCCAGTGATATAGCCTGCCATAGTTCTGATTTAATTAATCTAATCTAGAGTGTACATGTTATAAATAAAGTTGTCCCAAAAGGGGTGCTCCAGGGAAGGAGGGCAAATCCCCAAACTGTTAAATTGAACAGAGAACCAGGGCACACCGAGTAGTTTCCCAAAAGGCATGCATTATTAGGAAACAAGATACAGCAATGTTTTGGCTTATGTTTAGAGCCTTTATCAAGGTTTGCTGAAACGTTGCAGCACCTTGTTCCCTAAAAAAAATGTTTTGGGTAAAATACTCGGTGTGCCCAGGCTCTCTCTTCGATTTAAAATAGCCCAGTTTAATATCTGAAGCACTAAATTCTATGATTTAAAAACTTTTATTTTTGCGTTATTTTTGGATCAGTACCAGAAACTCAATGGAAAGACTGGATTGTGACAAGAATGGGGGGTGGAAAATCCTCTTTACTGCAACTACCCTTCAATTACATCAACATCCACCATGCAGCCCAATACCGACAGGAGACTGGGATACGGTTCCGAATCAGGCAAGCATTTGGACTTTCAGGTACCTAGTTATTACCAAAAACTAATCATGATTCAAGCAATAATTTCTTAGTTGCTGCTCAATGAAGAGGTTGTTTCACTCCAATTTAAAATACAAAACACACTTATGACAGGTCAGTTATATATCAGTTTTTTTTGTGGACTGATTTTTAATGGATCTAAAACTGTATTATGTATGGATTAATAGAAGTGGTGCTTGGTAATGTTTTAAAGTAAAAATAACTAGAAAAGCTACAATTTCTGAGGAAATTGTGTGAAGTGTTCTTGCCTCCACCAGTAGTCTACAACTGGAGTGGGCGGAGTAACAGGGTAGAGTGGCTTAAGTAACTGTTGTGTGGTTGGAATGGCTGGAGTAACTGTGGAATGGTTGGACTGGGCAGTGTAACTTTATGGAGTGGGCAGAGTAACTGTGTGGAGTGTTTGGAGTGAGTCAAGTAACTATTTGGAGTGGCTCGAAATATATTTATTAAATGTGATAGTGCTCACTTTTGTGTTATCAAAACTGTAGGAATGACAGCAGTTTAGAGAATGTGTTTCATCTAGCAGCCTCTGTGTTCCGGAACACTCTGCTGGCTGCTCACACACCAGGGTTCCTATGGCAACCCCTCTACAGCAAGGGCAGTAAAAACATACATTGTTTAAATCTGGTAGAGACCCATTTTAAAGTGTTATATAAATGGTATTACACTCCAGTGAGAATATCTAAAATGTTCCCACAATATGATCCTACTTGTAGGAGGTGTGGCAGTTTTTTGGGATCATACATACATATTTGGTGGTCTTGCCCCATAGTTAAGCCACTGAGGTCATGTGCTTTTAATATTTTTTATAAATTGTCAGATATCAGACTAGAAGAAAATCCGGCTACAGCCCTCTTGCATTTAAACTGGAATCTCAAATCTTCAAAAGAAATATGTATAGCTACCCACTGTTTAGTAGTCGCAAAAATCATTATTGCCAGGAACTGGAAATCATCTATTCCTTTTCAAAAAAGGTATTTGACTAATCAAATCAAATTCCAACTGACTATGGAAAAAGATCTTATAAATAACACGATAATTACATCCAAAAAAAAAAGATACATATACAAGATGCTTAGAATTTTTTTTACAAATATATGGTTAATCTCAATCTTAATAATCTTAGAGTAGATACTGCTCAACCCAGAAATCACAAGATAATTTCTGAAAAGAAACGAGAGAAAGGGAGGTAATAGTGAAAAATAGAGATAAAGAGAGAAATGGGATGGGAAATGAGAAGTGAGGAAAGAGATCTGGGAACAGTGCGAAAGGACAATAACAATAGAATAGAAAAGCAAAAAATGTTATAACATATTTTTAGAAAATGTATTTCCTACTCTGATTGGGTTGTATAGTTGAGTAAATGTCCTTGTTACTGTTTGTTTTATGTAAGAACTTATATGCCTTGTTGAAATCTTTTGGTCAATGCAGATAATTATTCATATTCTATAATGACATGTTTATGGCATATAGGTTATTGTCTAGTACATGTTTTGTAACAGAAAACTTGTTTCAATAAAGAATTATTAAAAAAATATTAAATAAAAACAAACTGCTCCAAATTGCTCACTTCACTGGCGGTTGCCATCTTCAAACGGTCGTATTTTAAAAATCTGACAGTGAAGAGCTCTATATTGTGAGAATCACAAGACCCTGACCTACATTTTGATGCATAGTATGTCTCTGAAATATTAAAAATGAAGGCACAGTCGCAGTTTAGATATTGCCCTTCAAATTTGAGGTGGCTAGAGTGGAGTTTAAATGAATGTCAATGGACGGCGTAAGTTGCAAACACATGGTCATATAGTGAAAACTATCAGGACCATGGCTTAGCCATGGACATGTTTAGTGGCAGCAGGGATAGCTGAACGTTTTGATATAAGATTTGTGTAGGTGGGCTTGAAAATGAGGGAGTGGTGGCAGTTTAGAAATCATGTCCTGATTTTTCAGCTCACACTCTAGCTTTTGTCAGCTCCCACTCTAGTTTGGAACATTCTGCCATTCATTCCTATGGGACCAATTTCGCCACAAAAATGATGATATTTCGTGAACCATTCGGTGAGTCAAAGCACACCGATCGGGAACAATCCACACGTTTCGATATATTACTGTCTATGTAGTGTAAAAACTGTGGGAGGAGTTAGGGTGGTAAATTTGGCTATAATAATAATAATATATATGTGAGATAATAGTAAGTGGTCTTGCCATGCAAAAACACTTAATAATATATATGTGAGATAATAGTAAGTTGTCTTGCCATGCAAGAACACTTAATTAAATATATAATTCTAATAGCAGTGGCATCTGAAGTCATAAGTTATGTAACTGTTGAATTACACTATTGCTGTACACTATTATATCTGGATTTATGTTCTTTCATGACCCTAGGAAAAAGAATACTAACACACTAAATTGTTTTTTATTTTTATTTTTTAATGCCAAACAGATAAAGGCTAGAAATGGAGAATGCATGTGCTAAATGAGTAAATCAGCTTTGAGTTCTCAAAATTAATCACTAAATCACAAGTGGAACATGTGCAATTGTATTTACATATTGACCACTGCTTCGCTCGTTTAATTAGAGAAAGAAAGTTTATGTTGTGGTAACTGTATAGTAAAGTGTATCAGCCCATTTTACTCTCAGAGAGATATTGCCTCACCTTCATTTCCAATGAGTCTGAGTTTAGGGATACATCAGCTAGCTTGGGAGGTCATCCAGAATTATAGCCAACGTGTCATATAAGATAATTTCACAGTTGATTAATAGAACGTAAAACTCTGAGATGGCTGAACATTATGTCAGGACATGATTGAATGGAGTTTCACTAAACATCATTTTGGGGATGCATACCATAACGGTACACATGAGATTAGTTTAGACGGCATTACAAAATCTAAACATTGACCAGGTTTTTTAAAATTTTCTTGAGATTTGAATATATTTAGAATACGCTTTGTTTTTTAAACACTGTGCTAATTGCAGTTATTGAGGTAGGTTCAGAATAGTGAAAATCATGCTTGATTTACTACAAACTTCTGTTTATAACAAGTGACATTGGATTGTATATATTAAAGGGTTACCATAAACCTTTTCTGGACTCTTTTTTTAAAATCTTTTTTATGCTATATTGGGCACTATTGATTTTCACAGCTCCCTTAATATCACGTTAGTGTGATAACCCAACACGCAGTATGTAAACCCACAAAAATAAAACAAGCATGTATTACCAAACCTTAGAATAGTCGGGTTTAATGTAGGTAGAAAAGAGTTGTCAAGGAATAGCCAAAAGTCAGGATACCAGAGATCAGTAGAGCGATACGAGAATAGCCGGGTCAGGGTACCAGAAATCAGGAGGTCAAAATACAAGCCGAGTCAGGGAACCAGAGAACAAGGAAGTCTAAAGCCAAGCTGAGTCAATACACAGAAATAACAATACAATCACAAGGAGAACCAAATAGCACTAAGGGGAACACTAGGAACCACAAAAGGGCAAGAAACAAAACATAAAATGCCCCTTTTATAATGTAGCATCTTTTGCTTTAAGACCATGCCCCCAAAATGTTCTGGGCCGGTTTTGATGATGCGGGGTCGCGTCATTGACGTCATGATGTCAACACGCATGTGCCGCGTTATGTAAAGGGGCATTATTCCAGCGTCCGGCGTGGGACATGCTGAACACACTGTGAGAGGAGCTGGCGTCAGATCCTGCACCATGTGGGCACGAAGGAGTAAGGTAAGAGATCGTGACACTTATTTAATTAAATAAACCTATTATATAGATTAAAACTTACCTTGAGTGCAGCGCTGGGCTAGGTCCTTCTTGCTTTGTTTCCACACCCCGTCTGTCATGCCACGTCATCTGTGGTCCAATCAAATGCTTCTAATAGAGAAGCATTTGATTGGACCATTTCACCAGCACAAATTGCCAAACATTGCACATACAGACTCCGAACATAATGAAAATTTCTAAAAGCAAAAGTGGTCATGGTGGTTGGAGTAATCTTTAATAACAAATTAATTATAGCAGATGTAAATTGTATAATATAAGCAAACAAAATGAAACCATAAACCTTACATGCTGAACATTACTATTATTATTATAGTAAAGTTAGACTTTTAATCTGGACCTGCCTTAACCAATCTTTTTTTGAAAATCTGTTTTTATTGTTCTTAAGAATATACATAAGAAATGTAATGAAAGAGAAGGTACACAGCCCTTGCTATGAATAATGAAATATAAAGAGCTATACCTTAGATATCACAACATTCAATTATATCAGAAGCGTTACAAAGAGTATATATCCCCAGGAACATTTTCAAATGACATAACTTTTGGTATAGGGGGAGTAGCTTCCATTCAACATAATCATGTTAACCTTCTCCCCTGATTCGTGGATATCCCCAGCTAGATCCGTCCATATCTTTTTAATGCTGTATATACTATGACCATGTACTATCTTGCCTTGAATTGTGTAATATACGTTTGTGACCAAAAACAAAACTTGTTCTTATTTTTTGGTTAAATTTTAACAGCTGATGGACTTTATATAAATGCTTTTGCTCGAGTCTTGAAGGGACCTCTGAGTATACATTTGCCAGAATTACCAGATCACTCCGGTGGGGATGAGAAATTTATAACACAGAAGCATGATTTCACAAGTTTGCAGACATCACCAAAATGGATAGATCCCTCAGTGGTAAGCCATATTATAACTTTTATCACTTATACATTAACTAATAAAATAAAAAAAATAGTTAAGTTATCTTTAGTGAGTGTGTGCATGAATATTTTATGTATATGTTTGGTATGTGTAATATATATATATATATATATATATATATATATATATATATATATACACACAATACCAGTAGAGAGCACTCAGGAGTCTTTCAAGGTAAATTTTATCTGTTGCTTTATTGAGCAATTACAAATTCACACAACGTTCCAGTCGACGTTTCAGTCTGTAAAAGTTTGAAAAAAGTATTTTACAGACTGAAACGTCGACTGGAGCGTTGTGTGAATTTGTAATTGCTCAATAAAGCAACAGATGAAATTTACCTTGAAAGACTCCTGAGTGCTCTCTACTGGTATTGTATACAATTTGGTTGGAGACAGCACCGGAGCATTAAAAGACCGGGAGCATTGAGTGCTGGGACCTGGGACGTATATATATATATATATATATATATATATATATATATATATATATATATATATTGTAGATTGGATTAGCCATATTAAAAAAGGTATCATTGCGTAATGAAATACTCAGGTATTTTGGCATTATATATATATATATATATATATATATATATATGTATGTATATATATATATATATATATATATATATAATATATATATATATATATATATATATATATATATATATATATATATATATATATATATATATATATATATATATAAGTACACCTTCTTTGAATTCTATGGTTTTACATATTCGGGTATGGTAGCACTCATATGTTACTTAGCAGGTCTTAACATTTAAAATTAGGTAAATACAACTTTAGGTGAACAACACATGACTTATCATTGTATCATGGTTTATTTAACAAAATAAAGCCAACATGGTTCTGGTCTAGAAGATAAAGTCTCTCTGAGAACATATACTAGGTACCAAAAGGATTGAGATGTGGCCAAACACGATAAAACTCCCCACGGTGCAAATACAAAAAAATACTATTATGCATCACCTTCATATCGCAAGTTGGACTTTGAGGGTTCCTTCTTGGACATAGAAACTCGAGAAAGTATGTTTCCACAACTATCCCAGAATGCCCGGCTTGACACGCAAATGACCACAGACAATAATTGTGTAATAATTGTAATTGGGAAAACCATGTTTTAGAATCCACTACTTCATAAATTGTAATTTTTATTTTACCTTATTATGCATGATTAGTAAAGCACAGATCACCTCTGTGCAGTCAGGGAACCCTCATTCCGAACACGACCAGGACATATATGTTCCACTCTAGATGATTGAGTGGCACTTCTGTGGCGGCTACCCCGAGAGGATGAGGGTTTCACCACCTAAGTCATTCTTTTCCCTCTGTCCAGAGTGATGCTTTCCGATTTCCCAAGATAGTATAGCTCTTATAAGAGCTGAGTGATAATAGCATGTATAGCTGGTCCCTACAATCATGAGATGAGACACTATGATGAGGGTAAGCAAAGAATGATTTTAATGGTGCCACACTGGCCTTTTATACAATTCCCCAGGCAAGGGATACTCCCACATGGCCCTTGTGGGGAACAGAGAAGATAAAAGACATAGACCAATGACAATGATGTTCAAATGTATGACACTCCCATTGCAAGCATACAATCCCTCCTCTCTGCCTGGGAGATAATTAAGTCAGATACTGTATTAACGTAATTATTCCCTGGCAGAAAAAATCATCTTTTTACCGAACGCTGTTCGACTCCTGTTTGATTAGCCGAACATCCATAGAAGGTAAAGTTTTCGCGGTGTTCGTGCAGTCGAGGTGTCCGATTTGAGTTCCATGAACTCGACGTCCAAACACCGCTCATTGTACTCGTGGCTTAAAATGGTCACTGCCACGTGGCCGAATGGCACTTCGACTGGCTTCGGGAGTTCGGTAATTCGAAGTGCCAGTTCGAAATGTTCCCGGTATAAGTCCAAAAGGGTGCAAACCGTGTCTGTAAGCAAGACAGAGCAAAAACAAACAGTAAACATTTTATGGGGTGCAAAAAACATGAAGGAGGCATCCGTCACAACCTCGTTCTATTTCAATGACAGCAGCTGAAATAGCTGCTATCATTACACACCACATTAAAAATGAACCCTGGTAATACCATAACACATTAACATAACACTCCACCCTTCCTTGCATTATGTCACTCATTCAGGACTATGGGGCACAATCCTACTATTCCATTAATACCTCTAAAACCCAGGCACTTAGTGTCGGCCTACCAGCACATAACTTAAAAGGACTTAAAGACAAATACCCCATTGACTGGAGAAGACACAACATCACATATTTAGGCCTCCTCTTTACCAAGAACCCATCGGAACTCTATACAGGGAATCACGTAAGGATATGGAAAGAATGTACCCTACAGCTTAGATGCTGGAGCCCACTATACCTGACATGGACCGAAAGAATAGTGGCATTCAAAATGTCTATCCTCCCCAAGCTACAATATATATTTCGCACCATACCGATCACAGTCCCGAACTCCTTTTTTCTTATGGTACAAAGAGACATGGACAGGTTTATTTGGGCAGGGGCTAAACCAAGGGTGGCTAGGAAGATACTGCAAGCACCAAAAAAAGGACTGGGGCTTCCGGAAACGAAAGCCTACTACCATGCCTCCATCCTAGCCTCTCTCCTGCCCCACATCATAGATGACGCAGCCCCCCAATGGGTGGAGATAGACACCTACTGAAGCCCTACAAACTAGTTCATCTCATGTGGCTGCCAAGACAATACCGCCCTCCCCTGTCGAAGACCTCCGCACTTGTTAAACTTCGACTCCATACCTGGGATAAACATAGAGATCAGCTCAGTTCCAAATCCCTACTCTCACCAGCCACCCCGATAGCAGCACTGCCGTACTGCATCCCTACTTTTTACACTAAACCGTGGTTAGACACAAACCTGACGCATATCCATCACATTCTCCCACGAGGAGAACTCTTAGATTTTGCTAAACTGCAGGACACACACAGGTTATCCCGGACCTCACACTTCTCACACTTGCAGTTACAAATGGAGATCGGTAAAACAGGTACGCATATGTACAGTGGATGTAGAGCCAAGCTGAGATCAAAAATAAGATTGGGAATCTTAAGAAGTCAAGGGTTACAAGGTGCTTACTGCTTACTGGAAATTAGGCATGTGCATGGGGCAAATTTTCAGTTTGGTTCAACATTCTGAAATTCGGGACTTTCGCAATTCGGGACTTCGGCAATTCGGCACTTCAACACTTCGGAATTTTGCAACTTCGGAATTTCGGGACTTCGGCACTTCGGGACTTCTCTTGCATTCCCACGGTATTAGGGAGTTATCTACCAAAAGACCGAAATACCGAAATTGGTCTTTCATCCAAATTTACTAAGTAAAAATGACTTAGTATTAGTAAATGTTGCCCCTACTCGCTATACCGCTAGTAGGGGTATGTCTATTAAACAGTGAGCAGCTTGTGGCCTAAAAAAAACAGTTTCCCCCCCCAAGGTGACTAGGGGTCCCCAAACCCCTAGTCACCCCCTCCCCCCCAAAAAAAAAATTTAACCCCCTACTTACCCCCTCACCCTAAAAATAATGGATTTTTATTTGCCCTTTTTTGGGGGGGCTGAAAAAAAGAAGATTTTAGAAGAAAGAAAATATTGAATGTCAAGTTTAATTTTTTTTACTGGTACTTAGTTAAAGGTCCCCCCCTCATTATTTTTAGGGTGAGGGGGGTAGGTAGGGGGTTAATTTTTTGGGGGGGAGGAGGGGGTGACTAGGGGTTTGGGGACCCCTAGTCACCTGGGGGGGTAACATTTTTATTTAGGGCCCCCACCCGCCGCTCAGGGGTGGGGGCCGGGGGGAGGACAATAGTTCCCCCCTATTGGTATTTAGGGCCCCCACCCGCTGCTCAGGGGTGGGGGCCAGGGGGGAGGACATTAGGTCCCCCCTTATTAATATTTAGGGCTCCCACCCACCGCTCAGGGGTGGGGGCCAGGGGGAGGACCTTATTAGTATTTAGGGCTCCCACCCACTGCTCAGGGGTGGGGGCCAGGGGGGAGGACATTAGGTCCCCCCTTATTAATATTTAGGGCTCCCACCCACCGCTCAGGGGTGGGGGCCAGGGGGAGGACCTTATTAGTATTTAGGGCTCCCACCCACCGCTCAGGGGTGGGGGCCAGGGGGGAGGACATTAGGTTCCCTTCCTTATTATAATTTAGGGCCCCCACCCACCACTCAGGGGTAGGGGTCAGGGGGGAGGACATTAGGTTCCCCCCTAATTATAATTTAGGGCCCCCACCCACCGCTCAGGGGTGGGGGCCAGGGGGGAGGACATTAGGTCCCCCCCCTTATTCTGATTTAGGGCCCCCACCCGCTGCTCAGGGGTGGGGGCCAGGGGGGAGGACATTAGGTCCCTTCTTATTAGTATTTAGGGCCCCCACTCACTGCTCAGGAGTGGGGGCCAGGGGGAGGACATTATGTCCCCCCTTATTCCAATTTAGGGCCCTCACCTGCCGCTCAGGGGTGTGGGCCAGGGGGAGGCAGGGGCGTATTAGCCGCGAAGCAAACAAGGCATTTGCCTTGGGCGGCATTTTTCAGGGGGCGGCAAAAAACGCCACCCCCCAAATGCCCAAGGCAAATGTCTTGTTAGCCTCGCGGCTAACAGACATTCTGGGCGCTGGGCGGCAGTGGTTGCAGCGCTGGGCGGGCGGCCGGCGAGGGAGCTCTTCCCCTGAGCGCTCTGCTCAGCTCCCTCGCGCGCCGCCAGCAGAGTGAGGCTGGGAGCCGGGTTGATGACGTCATATTCCGGCTCCCAGCCTCACTCTGGCGGCGCGCGAGGGAGCTGAGCAGAGCAGAGCGCTCAGGGGAAGAGCTCCTTCGCCGCCGCCCGCCCAGCGCTGCAGCCACTGGACCCCAGGGAGAGGAAGAACCCCCCCCAGCATTACCAAAGGTAAGGAGGCTGGGGGGGGTTAAATAAAAAACAAACAAAAAACACTAGTGAGTGTGTGTATGTCTGCTAGTGTGTATGTTAGTGTGTGTGTGTATGTCTGTTAGTGTGTATGTTAGTGTGTGTATGTATGTTAGTGTGTGTGTGTTAGTGTGTGTATGTTAGTGTGTGTGTGTGGATGTCTGTTAGTGTGTCTGTTAGTGTGTGTATGTTAGTGTGTGTGTGTATGTTAGTGTTTGTGTCTGTTAGTGTGTATGTTAGTGTTAGTGTGTGTATGTTAGTGTGTATGTTAATGTTAGTGTATGTATGTTAGTGTTAGTGTGTGTGGATGTCTGTTAGTGTGGATGTCTGTTAGTGAGTGTGTGAGTGTGTGTCTGTTAGTGAGTGTGTGTTTCTGTTAGCTAGTGAATGCGTATCTGTCAGTGAATGTGTGTGTATTTAGAAGGCGGAGCAGGGGGGAAGGTTGGGCGGCGGTTGCGCGGGTGGGGGTGGCGCGGGGGGGTGCCTGAGTTTTGTCCTGCCTAGGGCAGCACAAAACCAGGATACACCACTGGGGGGAGGACATTATGTCCCACCCTTATTAGGATTTAGGGCCCCCACCCACCGCTCAGGGGAGGACATTAGGTCCACCCTTATTTTACATTAGGGCCCCCACCCGCTGCTCAGGGGTGGGGGCAATAGGTCGCGGGTGGGGGCTCGGGAAGGGCGACCTTTTTTTTTTTAACAGTGAGCAGCCACAGGCCCGAATGTCCGAATTGCCAGAAATTCATCCGAATTCATATTCGGACCGAAACGAATTGCACATGTCTACTGGAGATTGCACTACCATTTACTGTAGGCATGTTTACAAATTTGCTGAACAAAAACTAACCCTTCACTGTTTTAGCAACCTATTTTTTCTCTTCCATGAAGTACATCCTTCCCTTACCTCTTGTGCTACTATACCCCACTCCTTCAATAATGTAAGCTTATTTGAGCAGGGCCCTGAACACCCTCTGTTTCTGTGCAAAGAGATCGTCTAGTTGCAAATACATATACATATTGTAGAGTACCACCTATTGTAGAGTACTATGGAATTTGTTGGCGCTTTTTAACCTAATAATAATAATAATGAGTTAATAGCTGAGCAAAGATGGCTGATATCAACAGAATGTGAATGAACTGTCAAGTAAGCACTGGTCATGACCAAAGATTTCCTAAAATAACCCTGCTCAGGGAGTGGAGTCAGTGGTGGAGTGGCAATGGTGGAGTGGCAGTTTTCCTTAAACTTTAAAATAAACTTTTTTTATCTCGCATAAAACTGTAGAACTTTGATAATAACTAGCTCTACATAATTTGTTATTATTAAAGAAAACAGTTATCAGCAGAAGTTCCAAGAGGCACAGTAGGAATATAATGCAAATATTGGAAATGTATATATTTGTAATTTAATTAAAATGTTATCATTTACATGCCCATCATCGCTCTTCTTCATATTTAGAAACCTGCCATCAAAACAATTCTTGATAAAAAAATATCTACAAGGACAGCAAAGAAAAATTATTTTGTATATTCTTGATGCAAATTCCTGTAAAGAACATTTGCTTTCAACAACGCAAGCTGAATGAATAATTAGCGTAATAGTCATCTGGGAATAACAAAATTGGCTCATTTTTATCTTAGCACTGTAGTCTCCTTCCACTTTGGTAATTAACATAGTTTTTTGGATTGCACTAGAGTGCAATGTTTAGCAGTATAATAAAATGATACCCATGCATGCTTTTTATGTGATTAAATTGAAATATTCATTACATCTAAAGCTTGTAGAGAATGTGTAATGTGTGTTTAATCAGTAGCAAGAAGTCCTGCATAGTGTGTGAAAGAATTATAGTTCATTGTGTGATCACTTTATTTTTATTAATACAGCATTCTTTCATAAACCAAATATTGGAATTTATTACATGAATTCTTGATACATTTTTGCATTAACTAAGGATCTTATAGTTCACTGTGTCTCTTTTCCCATTGCATCTGGCACAAATTAATAGCACAAAACAGAACAATGCTCTTTTTTTGCATGATTAGGCTCCATTTGTTCAGGGATTCTGACCAACTAAACCACATGTGGACTCTGACTACTCTTTAAAATTATGAAACCAGGGGGCTGCACTCACCTGAACATGCATAAATTTGAGTGCGGCTGGGGGCCAATTTATGCAATACACAAGATACAGTGCACTCACTTATACACTAAACAGCAACTTCAATGTTGACAGATTTTATTAGTTTTTTAAAAAACAAAACCCTAATCTAGGCAAAAATAATGGGGTTTTAGTTACATTATATGATCATACATTGCATAAGCCTGCCACAATGTCAATGTACCCCATCTTTGGCAAGTCCTAGTCTAACAGCCTAATGTCTGCTTTTATGAGATTAACCCACTTACTTGGGGAACAAATTCCATCTGGGGCTCTCTGCAGTACAAATCTAAATAGCTCCCTGGGATGAGGCACCTGTGACAGGGAGGGGTGCAGTTAGCTAGACTCATATATATATATGAAACCAGGGGGCTGCACCATGGGCGTCCACAGGAATTTTTCCGGGGGAGGGCATAATTGTAAGGACATCCATGCTTGGTCCCTTTTTGACAGTGTTATGAAACGGAAGGGGAATAGTCATTATCACATAAAGCCAGGGTGAATAGCGTTTTCACAACTATGGTGTCAGGAATAAATGTTTGTATTCCTGACACTATAGTGTTCCTTTAATCAAATTAAAGGAACATTCTGGTCACCATAACAGCTTCATCTAAACATGGAATGTGACGGCAGATAAGAACTATTCGGCCCATCTAGTCTGCCCAATTTTCTAAATACTTAGTCCCTAGCCTTATCTTATAGTTAAGATAGCCTTATGCCTATCCCACGCATGCTTAAACTCCTTTACTGTGTTAACCTCTACCACTTCATCTGGAAGGCTATTCCATGCATCCACTACCCTCTCAGTAAAGTAATACTTCCTGATATTATTTTTAAACCTTTGTCCCTCTAATTTAAGACTATGCCCTCTTTTTGTGGTAGTTTTTCTTCTTTTAAATCTGGTTTTCTCCTTTACTGTGTTTATTCCCTTTATGTATTTAAATGTTTCTATCATATCCCCCCTGTCTCGTCTTTCTTCCAAGCTATACATGTTAAGATCTTTTAAGCTTTCCTGGTAAGTTTTATCTTGCAATCCATGAACCAGTTTAGTAGCCCTCCTCTGAACTCTCTCTTAAGTATCAATATCCTTCTGAAGATACGGTCTCAAGTACTGCATAAAATACTCCAAGTGAGGTCTCACTAGTGTTCTGTATAATGGCATGAGCACTTCCCTCTTTCTACTTCTGATACCTCTCCCTATACAACCAAGCATTCTGCTAGCATTTCCTGCTGCTCTATTACTTTGTCTGCCTACCTTTAGGTCATCAGAAATAATCACCCCTAAATCCCTTTCCTCAGATGTTGAGGTTAGGACTCTATCAAATATTCTGTACTCTGCCCTTGGATTTTTACGTCCAAGATGCATTACCACATTAAATGTCGGTTACCACAACTCTGACCATTTTTCTAGTTTGCTTAAATAATTTGCCATTTGGCTTATCCCTCCTGGAACATCAACCCTGTTACATATCTTAGCATCATCAGCAAAAAGACATGCCTTACCATCAAGACCTTCTGCAATATCACTAATAAAAATATTAAAGAGAATGGGTCCAAGCAGGGCCTCCACCAGAAATTTTGGGGCCCCAACTCAGTGGTGGATCCGGGGGGGGGCAACGGGGCAATTGCCCCCCCCCCCCGAGATTCTCCCCTGCCGGCTAATGCAGGGCTGGCATTGTCCAAGTGCCAGCCCTGCAATGTACCCTCCCCGGTCTGCAGACACATTGCTGGCAGCCGGCAGGGGATGGAGAGGGAGGGAGGACCCGGGAGCTCAGCCTGCAGCTCCTCCAGGTCCTCCTCTTGCAAGTATGGAGCGTTGCCGCGTTTACCACGGCAACGCTCCAAATCTCGCGAGAGTGAACTCTAGCCAAATACCGCCCACTGGGTCCTCCTCCTACCACTGGGACCACCAATGAATCCCCCACCGGACCACCAGGGATCCAGAAATGTCCCCCCTCCTCCCAGTAAAGGTAAGAAGGGAGGGGAGACATAATGAATATTTATTTAAATAAAATAAAATAAAAAAAGGCCTCCCCACCCTCCTTCCCCCATACACACACTGCCCCATACACACACTACACACACTGCCCCCCATACACACACTACACACACCCCCAAACACACACTGCCCCCCATACACTGCCCCCCATACACACACTACACACACTGCCCCCATACACACACTACACACACTGCCCCATACACACACACTACACACACACTGCCCCCCCACATACACACACTGCCCCATACACACACTACACACATTGCCCCACAAACACTGCCCCCATACACACACTACACACATTGCCCCACAAACACTGCCCCCATACACACACTGCCCCAAATACACACACACTGCAACTCTCACACACACTGTCACCCTCACATACACACTGCACTGCTCACACACACACACACACACTGCAGCTCCCTCACACATACACTGCCCCCTAACACCTACACTGCCGCCATCACGCACTCGCACACATACACTTCACCCCTAACACATACCATTGCTCCTATGCCCTATATTCCAGCAGACCCCAGGCAAGTTGTCAAACTGTTCTTCAACGGTTTGACTACTTACTCTGGGATGGGATCCTGGCACTACTGGTACCATAACTACTACACTGAGCTGTAGTGGTTATTGTGCCTGGATTATTTCTTTAAATAATCTACAAGTGCCCCTCCCGAGATCAGGCTCTGGATCCGCCACTGCCCTAACTCAGCTCAGGGTCTGGGCCCCCTGGGGCCCGCCTCCAAATACCGCCCACTGGGTCCGCCTCCAAATACCGCCCACAGGAATACACACACAGACACAAACACACACACTGAAACAAAAGGACACAGATACATACTAACAGACACACATACTGAAACAGACATACACGCATACAGGCATACATACTGACACACACATACTGAGACATACACACAGGCATACATTGTGACAGACAGACACATACATGCAGACACACATGCATGAGGACATAAAGACACATACATACATTCAGACACCGACATACATACATACACACACACATACATACAGACATACTGACAGACATACAGACACTGACATCCATACACACATACATTCATAATGGCATACAGACATACATACATACATACATATATTCAGACTGACATACATGCATATATACAGACATACATGCATACAGACATCCATACACACATACGCACAGACATACGTTCATAATGATATGCAGACATACATTCATACGGACATACAGACATACATATATACATACATAGACATACATGCATGCATACAGACAGACACACATACATACCGACATGCATGCATACAGACAGACAAACATACATAGACATACATGCATACAGACATACATGCAGGAGACATACAGACAACTCTCCCCCCCTCCCTCACTTACCTGATCTATAGGCTTACTCTCCCCCCCTCATCCCTCACTCATAGGCATGCGCACAGCATTTTTCACCCCTGTCATTATTTAATATAATAATATCAATTTGGGGAATGCTTTTCTCATCCCATCAGCCTCTCCACTGGGGCGAGCTGTGAGGTCACCTAAAATTTTAAAAAAATCAGAGTTGTCAGGAGATGGAGGCAGACCTGTGCTGGCCACCTGGCCGAGCATTCTGCCATATAAATGTTCCGCACTGAAGTTCCGGCGGTCGCACGTGCTCTGCGAGCCAGAACTTCACTGCTTACTTTGCAGCAGGACTGCGCCTGTTGCTGTGAGCTGGCTCAAGGTATGAGCACAGGAGCCAGTACCGGCAGAAAGGAGTCCGCAGCAACGGTGGGAACGTGAGGAGCAGAGCTGCGGATACAAAGAGAAGTGCCTGTGCCTGCCACCTTTTCTCCCCAACTCCTTCCTAGTCTGACATGTATGCTTGGCTAACTACTTCCCCAAACTATCTCCTACCCTCCCTGTGGCAAAAGTAACCTCGCCACTGGTTTTTGTGGGGGCCTGTTTGCCAGCCTCTTGCCCCAGGACTAGGGCCCCTGGGGGTATTGCCCTTTGGGAACGTTATTTGGGCATATTGGATTGTAACACACTTTTTCTGCCCCTTTAATTCCATGAGAAAATGTACCTCTTCCCCTCCCTCTTTTTCCTGTCTATTGTTTCTCCAGCAGGGCGTTGTCCCAGGGACACTGCCAGACCAGTTTAAACTGGCTGCTTAGTCCCTCCACAATCTCTCATCAGTCCTTGCTAAACTTTAACCCCATGGCGATTTTATGCTGTTCGTGGGATCTCAGCGCTGTTCGGATATATTGAGCGCTCAGATCCAAGCTAGCTGGGGATAGGTTGAATGTGGGGGTTCTGTTCAGTATAATAGGAATTATGTATTTTTATGTATTTTTACTGTTGTTGTAAATGGAGATATTCCCTGTACCTGGAGATAATTAAGTTACCACACCCACTTAAGCCAATTATCTCAAGGATAGAGGAGAAGATAGACAGGCTGCACAGCCTAAATCTGTGGAACTGTTTTGGGCAGGAAAGCCATGCTTGTAGTCGGTCAAATAGGACTTCCACCTATCTTTTGAACCACTGGACCAAATTGTATGATTTTTAAATATGTTTGTATACAGATTATGCTGGTTCAGAATATGTAAATTGCATGCATGGTTTGGAAGTTATGAATATTGTGTAAAACTGTACATTTTCCTGCCTGTGATAATTAAGTTAGCCCATTGTGTTGATATAATTGTATCACAGGCAGAGGGAAGGGTTTGTGTGTATTAGCTGGGAGTGTCTGACTGTACTGTACGTTGTTGATTGGCTGTTCCACAGGGCCCAGGTGGGTGGTACCTTGTGAAGAAATGTGTATAAAAGAAACAATATAGCCCCAGCTCAGTCTGTTCCTCCTTACACTCCAAAACTGTGTGTCATCCTGTTATTGATGGGAAAGAAGATTTGCTCCTGTGTCTGCTGCTCCAGCCTGCAGGAGATTTAAGGGAAGAAGGCTTGCTCCTGTGTCTGCTGTTCCAGCTTACAGGAGATTCACCAGGGAAAGTCCTTGTAAGGACTAGAGCTAATTCCCCATTTGGCTCCAGGAAGGAGCGGTTTCAGAGTTCCCAGGACTGAGTGTCGTCCAGTGCCTGGAGGTGTCTGCTGGAGTGCTTGGAGCCCTCAGGAAGCGCTAGGAGCATCCTTCAACAGAGGTACCCAGTCGGGGTGCCAGGTGATCCGTTACACTCCCCAATCCCTCTCCAAACTGCAATCTAAACGTCCTAATTCCCCCGAAATCTGACACAAACTTCCATAATCTTTTTCCAGATTGCCACCTAACCTCCCCAGTCAAACTGCGTCATTTCTTTAATCCTTCCTCAGTCTGCCACCTCATGTCCCTAATCCTGTTTTAGACTAAAACGTAATCATTTCCCAGCCTTTTCTCTCTCTTCTCTCTCTATGCCATCCACATCACTGTCACCACCACACACGGTAAGCCAATGCCCAGCACACACAGACACACACTTCACCCCATAGGACACACACACAAACACACACTTAACCCCCACTCTCTGCAGTTTTAATACTTTTTTAAATGTTTGTTTGTATTGATATTTCTATAAGTGTGGGTCTGTGTATGTATGCAAAAGTGTATATGTATGTATATATATATATATATATATATATATATATACATACACACACTGCTCAAAAAAATAAAGGGAACACTTAAACAACACAATGTAACTCCAAGTCAATCACACTTCTGTGAAATCAAACTGTCCACTTAGGAAGCAACACTGAGTGACAATCAATTTCACATGCTGTTGTGCAAATGGGATAGACAACAGATGGAAATTATAGGCAATTAGCAAGACACCCCCAATAAAGGAGTGGTTCTGCAGGTGGTGACCACAGACCACTTCTCAGTTCCTATGCTTCCTGGCTGATGTTTTGATCACTTTTGAATGCTGGCGGAGCTTTCACTCTAGTGGTAGCATGAGATGGAGTCTACAACCCACACAAGTGGCTCAGGTAGTGCAGCTCATCCAGGATGGCACATCAATGCGAGCTGTGGCAAGTAGGTTTGCTGTGTCTGTCAGCGTAGTGTCCAGAGCATGGAGGCGCTATCAGGAGACAGGCCAGTACATCAGGAGACGTGGAGGAGACCATAGGAGGGCAACAACCCAGCAGCAGGACCGCTACCTCCACCTTTGTGCAAGGAGGAACAGGAGGAGCACTGCCAGAGCCCTGCAAAATGACCTCCAGCAGACCACAAATGTGCATGTGTCTGCTCAAATGGTCAGAAACAGACTCCATGAGAGTGGTATGAGGGCCAGACGTCCACTGGTGGGGGTTGTGCTTACAGCCCAACACCGTGCAGGACATTTAGCATTTGACAGAGAACACCAAGATTGTCAAATTCGCCACTGGCGCCCTGTGCTGTTCACAGATGAAAGCAGGTTCACACTGAGCACATGTGACAGACGTTACAGTGTCTGGAGACGCCGTGGAGAACATTCTGCTGCCTGCAACATCCTCCAGCATGACCGGTTTGGCAGTGGGTCAGTAATGGTGTCGGGTGGCATTTCTTCGGGGGGGGGCGCACAGCCCTCCATGTGCACGCCAAAGGTAGCCTGACTGCCATTAGGTACCGAGATGAGAACCTCAGATCCCTTGTGAGACCATATGCTGGTGCGGTTGGCCCTGGGTTCCTCCTAATGCAAGACAATGCTAGACCTCATGTGGCTGGAGTGTGTCAGCAGTTCCTGCAAGACGAAGGCATTGATGCTATGGACTGGCCCACCCGTTCCCCAGACCTGAATCCAACTGAGCACATCTGGGACATCTTGTCTCGCTCCATCCACCAACGTCACGTTGCACCACAGACTGTCCAGGAGTTGGCAGATGCTTTAGTCCAGGTCTGGGAGGAGATCCCTCAGGAGACCATCGGCCACCTCATCAGGAGCATGCACAGGCGTTGTAGGGAGGTCATACAGGCACGTGGAGGTCACACACACTACTGAGCCTCATTTTGACTTGTTTTAAGGACATTACATCAAAGTTGGATCAGCCTGTAGTGTGTTTTTAAACTTTAATTTTGAGTGTGACTCCAAATCCAGACCTCCATGGGTTAAAAAATTTGATTTTCATTTTTTTATTTTTGTGTGATTTTGTTGTCAGATCATTAAACTATGTAAAAGAACAAAGTATTTCAGAAGAATAATTAATTCATTTAGATCTAGGATGTGTTATTGTTGTGTTCCCTTTATTTTTTTGAGCAGTGTATATATATAATCTGCCAAATGAAGCCAGCACTCAAGGACTTGTAAAAAAAATGAAAAAAGGGTTTTAATCCATAGAACTTGTCAACTTTTCAGTTTACATCAGCAAACTTTCATCAGCACATCAATTGTTGCCCTATGAAAGTTTGCTGATGTAAACTGAAACGTTGACAAATTCTATGGATTAAAACCCTTCATTTGGCAGATTGTATTTTGGTGCAGCTGAGCACCGGGCATTTAACCAAGAGGAAAGCAGGAGTGCAAAACACCAACAAATTGTGTGTATATATATATATATATATATATATATATATACATGCAGTGTGCGTGTTTGTGCATTAGGGTGCAAACCCTAATACAATAGGCTGCACACGCCTATGCCCTCACTTACCTGATCTATAGGCTGTATCCTCCCATCCCTCACTTCCCTGATCTGTAGGCTGCCCCCCCATGCCTCACTTCCCTGATCTATAGGGCTGCCCCCCCATGCCTCACTTCCCTGATCTATAGGCTCTCCCGCCCCCCCATGCCTCACTTACCTGATTTGTAGGCTGCTACCCCATCCCTCACTTACCTGATCTGTAGGTTGTCTCTGCAGTCTGGGAGTTGCTGGCTGCACTCTGTGCTACTCCCCTGCGGATTCAGTCAGGAGAGAGAAGCAGGATAAGATGTAGCTTCCTATCCCTGTCTCTCTCCATACACAGCAACTTCAATGTTGACAGATTGTATTAGGTTGTTTGGATACAAAGATGGGGTACAGTGACGTTGTGGCAGGCTTATGCCAGCTCCTTGGTTTTGCACCCCTCCCTGTCACAGGTGTCATCTCAGGGCCCTATTTAGCCTTGTACTGCAGAGAGCACCAGATGGATTTTTTTCCCCAAGTAAGTGGGTTAATCTCATAAGAGCAGACATTAGGCTGTTAGAGTAGGACCTGCCAAAGATGGGGTACATTGACATTGTGGCAGGCTTATGAAATGTCTGATCATATAATGTAGCTAAACCCCCATTATTTTTGCCTAGATTAGTTTTTTAAAAACTAATACAATCTGTCAACATTGAAGTTGCTGTTTAGTGGAGAAGTGAGTACACTGGATCTTGTGTATTATACTCTTTAAAATTAGACACGCAGACAGATAACAAAATAGTAAGTTAAGTGCTCAGAATATAGTGTTGTGATTCTGATATTCCAATCAGAATGCTCTGACAGGTAAATCTTGAACCTTACCTGCAAGGCTCAAGATCTGTAAGAGCACTCTAATTGGTTGGCCGGCACCCTAGTCTACATGACAGGACATTCAGTAATGGTGAATGTAGGCATCACAAGAACACGGAGGAAAGGTGAATATTGTGGGAATACTTTTTTCTGACACAGGAAGTGGAGCTGACAAACTTCTTGTGTTAGAAAATGTCAGGTGTAGGAAAATACATAAGACAAAGTAGTCCTTACTTTATCTTGGTTTTAAAGAAAACTAGATCAGAAATAAAGAAAAGAACAGATTCTGAGAGAGGAAGAGAAGAAGAAGAGATTGGTGAAAGGTAAGTTTGGCGTGACAGTGCCGCTTTAAGCTTTTGCCAGTTCTTAGAGTTCTCATGTTTGTTTTTGTTATATTATACATCCATCGTGAGAATGTTATACAGCTTTCACTTTCTTCCATATACCCTCCCCATTCATTCTGTTTCCTTCCCTGTTCTCTAACTGCTCACCTACTCTTTTCTATTGCCATCCCTCCTTTGCATGGAAAACAATATACATTAACTTATTAACATTGTAATTTATATCACCTAGCTCTACAACATAGTGCAACATAATACATTCCCAGCTCAGAAAAATATCAAGTTTCTGGACAGAAACATAAAATAAGTAAACACTTGGCTTATGCATTCTGTGAAAGCTTGTGATAACATGTATATAATACAATTGTTAAATCAATACATAGGTCCCATGTGATAAGAGGAATACTGATCAGCTTGCTCCTCTGCTTGAAACAATCATGGGACCCCAAATGAGTAGTGAATGGAACTTACTCATACAGGTCAGGTCAACCTACACCAACTGCACTTCAGGATCTCTGAAATAATGCAGGATAGCGGATCTCTCAGAGGAATTCCCAGTACCACGGTGACAAGTCCAACAGTACAGTAGTCTTCCAATGGAGAGAGCATGCTATAGGGTTTCCTTAGGAAGAAACCTGAGGCCCAACAGGTATCCAGTAAAATAGTTTTTAGATTGCACAATTTCACTCTCGAAATAGCATATGATTGGGGTTCTCAGATTGGTATTTGCCTTTCCTTCTCTTCTGCTTACCAACCTTAGACTAACGCTAAGAGATTTAACCAATCTAATATATATATATATATATATATATATATATATATATATATATATATATATATATATAGATAGGAAAACTGTATAAAATCTAGAACATTCTTTTGCTAAGGGGAGAGTGCCAGTTCTTTAACTTTTATATTTATAAAACGCAGAAATATGTTGTGACGGACCGCTCGATGCTCCTAGTGCTCACCGAGGAATTCCAGCACTCCACCAGACACCGTAAGCACTGCAGACCCCACTTCCAGCGATGCAGCTGTGCTGTGTTCTTGCTGTCCTTCACCCACCCTGGACCCAAGACCAGGATCCAACTTCCAGTGGGCAGACCTCTCCTACTCCCAGAGAGCGTAGCAGGAACGGCTCTTATAAGAGCTAGTGATTATAATTCCTGGGGAGTATAGTGATATAGCAATCCCCAGGATAGATACATCCGTTTCCCCAACACATGAGATGAGACTCTATGTTGAGGGTAAGCAGGAACAGAATTTTAATGGAGGCACACTGGCTGATGATGATTGTATTACCCCTCCTTCCGGGTATGTGTTGAGTTCCAAGCCTCATTGTGAGTTTCATAATGCGTTCACACGGCGCTCAGTTAGCTGGGAGGATATAACGACTTCATCCCAGCTCTGATGTCATCACTGGGGCCTGGTGGCGCTCTTAAAACACAGCAGTGCTGACAGGGCCCCCGGAAATCCATTGCCATCAGTTGTCCCCAAGAGCATGGGCCACCCGATGGGCCCCTTCAATGTGGCCCCGGCGGTTTTTCCGCGGGGCCGCACCACAATGCTTGCTGGCACTCTGGTTGCAGGGGTTCACAGGGCTGCTGGGCTCCATTGAGTGAAGGGCCCGGTCGCAGCTGCGACCCCTGCGACCACGGTAGTTCCACCACTGTCTGTGCGTTACATGCCTGATTTGCCCACAAGTCTTTTTATAGTCTCTCATGTGTTGTGTTCTGGGTTTGTGTGTTTTGGTTCCTACCTCAATCCTGACAAACACCAGATAAAATGTAGGGTGTATTCACAGGGCTCAAAATGTCTGTTCTAGCCATAAGCAAGCCAAAACACTTGTAAGCGTATCATGGACCCTCTAGTTTTATAGTGTCTAGTAGTGAAGGTTAGTAGTGTGGGACTTAGATTTTTTGATTTTTAATACAGATGTATTTTTAAAAATCTACGTAGATTCTACAAACAAATACATAACAGCCCTACTGAGTAATACCACCCAACATAAAGAAAAACAAATCACTAAAATTCCTTTTAAGCTGTATTGGTCTTGCATTGAACTTGAACTGACTTCTTTAAATGTCAGTGTGGTCCACAACCATTAATGAACTGACCACAGTGTGTATGGCAAAACTTCCTATTCCACTCTAAAGTTTTGCATCAATGAGTGGTTAAGCCACCATGTGGAATGCTAAGCAATAAGACTGAAGAATTATACAAGATTATGTTTAGATAAAAAATTTCTATGGTCCTAGCAAAGATAATGCCTGCTAATTGTTACTATTTCACAGTAGGTTTGAGCACCGAGTAAAATTGAAAATTCATTGTGTTTTATCTGCCAATCTCTGTCAGAGATTATCTGTGAGCATGTGAAGTGCATTTGCATTTTGTCTACTTAAAACGGTTTCCATATTCATTAAGTTTTAGGAGTAAGCTACCTGACACTTAGTCATGCATCCTAGCTCTTCGTTTACCTTTGATGCTGTATTCAGCACAATACTTTCAGAAAAATTAAGAGGCTACTAGTTTTATAGAAACTAGACATGTTAGACACTTTTATTGACCAGCTAAACAGCCTGTACCTAGTAGCCATACATCTTTATTCTTGATTCTTTATTGAATTCTTAGTATATATTTATTATTTTACAGTTAAAATATCTTGTTATTCATTCTTTTCTTTGCTGCCTGCTTGTTTTTTTTTTCTTACTCTGAGAAGGCACACAATCATATCTAGAAATAATTCCAGATGTCAAATAGAATCCAGTATGTAAAGCATTAAGATGTTAGATGTTGTGAGACTATAAATACTACGTATGTAGTGACTCAGGGTAGTTCTGTTATAGTTTATTCTCCAAGGTACCTTTCCCTTAAAATATAAAAGAAAAATGTAAATGATGACAAGACTTATGAAACAGTTACAAAACTCTAGTGGAGTTGTTAGCTGGTTCATCTTAATACTTGAAGTCTCTCCAAAAAGATTTTATAAAACCAGACAAACTCCACTCTAATAACAACCACTCTGCAGAACTTAAAATGGTCACATAAAAAAAATTAATGAGCGGGGGTGGGCCTGACCGCCATGCTGGAAAGACGCACATTGCATTGGCTCCTCAGCAATTTATCTTTTCAAGCAAATAATCTTCCTTCTCACGCCACATTTTGGCCCCAGCTGATGCTAACCAGAGTGTGGAATCTCTTGTGCAATTTTACTGGTAAGGTTCTGTTCCTGCCCTGCCTGCAGAGTGCTCCGACCGATGGGTGAAACTCGAGGTCTGGTGTGGAGAGTTGGTGGGAAAGAAAGCTGATCTCCTGTTGCTCAACCTACATGGACTTACCGTGTGCAAAGCTCAGGCCTCGTATTTCCCCCCCTGGGCCGGTCGGAGTTATCCCGGTCTCCGCTGGACTAGAGAGTTATAGTGCTGCATGGTGTGGTGATTTTGGAGGACCACACTTTCTAAGATGACCACTTGGCATGGTCCTGATAAGTGAAGCATGTTGATGAACTGAACCGACACGTATAGCTTTCAGTCCCGAACCCTGACTTACCTGGAGGCTGTCCTGGCAAGCATGGAGGGAGAAGCGGCAGCAAATTCAACTGACGCCCTGCCCACTGCAACAAGTCAGCCGCTAAGTGTAAAGAAGATGACACTCACACTAGCCTGCCCAGACTGCGGGCCATTCCGCACCTAGCCCCAACATGCCAACCGGGTTCCTCGAAGCCCGCCAGATGCGCATGACTATGCCAGTCTCTACGACGCTCCAAGACCCTACGCAGCAATCTGACTGGGATAAAACCTGGCAGAGTGAGTGCCCAAGTCGGCAGATGAAGGTTTCCGGCTCCTGGACAGGGCTGGAGGGATAACCTTAACTGGTGCCATTCTACTGCACTCAAGGGCGGACTTCCCATGCATCCTCACATTCTTACTCTGAGAAGGCACACAATCATATCTAGAAATAATTCCTGTGTGCCAGATGTCAAATAGAATCCAGTATGTAAAGCATTAAGATGTTGTAAGACTATAAATACTACATATGTAGTGACTCAGGGTAGATCTGTTATAGTTTATTCTCCAAGGTACCTTTCCCTTAAAATATAAAAGAAAAATGTAAATGATGCCAAAACTTACGAAACAGTCACAAAACTCTAGTGGAGTTGTTAGCTGCTTCATCCTAATACTTGAAGTTAAGGCCTGGGCTAGCAGAAATTTATGATTGATGCAGCCTGAAATAAGGCAAGCTCAACTCCTTAAGGGCCAGTGCCTACTGTGGAGTCTGGAGGGGGAAAGAGGAGGCATTCTTTTTAGCAAAGAGAAGGACTTTCTCTCTTGGCCCCTTAGCGGAGTGGGATGACCGCTACCAGAAAACTGCAGTGTCTTATCACATCACTGCTTCACTTCATGTTTTATTTTCTAGTACCCAGCGATATTAATATTTTGCCCAGCATGTTACCTAATCGGTTTCATCCTAATTACATATAGCTTAGTTCCCATGCCGTGGTGTTGGCTGACACTGGACTTCCCATCCAGGGCCAGCTTTGCAAAGCAAAGCATTTCTATATGTATTTTTTCTCTCTCCTGTATTATAGTTATGTTTCTTTAGGCTAAAAGTGCTGTCCTATACAGCCTGTCCTCTCATTATCTAGCATGTAACCAGTGCTTAATTTAATTAATAGCGTGTTCTCTTATCTCATGTTCCCATAATTACTATTGAAGACACCATCTCCCTCATGTTGAGTTTAATTGTCCTTGTCATTTTAATTTTCATGCCTTCTTTCCCTTTTCTCTCATTCTTATATTGTGACCACAGGGCCTCCTTAAAGGGACAATGGTGGATACCCTAGCTGAGTTTACATATATACCTCGTTGAGTGGCACTTCAATGCAAGCTCAATGGCTGTACTTACTAGTCTGGATAGCCTTAGCTAATAATATGCATTTGTTTTTAAAGGAGTCTAGCCCAGTGCCTAGCTTGATTATTATACTGTATCTATGATTATTAAATGTGCGCCACTCTTGATTTCCCATATGAATCGCGTACAGCTTTGCCTCTATGCCTACACTGTTATTCTTACATGTTATTACTTGCCTTGCTTTTGCGGTTGTGGCATAGCAAGAATGCATGTTACTATCATGCACATCAAAAATAAAGAATTAAAAAATAAATTAAAACAATTAATGAGCAAAAAAAAAAAAGAAGTAAATATGTTTTGATTTGCTTACTAGCAATGGATGGGATGATCATTTGGAAAATTAACAGCTGTTAATTAAATAGTGATCCTTGTCAAATTAAAAATTAACTTTTTTTCTAAATGGCAACTAATTAAATCCAGTTTGGCTCTGAACAAAGGAACTTTCAATAACCTTTTACTAACTGAGAAGCCATTTTGTTTTAACACATTTGGTGAGAATACATTTTTCACATTGCATTGGTTTAGTAAGTATTAACAGCATTAATTCCGAACGATAGTTAGAAATTCCATGCACCCTGGCAATTAGTTTACGTTGGATCATTTACTTACACGGGTTAATATTTGGATTAATTGTTCATTATTACGATTGTGTTTTACATTTGGAAATATTTCCAGAATCATGACTTCCAAATAACATCTGCCTCCACAGTTAAAAACAATTACTTGTTTCTTTTCTTTCATAATTGTTCTGAGAAACAAATTCAAAATTTTTTACTGGTTGCGCTTCAGCAGTGTATAAAAATTAAAAGGATAAAGATCACTCATGATTACATTTGTATTTTATTTAAGCCAATGTTGGCTACTAATAATGTGGTGCCCAGAAAATGGCCAGTTTCCTGGACTGCTAAATTGCCAACATGAGCCCAGTCTCCTGACCTTTTGACTGACGTTAACCTCGAAAAAGTGTATTCAAACTGGTCTTTTTATAAGATTACATTTATTTTAAAAATCATAGGATCCTGATGAAAAAGTCCAAGCAAGGACTGAAACATTGATGTTATAACTATTTTTTAAAATAAATGTATGTAATTTCTGATAACATGGTGCATTCATCTTGCCATCAATTTTTACAAGATTCCCCGTGCCTTTAGAGCTCACACAGCCCGAAAACATCAGTGAGCCACCACCATGCTTCACAGTGGAGTTGGTATACTTTTCACTATAGTCCTTGTTGACCCATCTCCAAACATAGTGCTTATGGTTCTGACCATAAAGCTCTATTTTGGTCTTGTCACTCCAAATTACTGTGTGCCAGAAACTGTGAGGGGTGTCAAGGTGTTGACACACCTCACAGCTTTATATTGTAACAGGTTTTTTTTGTGACATTGGTGCAGTAAAGGCTTCTTTCTCACTACTCGACCATGCAGCTCATTTTTGTTCAAGTATGCTCGTATTGTGCTCCTTGAAACAACCACACTGTCTTTTATCAGACCAGCCTGTATTTCTCCTGAGGTTACCTGTGGGTTTTGCTTTGTATCCAGAACAATTCTTCTTGTGGCTGAAATCTTTCTTGGTCTACCTGACCTTGGCTTGGTATCAAGAGAACCCCGAATTTTCCACTTCTTAATAAGTGATTTAACAGTACTGACTTGCATTTTCAAGACTTTGGATATCTTTTTATATCCTTTTCCATCTTTATAATCCATTACCTTGTTACGCAGGTCTTTTGACAGTTATTATTATTATTATTATTATTTTTTTATTATTTATATAGCGCCAACAAATTCCGTAGCGCTGTACAATGGGTGGACTAACAGACATATAATTGAGATCAGACCACTGACGTACAGGAACAGAGGGGGTTGAGGACCTTGCTCGATGAGCTTACATGCTAGAGGGAGTGGGGTATATTGACACAAAGGGTTAAAGTAGGGGAATTAAATAGTTTGTTACAGAAGGGTTTATTGAGTGCTTGGTAGGTCATTTTTGACAGGTGCAGGAACGGAGTCATGGGGTGGGGGATGAGAAACCTGCTGACAGTTTAATTGATACGCTTTAATGAAGAAGTGAGTTTTCAAAGATTTTTTGAAGGAATGGAGGCTGGGGGGAAGGGAGTTCCACAGAATAGGTGCAGCCCTGGAGAAGTCTTGAAGGCGAGCATCAGAGGTGGGGATCCGGGCAGAGGATAGGCATAGGTCTTGGGCTGACAGTTCTTTTCTGCTCCCTATGGCTCAGTATCTAGCCTGCTCAGTGCATCCACCTGAGAGCTAACAAGCTCATTGACTATTTATACAGACACTAATTGCAATTTTAAAAGCAACAGGTGTGGGAAATTAACCTTTAATTGCCATTTTAAACTGTGTGTGTGTAACCTTGTGTGTCTATAACTAGGCCAAACATCGGGTATGTAAACTTTTGATCAGGGCAATTTAGGTGATTTCTGTTATTATTTTGTATATTCTTTATTTTTAGCATGCAAGATAATATAAACAGGCTTGATATGCTACAACACCTTTTAGGTGAATACATATGGTTAAATTTTCATGGCATAGAAGAAAAAAATTGCACATTTTATATTAAGGGTAAACAAGTTAAACTGAGCGCTTTCTCATTATTTGAGTAATAAACAGGCTAATACAAGGTATGTCAGTTGATGATGAGCCGGTAAGCTTATAGGGAACATTTCGTGTAGGCTGACATCAACTTATCTAAGCTAAGAAGTTAATAGAATATGCAAAACTATAATTAAGATTAGTGCTGGAGCTTGGTAGTCACTGGGTACTTAGGTTTACGGCAACGGGAGGTAGCCCGTTTGAAGCTGGGGACATACATTGCTATACATAACAAGTATATTTAGTTTGGCTGGCTTAGAAGCTTAGTGCCAGTTTCAGTGGGTATCTCTGGGTAGCAGGTTGGGCAATTAGAGTAGTGGGGATAAGCTGAGCATTAGGCGGCCTGTAGCCATAGCCTGAGGCGGCACAACCAATGCTCACTAGTGGTAGCCCACCAAACTTGGGAAACCTGAGTCCATATTGCTGCAGGTGAGGGCAATGCCAGTCCTAGGTGCCTGTGTGGTCTCGTTATGCCACATAGTCACAGTAACTGGGTCATGGCCTCCAGGCCGTCTTAGTTCCCCTTGATTTGTGACGCCATATGTGAGCTCTCCGACAGAGTGGCAGGCCAGCGTGGAGTTGGCTCCATCGTGAGTGCCGTGCAGGGACACAGCGGGAAAGTGGCAAGATGGTAAGGTGCATGTTCGGTGATGGCGCTTTGAGAGTCCGCCGGTGGGCCCATCAGCGAGATGGATGCTTCTCCGTGTGGGTTCTGGATTGATAAACAGCATCTTCAGTTTAATTTTCCTGTGTGGTAGGTATAATGGGGTGGATATCGTAAATGCTCAACGCGTCTCAAGAAGTCTTGACAGATGAGGTCAAACTGAGCTTCAAAGCGCTCTCTACACGCCTGTATCTCTGGGCTTTCTTGTGATTGCAAGGGTTGGTGCTCAGTGGCCAACTTGGGCCCGACATGCGGTCTGTGTTCCTGCCAAGGACTTTCAGGATGTAAGCATGGTGGTTTGCCCAGCGGGGACCTGGATAACCACCGCCAGTCCAGAGGGGGGATGCGGGTCGCCAGGAGAGCTACTGCTTCTTGTGGTCCCTATGGCGAGAGATTGGCCACGTCTTCTGGCCACCTGGCCGCCTTCCACGTAAGGCCAAATGTGGAGTGGGGAGTGTGGAGTGTTCGCTAGAGAATTTCACGAGGGGGTGTTCGCGGGTCTCCACTCTATTCAGCACTGCATTTTGCTGAGTTGGGCTGCTTTTGTCGAGATTGAGGCATATATTTTCCAATATCGTGCTGTATTTATGCCGGAGCTCTTTGCAAGCACATCTGGCTAGCAAGGCTGTCAGGCCCTGCCCCCCAATTTCTTTTTTTATTATTATTATTTTAAAAGTAGCTACGCAACTATGTGATAATAAATGGCTTCATATGATCACTATCCTCCAATAAAATACACTTTTGTGCATGATCAGTCATATTTTCAAGATAAATGCCAGAATTTCTACATTTTTGCCAGGGTATGCAAACTTTTGAGCACAACTGTAGGTGTTTGCATCCTCTAAATAAAGAATTTTTTTTAAAACTGAAATTTGCAGTAAATATAATTTTATTATAATCATACAATAAATCAAAAGTCAAAATCAACCAACTGCTCTAAGAAGCTTAATTTGAAAATTGATCAAATCATTACCTTTATATAACAGACCAATGTGTAAATGTATGTTACTCTGTCCTTAACCCCTTTAGGACTGAGCCAATTGTACAAGTTGTGATCAAAACAAAACATAAACAACACCTGGAATTTGCACTATATGTGATTCAACCATATTTCACCTCTTTCATATTAAGTGCACCTACACTTATTATATAGAATTTTGTTCAGGAGAAACAGGGCTTTCATTTTGTTTGTACACTAATCTATTGTGTGGAACTGTACCAAATGCCTTGGCAAAATCCAAATAGATTACATCCACTTCGACACCATGGTCTCTATACTTCTACTTACTTCTTTGTAGAATGCAAACAAGTTACTTGGACATGACCTGTGCTTCATAAAACCATCCTGATTTTTGCTGATAACCATGTTCTTCTCAAGGAATTTTTTAATATTATCCCTTAATAACCTTTCAAATACTTTACCAGCCACAGAAGTTAAGCTCACAGGTCTATAATTTCCAGGCAAGGACACTTCCTGAAAGAAAAATCTTGAAAGATTAAAAACAGAGGTTCACTTATTTCCACACTTAGATCCTTGAGTACTCATGGATGAATACCAATAATACAAAGTGCTGCAGCACTTTGTCTTGAGTCATCCAAT
Source organism: Pelobates cultripes (assembly GCA_933207985.1). Classification (NCBI taxonomy): domain Eukaryota; kingdom Metazoa; phylum Chordata; class Amphibia; order Anura; family Pelobatidae; genus Pelobates; species Pelobates cultripes. Next base: position 196,215,171 of record OW240912.1, on the reverse strand, counting down.
TACACTTTTTATGCAAGTTTTTTGCAGCAATTATTTGCATATCTATTGCCATAGGTCACATTCATAGATTTCACAAATGTATATAAAAACAAAGTCAACAGCAAAATATAGTAATTTAACAAAAAGACTTGATAACAGCATGCTAGTCAAATTGTTAGGTTAACTCCAGTGCTCAAGATTATATCCATGAATTGTTAAAACTGTGATTGTATTTGTGAGCAGTGTTTGGGAGTTTGAATGGAATTGTGTTTTTGTAGTGTATGTGTCTGAGCAAGTAGGGGGTATATGTTTGCATTTGAATGCAGGGATGTGTTTGTATATAGTGTTAGCTTTCAAATACAGGTGTACTTGTGAGCCGTGTTGGTGTTTGAATGAAAGGGTTTTTGGCTATCATTTTAATACAGGGATGTGTTTGATTGAAATGTTTCTGTTTAAATATGTGTTTTTATTAGTGTTGGCTTTAAAATGTGGGTGTACATGTATGTGTAGTATTGGTGTTTGAATTAAGAATTTTTGTATATAATTTTGGCATTTGACTATAGGGTTGTGTTAGTGTTTGATTGCTGGGATGTATGTACATATAGACATACACTGCTACATGCATACATATTTACACAGATGCACATACACACTCAGGCAATCACACATACAAACACTGACATACACAGACAGATACACTCACACTCTGATGTCAGGCCCCCACTCTTCTCAGCACTCACCTCACTATTACATGTAGACCGTCTCCTCTCTCAGGGTGACACCGGGTTGTGGAGCACCGGAGATTGTCATCCGGATTACACCTCTTGGCATGGGATGTTCCTCCAGTGGCCAGGAGTATGCACTGCTGGAAGCCGTGGCTCTCAATCTGCCTTGGTCGGTGTCCAATGCTGGGGATTGCAGCCTGATCTTCATGCCACACTCCTTATGCGCGCATGCAAACATGGTGTGTCTTAAAAGGAAAGTGTCACTACCTGTGGGCTTGTCGGTGATGAAGGCGTGATACGGGGATGCGTGCCTTCTTCCTATATATTGCTTGCTCTTCCCAGCCTACTGTGCTCTTAGTTGATAAGGTTGTATCCAGTTGTGCTCCTTCCCTTATACATTGTCTACCTGGTATTTGACCTTTGACCCGAACTGTCTTTGAACCTATGCTGTCTGACCTGACCCTTTGCTATCCTGACCCTCTTTCTGCCTCATCCTTATCAGTATTTCACTCTCTCTATTATTGCATTCTGGGCTCTGTCTACTAAGCCCTGATAGAATAACTGAGCCATATATGGAGCTAGCAGAATTGGACGAGATACTGTATGCTTCAACCAGACAAGTCTCCTCTCTCACACAAACTGAACAGCTGCTTCAGGCATGGCAGGTACACCACCAGCTCAGTCTGTGGAACAACTAGCAGATACGATCTAATTATTCAATCCTGCAAATCATTCATGATCCCAATGACCTCCATGTATGATGGTGCCAACAGAATAAAAATACCCCAAATCAGATTATTACGACAAGGCCGTAGACCATCACTGACCTCAAATGTAACCGATACATGCTGGAACAAAATTGGGCTCATAAACCAGTTTAGCCTTGGACTGCCTGAGTCCCTAAAGGATGACTGCCCTTTTCAGAATCCCCAGTTCCCTGAAGGCACTCATGTAACAAGCCATCCAGCTTGATCGCTGTCTCAGAAAGAGCTAGCTATACCAGTGGCTCCCAAACATTTTAAGTTCAAGTGCCCTTTCAATATTTTTCTAGGTAGTATATATGTACAGCACTGCAGCAAATACTGGGCCCTTTTTCAGCAGAAATGTTTCCCGGTCAGGGGCAGATCCTGAACCTAATCTTAAGAGGGTCGCTGGTAGATTATCTAAGGAAACAATCCAGGCACAATAACCACTACAGCACTCTGTAGTTGTTATGGTGCCAGGAGTGCCGTGGTGCCCTCCCAGGGTAAGCAGTCAAACTGTTTAAAAAGAGTCTGACAACTTACCTAGGATCTGCTGGGATAGGGGCTGTAGTATGGGAAAGGGGGAGTAGTGTGTGTGTGTGTGTGTGTGGAGAAAGCATTTGAACTGCTATATAATCTATTTACTTCTGCCCGAGGTGGATGCCTCAGATATAGCCACAGGAGATATTTTGTCACACATCACATGGCCTTCTATTCCCACAAGCTAACCATTGTTGAAATGAACTATGGTGTGGGGCATAAGGGATTTTTAGCTATAAAAAGATCCTTTAGTGAGTGGAGGCACCTCTTTGAGGTTGCTGGTTAACCCATCACGGTGTTTACTGATTATAAAAATTTGGAGTATCTTGTTATGGGCAAATGCAAGTATTACAAGTTTTAGAATTAAATGTTGTATTTCTTAAACTGTGTACTTTGTCTATAAGAGATATTGCAAACTGACAAGGTGTTAGAAATGGAACATATTGTTTTTCATACATGTTTCTTTCAGCAATAACCTCTTACCTACTTTCAGTGCATAATATGTTTATGCCAATTTGTCTTAGCTTAATACAAAACAAGTAATGCATAACATCTTCAAGGCTATGCTACATCATCCTGACTTACGTCATCTTGTTCCAAGTCAGGGAATTTCCCATGACGTGTGCACCCTTACATTTTAGTATAAACATTAAGATAAGATGTTCAGACTTTAGGAAGCCATCTTGTCCTAAGTCAGGGAATTTCCCATGACGTGTGCACCTTTAGCTTTTAGATATGGCCTTGTATCTTTGCCAAGTCAAGGGAATAAAAGTAAAAGAAGTTTGACTTTTTCATATATGAACTACAGTAATCCTAAAATGAAAAAAGGTATAAATATGTGTACCTTTTAAATGTTAAGGAACAGAGAGGAGAGATTTGGAGACAGACGCTTCATCTTATAATGACAGAGAGGCTGACATGATGACATGTTCAGGAGGGTATGTTATTCTGTTAATGATGTTTGCAAGCATATAGTTTAATCTTATAAACTCTGCTATAAACTACTGTAATGGATTTTATATGTCTATATTTATATATATTTTTTAAAATAAAATATCTAAAAGACAAAACTTTATTGCTTCCAAGACAATCCTTATTTTATAATGTGTTCTTGATTATTTATATATTTTAAATAGAGGATCTCTTGCTAACTATATAAAATTATAGCTAAGATATCTCTATGGTTAGCCATGCTAAGTTCTATGCTTTAAGACTTTATAGTGATAAATAAGGGAACCAGCTGCGGTTTCAATCTCCACACAGTGAAATGTCTAAATCTGTGACAAGCCTGGTGGGCCTTGTTCTTTCCATTTGACATATTGACCTGGAACAAAGAATCCTGCATTTCCCAAGAAGGAAAACACCATATTACAGGACAAAGGTATGTCAACTCCTGTGCCATCTGTGCTAGATCCAAGTCATTCCACGCCAGAACCGCAGCTCTGCTAATAGCTTTGCCAATGCCTTCATGTCTCTGGAGTCTTGTTACAGCCAATTTTATTGTTAATTCACGTGCTTATAATACCATTGTGCTTGTGGTGGATCACTTGACTAAGATAGCCCATTTCACACCAGTGAAAGACCTTCCATCATCAAAGAAAACAGCAGCTTTGTTCCTTGACTAGATCTTCATGATCATTGGAATACCCAAACCCATCCTTTGTTACAGAGGAACTCAATTCACTTCAAGGTTCTGGTGGGCCTTATGTCACTCCTTAAACATATCCATTGACTTGTCTACAGCTTTTCATCCCCAATTAAATGGACAAACTGAAAGGACCAAACAGACCCTGAAGACCTATCTTCTCCTGGCATCTGCTGAGTTCACATACAAATCACATACACAGGATTCCACTCGCTCTTCCCCTTTCCAACTGAACTATGGATACCAACCTGATTAGTTTCCTGGTTTACCCACACTTACCTCATTTCCTGCAACAATTGACTGTTTATGGGGGAAAAAAATCAATGTTTCAAGCGTGCTCAGAAAACATTGCTAGAAAGCCAATAGTTGTACAAAAAATATGCTGTCAAAATCTGATCTCCACAAAGTCAATCAGTCTGGATATTTACAAAACACATTAACTACCTTGCCCATCCAAACAAAATGGGTCCCAAATATATCAGTCATTTGTGCATTGCAAGCTTATATCTCCAGTGGCTGTACAGTTAGGCCTCCTGAAAAAACATGGCATACAGCCCACATTTAATGTGTCTCTTGAAATCAGTCAATGATGATCCTTTTCCAACCAGAACGCCACCTCCACCAAATCCGGTTATTAAAGTGGGTGAACCTAAGTATGAAGTCCACAGCATCCTCGATTCCTGAAGATGCAGAGGTACCCTTGAATAGTTCATTCATAGGAAAGGATATGGACCCAAAGAAAGATCATGGGAACCCGCTGCCAATGTGCATGCCTCTCATCTTGTCAGAAGATTTAATCTGCTTTATTCCAACGATCCTGCTCCTAGATGCCCATGGAGGAGGCATCCTTCCGGGGATGGACGGTCAGGCCCAAACTCTTCTCAGCACACATTTCACACTCCCACGCCAGACATGTGCAATTCGTTTCATGCCGAATGTACATTTGGGCGAATTTCGTACAATTTGGACATTCGGATGCTTACGAATGTCTGAAGTTCGATTGCCGAAGTGCTGAATTTTCAAAGTGCCGAACTGAACCGCCGAAATCTCAAATTTCCGAATTGCTGAAGTGAGTTAGGGGTAGGGTTAGGGTTCGAATTATTGAAGGGACAAATTGCAGAAGTTCTGAATTTCGGAAGTGCCCAAACAAATGCCATTGGTCCGAATTGCTGAAGCAGACCAATTTTTTTACTTACCTGAATTTCCTTACCGAACCAAATCTTTTGCCCATGCACATCCCTATCCCACACCGTGGAGAAGGCGGGCTGTAGAGAACTGGCAACTGCACTCCTTAGGCATGCACACCAGACATAGTTCGTCTTAAAGGAAAAGTGGGTGTTACTACCAGGGGGCATTTTGATGATACTGGCAAGAAACGGGGAGTGGGGTTCTCCCGTCTTCCTATATATTGCTTGCTCTCCCCAACCTTCTATACTCAGTTATACTGTGCATATAGTTGATTAAGGTGTACCCAGTTGAGCTCCTCTCTTACACATTGTCTACCTGGTATATGACATCTGGCCTGAACTCCATCTATGAACCTGTGCTGCATGACCTGACCCTTTGCTATCCTGACCTCATCTCTGCCTCATCCTTATCAGTACTTTGCCTTGTTTTTTCCTCTATTACCACATTATGGGCTATGTCTACTAATCCTGACACAAATACACTAACACACTGAGACATAGACAAATCCAATTTTCTTATGTTTTTAACCACACTCTTTTTAAAATACCTTTGGTGTGCAGGGGGGTGGCTTGCTTGGGGTCTTGCTGCTAGCTAAGGTTGATAGGAGCTTTTTCCCCCCCTGTTCTCTTCCCCATGCTGCCTGTGCCACATCTTCCTCTGCTCTCCCTCACTGTTAAGGAGTGCTGCTGATATTACAGGGGCCCGATCTTGCTGTTAAATGCCCAACTGTATAAAATACACTATAATAGAATCATCTAATTCTAACTCATTAAATGACAGATTATATCCATTGTAAACTCTGTACTGTATCTGATACATTTTAGGTGCTGCATCCATATTTTGACCATCAAAGTGTGCTTCTTGTTCAAATATTTGGAATGCGTGCCACTTACATCCCAAATCCAGACCCAGCCCAATGTGGAAATGTGATTTCACAAAATGAGCAAGATCTTCAGTTGGAACCTCTAATTGGTTGGACTATTTTCCCCCTTTTTGAAAGGTAAGTTGTTTTATTATAGCTGCTGCTTATGAAATGCACATCTGAGTCTATAAACAATATGAGTGCATATTGGACAATATATAGGTGAAATGATTATAGACTATGCGAGGAAAAAAAGTTTGTTACATATTGAGAAATGTTGTTTTCTTTACAACTGTTTCCCTATCTTTAACCTCATTAATTGGTAAATGTTTTTTTTTGTTTTGTTTTTCTATCCAGAAAAAATCTAAATTTTTGTTCCATTGAATAATGTGCTATCTAGCCATACTGAAACATGCTATCTATCTAGGACATGCAAAATACTCTGATTCTGAAAGTGTTTTTTCTGCAAACTGCTTGGTTGTAAAGGTGTTAAACTAGAAGTACGAGCCTCATGAATTTAGTTCTGGACAGTATTTAATAAAGGCACTTTTTCTGTAGCCAGAGTCCATGAAAATAGCATAGTTGCCAAGTTTTCTTGTGAATTCTGACCTGTAAAGTAGCTATTGCTATCCTAAATGGAACCATATTTAAAACTTATTTTTAATTACAGCAACCCACTAAAAAGGGAGCGGGGCCAGATAGGGTGTGTTTTGTCATCACCAATGACAAGCACGCCCCATCACAAAGTGAGCATGTTTTTTCAATGCTCTTCCAGGGCAGACCATGCGCAGAGCTCTGCTGAAGAGCTCTAGCATGAGAAAAATACCCTGTATTTGTTCAACACAACGCAAGCAAATTTAATAACATGCTTGCACTGTTTGCTTGAAATTTGTCTCTGGTGTAGATGGGATACCAGGAGATAAAAATGCCAGGAAAGAGTATTGTGCAGTGTGAGTGTGGGAGGGTACTGTGTGTGTGTGTGTGTGTGTGTGTGCGCGCAAGAGTGGTGCAGTGTGTGCTGTGTGTGAGTGATGGGTGCTGTGTTTGCGTGAGGGTGCTATGTGCGTGTGATGTTTCAGTGTGTGAGTGAGGGTGCTGTGTCAGGGGTTCAGTGTGTGTGAGTGAAGGTGCTGTGAGTAATGGTGCTGTGAGTGTCAGGGGTGCAGTGTGTATGTGTGTGTGTGTGAGGGTGCTGTGTGTTTTGGGGTGTAGTGTGTGTGCAAGAGGAGTGCAGTGTGTGTGTTAGTGGGTGCTATGTGGGTAAGGGTTTGTGTATGAGTGAGGGTGCTGTGTCAGGGGTGCAGGGTGTGTGTGAGTGAGGGTGCTATCAGGGATGCAGTGTGTGTGTGTGAGGGTGCTGTGTCAGGGGTGCAGTGTGTGTGTGTGTGAGAGAGGGAGGGTGCTTGGTCAGGGGTGCAGTGGGTGTCTGTGCGTGAGAGTGCTGTGTCAGGGGTGCAGGGTTTGTGTGTGAGTGAGGGTGCTGTGTCAGAGGTGCAGGGTTTGTGTGTGAGTGAGGGTGCTGTGTCAGGGGTGTAGTGTGTGTGTGAGTGAGTGTCACATCCTGCTCTGTTCTGCGGAGATGTCTGGCCTTGGCTTCTGGTATCCAGTACTCATTTTACAATTCTTGTTTGTTTTTCTTGGTTTTTCTGTTTTTTTTATTTCATGTCTGGTTTTCTTTATGCTAGGTTTTCTGGGTTCATTCCTTTATTCCGTTCCTGGAATTCCCTGTCTCCTGGATTCCTTTATATGTTTGTTTTATGTTGCCACACCTGTTCCTTTTGCATTAATCCTTTTTGTTTAAGTTGGTTCCTGCAGGCAGTTGCTTCAAGTCCTCTGCCCTTTCTTGCAGGTAAGTGCTGTGTGTGTTTTATTATTGTTTATTTAGTCATGCAAATCTAGGCAGTCTGGAACCCACCGTAATTGGAGTACTTTGCCGCAGTGGTGGGCTGCATACATCTTGGCCATTTATGTATGTCTAAATCTCCAAAGTTTTACATACAGTTGCAAGAAAAAGTATGTGAACCATTTGGAATGATATGGATTTCTGCACAAATTGGTCATAAAATGTGATCTGATCATCATCTAAGTCACAACAATAGACAATCACAGTCTGCTTATACTAATAACACACAAAGAATGAAATGTTGCCATGTTTTTATTGAACACACCATTTAAACATTCACAGTGCAGGTGGAAAAAGTATGTGAACCCATAAACTAATGACATCTCCAAGAGCTAATTGGAGTGAGATGTCAGACAACTGGAGTCCAATCAATGAGATGAGATTGGAGGTGTTGGTTACAGCTGCCCTATAAAAAACACACACCAGTTCTGGATTTGCTTTTCACAAGAAGCATTGCCTGATGTGAATGATGCCTTGCACAAAAAAGCTCTCAGAAGACCTACGATTAAGAATTGTTGACTTGCATAAAGCTGGAAAGGGTTATAAAAGTATCTCCAAAAGCCTTGCTGATTATCAGTCTATGGTAAGACAAATTGTCTATAAATGGAGAAAGTTCAGCACTGCTGCTACTCTCCCTAGGAGTGGCCGTCCTGTAAAGATGACTGCAAGAGCACAGCGCAGACAGCTCAGTGAGGTGAAGAAGAATCCTAGAGTGTCAGCTAAAGACTTACAAAAGTCACTGGCAAATGCTAACATCCCTGTTAGCGAATCTACAATACGTAAAACACTAAACAAGAATATATTTCATGGGAGGATACCACAGAGGAAGCCACTGCTGTCCAAACAAAACATTGCTGCCCGTTTACTGTTTGCACAAGAGCACCTGGATGTTCCACAGCAGTACTGGCAAAATATTCCGTGGACAGATGAAACCAAAGTTGAGTTGTTTGGAAGAAACACACAACACTATGTGTGGCGAAAAAAAGGCACAGCACACCAACATCAAAACCTCATACCAACTGTGAAGTATGGTGGTGGGGGGCATCATGGTTTGGGGCTGCTTTGCTGCGTCAGGGCCTGGACGGATTGCTATCATCGAAGGAAAAATAAATTCCCAAGTTTAAGTTAAAGACATTTTGCAGGAGAACTTAAGGCCATCTGTCTACCAGCTGAAGCTCAACAGAAGATGGGTGTTGCAACAGGACAATGACCCAAAGCATAGAAGTAAATCAACAACAGAATGGCTTAAACAGAAGGAAATACACCTTCTGAAGTGGCCCAGTCAGAGTCCTGACCTCAACCCGATTGAGATGCTGTGGCATGACCTCAAGAAAACGATTCACACCAGACATCCCAAGAATATTGCTGAACTGAAACAGTTCTGTAAAGAGGAATGGTCAAGAATTACTCCTGACCGTTGTGCACGTCTGATCTGCAACTACAGGAAACGTTTGGTTGAAGTTATTGCTGCCAAAGGAGTTTCAACCAGTTATTATATCCAAGGATTCACTTACTTTTTCCACCTGCACTGTGAATGTTTACATTTTATGACCAATTTGTGCAGAAATCCATATCATTCCAAAGGGTTCACATACTTTTTCTTGCAACTGTATATAGTACTTAATTATATCTCCCAGTTCATGTACAGTCCTGTCCTGTCCTGTTCATGTTTCCCTCATGTCTTGTGTACATGTTCTGGGTTCTGCTTTCTGTCCTGCTCCGGTTCTGGGTTCTCTTAGTTTTGTCTTGTTTTCTTGTTTGGTGCCTATTCTAGTCTTACCTTGTTTCTGTACTGGATACATATCTGCTGCAGAGCCTCCCTATTCAGATCCTGGGAGGTCTGCTTATTGTCATCTGGCAAAAACAAAGAAATAAGGATGCGCCTAAAATATATAAGAAACAGTATATACTTAAAATTGTGATAAAATATAAATCTAAATTAGTCAAATAAAATACAGGATAAAATAAAAAGTAAAACAATAGTCCAATAGAGTGAACTTAAGGGTAGGTCCCACTTGTAAAGAAATATTCTTTAAGGTGTAGATGGGATTGTGTCTTCAAGTGTTGGAAATTCAGCATATGTAGAGAGAAGAATAAAATAAGACTCCAATGGCACAGTAAATCAGTGTGTAAAATAAATATAAAAAATATAAAATCAGTCTTACTCACACTTTTCAGAGCTAGGATCAGCTCTGATATTGCTTGCGTAAAGTGGAATGATTCCCACTTCAAGGATATGTGGAGTGGATTTTGATAGTTGAATATTTCTTTACAAGTGGGACCTACCCTTACGGACTGTGATAAGTTCATTCTATTGGACTATTGTTTTACTTTTTATTTTATCCTGTATTTTATTTGACTAATTTAGATTTATATTTTATCACAATTTTAAGTATATACTGTTTCTTATATATTTTAGATGCATCCTTATTTCTTTGTTTGTTTTTGTTATCTGTTACCATTAGGGGATTATTGGGGACTCCCCTCTGAGGAGTGCAGCCTTTTTTAATAATAATTTTATTGTGACAATTTAGCGCTGATTTTTTTCTCTTTTTCCTATTGTCATCTGGCACCTGGAATCCGCAGAAGCTGCATCAGGGCCCTGGTATGTGGCCGCACAAACGCTGGTGCTCAACACCAGGGGGTATGCGGTTACCCTGCACCATGCCCTGATAATCCATTTCCACACAGTGACTCCTAATATCAAGACCAGGCATACTTGGTCCCAGTCATCGGACTGCCACCCCTGATAGTGAGGGTGCTGTGTCAGGGGTGCAGTGTGAGCGTGTGAGTGAGGGTGCTGTGTCAGGGGTGCAGTGTGTGTGTGTGAGGGTCCTGTGTCAGGAGTGCAGGGTGTGTGAGTGAGTGAGGGTGCTATGTCAGGGGTGCAGGGTGAGCGTGTGAGTGAGGGTGCTGTGTCAGGGGTGCAGTGTGTGTGTGTGAGGGTCCTGTGTCAGGAGTGCAGGGTGTGTGAGTGAGTGAGGGTGCTGTGTCAGGGGTGCAGTGTGTGTGAGAGGGTGCTGTGAGTGATTGTATCCCCCTCCCTTCTTACCTTTAGCCTGGGAGAGGGGGGATCGTGCTGCTGCCATCCCTGGTGGTCCTAGTGGTGAGTGAACTCTAGCCTGTGAGGCTAGAGTTTACTCTCGCGAGACCTGGAGCGTTGCCATGGCAATGCTCTGAATCTCGCGAGAGGAACCCGGCGGAGCTGCAAGTTAGAGCTCCTCCGGGTTCCTCTCCTGTCTCCCTCCCTCTCTCCCCTACCGGCGGCTGTAATACACTGTATGGGGGCTGGTGAGGGAGATCTTTGATCTCCCCACCGGCCCGTCATGGAATGCAGCAGGGCCAGCGCTCGGATAGTGCCCGCCGTTCATAGACTGGCAGGGGAGATCCTGTGATCAATAAATAATTTCTTGGGTTATCCCATGTATACGAAATACCTCTTTAGCAAAGACATTAGGAAATTCCAGAGAGGGTGGCAACGGTAACGTGAATCTGTCCACTACTGTTAGGATTACTGTCTATTTCTTAGACATAGGCAATTCAACTATGAAATCCGTGGCAATGCTTGCCCAAGGTTTATTGGGTATGTCGAGAGGTTGCAATAACCCACAAGGGAGAGTATGTGACAGTTTGGTTCTATTACAAATGCAGCAAGCGGAAACATAATCCGTGATGTCTTTACGCATAGCCGTCACCAGTATTCCTTCGAAATCAAATTGAAGGTTTTGCGTATACCTAGGTGACCTGCGATTTTACTATCATGGAAACAAAACAATAACTCTTTCTGGTGTTCAGGAGGAACTTATATCTTGCCCTCAGGAAGATTCGCAGGAGCTAGGTTTTGTTTGGAAGAAATGTCCAAAGCCAGTGGAGACTGTATATTTATTCTAGTATTAGCAATAATACTTTGCTGGGGGACAATAGAAGTCATACTGGTCTCAGGACATGCAAGGGGTTCGAACTGTCTGGACAACACATCAGCCTTGGAGTTTTTTGACCCAGGTCCATATGTCAGCACATAGTTAAACCTGGTCAAGAAAAGAGACCAATGAGCTTGTCTGGCAGACATATGTTTGTTTTAAATGGTTTTTATTGTTTTTGCAGTAAAATTGCATGCATAGTGTGAGAAGCGAGAATCAATATAAGGTTGCCTGCGCAGAGGCTCAGTGTTATATAAAATCATAGTTGCATATGTGCCTGCGCAGAGGCTGATTATAGTTGTACCACACAATATCAGTCATCTGTATGTTCCATGGTTGTAAAATCTAAACCGTTGACATGCGATGCTTATTGTCTTGTGTTGTCATTGTTAACCGAGCGCCTTCGCTGAAGCTTGCGCGATCTCTCATACGAGATGGGCGCATTATGTGAAGCGTGCAGATATGTGTGTTGCTGGTTGACAGGCAAAATGTCAGGAAAAACTAAAGCGCGGTTCCGTGCGTCTGGATAATTGCGCCTATGTAGCTCAGGTATTTAATCGAAGCAGGTCTTCGCTATGGGCTAGCTTTATACAGGTGTAATAAACATTAGGCAATAACTGTGAACCAACGCCTCAGGGGGTAATGCAAAGCAGGAAACCATAGGAACAAGGTGTATCTTAAGCTGGGTCTATGCAAAAGAGTATATCTTATGTACAACGGCTTATGCACAGGGTAACAGTAGCGTGGTTAGCCCTAGCAAAACAGAGTTAGCCTTTTAGCATATAAGTCACTTTGCTGGAGGGGGCGTAATGGCGCCCGACACGGGGAAGCCTTCCGCTGTACCCCCCTTGCGACTCTCCGGTTCCCCCGGGTGTGACAGTCCCCTTCCTTTTCCATCCCAAGGTGTGCGTCCATGTCTTTAGGGGGCACCACCCCCGCTGTGGGCACTCGGCGACCGGGGCTGTCCGGCGGCCTCCCCACCTTAGAGTCCTCCGGGCTCCCGCCTCCTGCACCTCCCCAGCTTCAGCAGGGCCTCCCTGGGGCCTCCGCCCTGTCTTGCCTCATCCTCCTCCGGCCACTTACATGTTGCCGGCGTGTGCCCTCCGGCCACCGGTCCGCCGGCGGGCCCGTGCTTCTCAGCTCCATCGGGCTCGCAGAGTTGGGGGCTGTTTCTTCCCGGACCACCACCCAATCCGGGTTTCAGAGCCGGCTCTCCATCGCCACGTCCGCCGCCCACGGGGTCCAGTCGTGGGTCCGCCGTCCCGGGGGTCCCGGTATCTCAGCGCGGGGTCTCCGCTGCGTGTGTGAGTCGCCCCGTGAGGCTGTGTGGGTACTGTGTACCCATCGGCCATTGTAGCTCCGCATACAGGTGTGCCGGGCGTGCCTCCTCCTCCAGCCTCCGAAGTTCAGACTTTGGGCCGGGATCACCCCCCCGGCCAGGTGGGGGGGAGCGGGGCCGGGCCAGGTCTCCCGCGCCTTACTTGCGCGCCGTGGGTCTGTCTCCTGTAGGCCTCAGGCCTCAGGTATCGTTTTGTGAGCCGGGTGGTCGATATGTGCTCTGGCGTTGCACTCCCCGGTTCCTCTCCGCCTGATTTCCTCTATGGATTCGGTTTTCAGCGGGTACCGTGCGTTTTTTAAGAGTTTCGGGCTGTTTTAGGCTTTGCTTTGCCGGAGCCGGCGTGGGTTGCAGCCGTTCAGCTCGGCGGCCCGGCCCCGCCCCCCGGCAGACATATGTTTGGCCTCTTCAATATAGGAGAGATTCTTGTGGTCTGTAAGTATAGTTATTGGTGTTGGAGTTCCTTCTAAAAGATTGCGCCATTCGGTCAATGCCAAAATAATAGCAAGGAGTTCCCTATCTAAAATAGCATACCTCCTTTTAGTGTCAGACAGTTTTTAGAATAAAATTTACAAGGATAGAGAGGTTGATCAGGTTCTTTTTACGCTAAGACAACACAGCTCCTATACCAGTTTCTGATGCATCAAATTCTAACAGGAATGAAAGACTGAGATCAGGATGGAATAGTTTTGGGGTTGTAAGAAAAGGACATTTTTTCAAATATTTAACTTTTTTAGTCCGATTCGTTACTATGGACGAAAACCCCTTGATGAATTGTCGATAGTAGTTTGAGAAACCAATAAATATTTGAACTGCTTTAAGGCCATTAAGTAGTGGCCATTTGAATATGGAGTCCAATTTACTAGTATCCATATCGAATCCTGTCTCCGAGATTGTGACGGACCTTCCGCCTACGGATGCTCTTAGTGCTCACCAAGTACCATCAGCACTGCACCAGACACCATAAGCACTGCAGACCCCACGAACTGCCACAGCTTGGTTGGGGTCTCGCCGTCTACTGCCCACCCTGGATCTACGACAAGGCTCCAGGTTCCAGTGGGTAACTCTCTCCTCCAAGAGAGTATAGCAGAATCAGCTGTAAAGCTCTCACAAGAGCTAGTAGAATCCAAATGAGTATAATGATTAGAGCAATCCCTGTAGTGATTATAGCTGTTCCCTACAACACGAGACGAGGCTGCGAGTTGAGGGTAAGAAGATCTGAAAGTTTAATGGTACAGGTTGGATTTATATACAACTTTTCAGGCCAGAGGAACACCCACTGGACCTGATGGGGCACCAGGACACAAATTGTACAGACCAATAGAAACAATGTAACAATGCCTGACACTCCCACATACAGCACACAATTCCCCCCTCTGCCTGTGATACATTTAAGGTAGATAATACATTAACGTAATTATCCCCAAGCATAAAAAACACATATTTGACAAAGTCTCATAAGTACCCCCAAAATACAACATATCTCCATAAGTACCCCATAGTTACATCCCCTGCTAGCCCTGATCTGGGTGAACAACATATCCAAAAATCACCCAGATCAGAGCAGGAGTTTAAAAGTTTTATGGAAGTTATATTTTTGCCCAGGTGCAGGCATGGTCCCATGCCCAAAACAGTTCCATAGAATTAGGCTGTGCTGCCGGTCTAGCTCGGCAGTTTGCAAACGAACAAACTACCGAATGGAGTCAATAGTCTTACCCTGGAGCTTGTTCCCTTCATCCAGACGAATGATCTCCCTGAACAGTGCCCTTCTAAGCCGAATAGAAACGAACGCAGGTGATGATGGAAGTCCAGCGGTGTTCGGGAATTTCTGTATCCGATTTCAGTTTCATGAGATTAATGCCCAAACACCGCTGCCTGCGTCCATGCAAACAAGATGGCCGCCACCACGAGGTTGTTCATAGGAATTGCGGCCACCCAGATGAACAAGTAGAACACTGTGGTGAGAAACATTCCAAGTGGTTAATAGGTGTTAACAAGCTCCAGGGTGGTCTCTGTTCGTGCGGTTCTTCGGGAAATGAACCATATAGTCCAATTGCCCGAACAGAACCTGTTTGAAGTATATTAGCCAGTTCTATTGCAGGGGCCATAGTCACAGGATAAAAGGCTGGCAAGTAGTCCTCTCCAAAGCCCAGTGGCGAAGTGACTTTCGTCACAGAGATTACATAACCCAGAAAACCAATTTCAGTTTGGTCAAAAAGACATTTCTCTAACTAACAAAATCGATTATGTTGTAAAAGTCGAGACAATACTCTTTTAACCTGTTTGTGATGTGTTTCTTTGTCCTGCGAGTATATTATCATATCGTCAAGATACACTATCACACACTCTTGCTGGATGAAGTCTTGGAAGACAGCCGGGGTGTTACATAATCCGAATGGCATAACCGTGTATTTGTAATGCCCATGTAATGTTAAAGGCAGTCTTCCATTCATTTTTATGAATTCCAACAAGATTGTAAGCACTTCTCAAGTCTAGCTTGTTAAAAATCTTAGCCCCTCTGAGCACCCTCTCAGCCTGTCAAATAACTCAGTTATCAATGGTATTGGATAGGCATTATGTACAGTAATCCTATTCAATTCTCTGTAATCTATGCAAGGTCTGAGGTCCCCTTCCTTTTAGCCACAAAGACAAATCCTGCACCAGCTGGTGAAGATTTCCTAATAAACCTTTTTCAGGTTTTCTTCAATATATTCCTCTAAGTCCAGATGCTCTTTAGCAGAAAGTGGGAATGCAGTACATCTAGGAGGCATAGTTCCAGAATCAAGTTACTGACACAATCATATGGTCTATGAGGGTGTAATAATTCAGCTTTGCTTTTGTCAAAATATTCTTTTACTATTAACCCCTTAACGACAACTGACGGATCTGGTCCATCACAGAGGGGAGACCTTTAACAACGAGTGACGGACCAGATCCTTTGCGCGGTAAAATTAACCCCAGATCGCCGCAATCGCGGCATTCGTGGGGTTAATGGTGCTCCGGACTGCCTTTGCATTAGAGGCAGACTGGGAGCACCCGATCAGGCTGTCCCAGCACAGGCTGTCAGAGCAAGCACATGTGCTCAGTATACTTACCTTCCGCCTCCTTGCACTTCCTGGTTCTGTGTGAAGTGCAGGGAGACCGATCACTGCTAATCCTGCCCCCTGTGTAAAAAAAATAAAGTTTTAATAAAATCCCACCCCCTTTAACCATTTTAATTAAAAAAATTAACCCCTTCCCTGCCAACTGATCACTGACTACAGTGATCAATTGGCAGGGATTACATTTTACTGTCATCTGATTTTTTTTAACCCTTTAGGGGTTAAATTTAGTTGATTAATTAATTTAAATATTTTAAAATTATATATTTAGCTAGCTGGGCTGGGTGGAAGTTAGTGTAAAATTGGGGGATTTGGTGTTAGGTTAACTAGGGGTTAACATTAAAAAAAGTTTTAAAATAAACTTTAAAAAGTTAAAAATTAAGTAAAAAAACCTTTACCCAGTCCAAATAAAAATTAACCCCTTCCCTGCCAGTCGATCACTGCCTACAGTGATCAAAATACAGATCACAGTATTATACTGTGATCTAATTTTTTTAACCCCTGAGAATTAACTTTTATTTATTTTTTAACCCTCAGGGGTTCAATTTAGTTAATTAATTAATTTAAATATTTTATAATTATATATTTTGCTAGCTGGGGTGGGTGGGAGTTATGGGAAAACAAGGAATATACCGTTGGTGCCGTTTACTGCTAGTTAGGGGTTAACGGTAAAAAAAAAAAAAAACTTACAAAAATGTTTAATCTGTAAAAAAAGTTTAAAAAAAATTAATAAGCAAAACAAAAGTTTCAAAACTAGTTTTAAAGAGTAAAAAAAGTTTAAAAAATAAATAAAAATATTTTAAAATGCTCATTACCATTACACCTGGAACAAACTAGGGAAAAAATGATCCCACGCTGATGTTCAAAACATGCCATTTGAATTACCCCAGGGTGAAGTATTATACAGTCGTAGCACACATAAGGTTTGCAAAATATACTGTGCAAACTCACTTTGTGTGTCAAAAAGGCAGAAAAAACGCTTATTACCACTACACTTGGTACAAGCTAGCGGAAAAATGATCCCACGTTAAGGTTCAAAATATACCTTTTGAAATACCCTGGGGTGTCTACTTTAAGAAATGGTAGGCCTTTGTGGGGTAGTTTGAATTTAAAACCTGCTAAGATGCTTGGAAATTGCACACAGGCCCAGCGTCAAAATTCAAAGTTTGGTAAAAACGGATTTGGCTTGGTCTCCTATATGGCACTGTAGCTTCACGAAATAGTGCCAAAGACATTCATTGGGGGTGTCTTTTTACTCAGAAGACTTAGCTGAGCATAATTTGGGGGGTTTGAACTTAGTGGCACATGTGAAATATACAAAATGCCCAGCAAAAATGCAATCCATATGTAAAAAACGCACAAAATTGTTTTTTACCACATACTTTGGCATATATTGGTGAAAAAATTGGGGCATGTTAAGGCACAATATGCACCTTATGAGATACCCTGGAGTGTCTACTTTTACAAATGGTAGGCCTTTGTGGGCTTTTTTGAACAGTAAAACTGTTATAATACCCCAAATGGAAGCATAGGCTCATTAAATCCGTTTCTCAAAATTCTACTGTGAATACTGAAAAGAACAGGCCTCCTATATGGCACTGTAACTTCACTAAATAGACATACAATGGTGTCGTTTTACTCAGCAGATGTAACTGAACACAAAATAAACTTTGTACAGGAAAAGCACACACCAGCTTTACAAAATACACATGAGAATTTCTTTGTTATAAGTTTGTGTGCCAAAAACCAAAAAAACCACACAATTTTACTCCAATATTTAGCAGAGGCTGGCGGTGAAATGGCTACGTAGAATGTGTCAAAACAACCTTAGGTAAATAGCCTGTGATGTCTACTTTATATAAAAATATACTTTTGTGTGGTAATTTTGTTTTCTTTTATGGTTATTAAGCTTACAAGACAAACATACCAAATTCTAAAATTGCTCCACATTAAAAGTTTATTTTACTCCTTGTGCTTTGTGAACTATAACTACCAAAAAAAGAAAGAAACTGAAAGCAGGAGTATATGACAGATATGACAGATTGAGTTTCGTTATGGAAAAAGCTGGAAAAGGGCTCAAAGTAATGAGAGAACAATATTAACTGAATTGACTTGCTAACGTACATGTCAAAGATTTGAACAACTGGAACTAAGCTCTTCTTTATATTTGTGTACCACTGTGAGAGTAATAATAAAGCAGATAAGGTATCAGCAGTGGTAATAGTCACCATCATCATCAGATTCCCAATGTTGGGAGGCAGCTGGAACCCGCAGGAAGGTAGGGTAGAAGCGGCATTAGTGTAGGGAACTAATGCACATGGCATATCAGGACTTTCCTCCAGCCCCAGGGCTGTGTGGCTGCTCGCAGTGTTGGTGCATGGACTTTGGAGACGCTCTGGATCAAGTCCATCCCCTAGCCGGGGTGAGCAGAAGGTCGAGGTGGTAAGCACCTTTTACGGTGGGCAGATGCTTGTAGCCTATGCTTCGGTAGGTAAAAGACAGATAAGGGCTGCGCCACACGTAATAAATTACAATAAAATATAATTAAAAAGTATCATAAAAGAGTGAGTAAAAATAAAATAAAATAAATAAAGTAAATACTGTGTCTTATTCCAGATGTGCAAATTGTCACATATAGGATAGTCTCTATATCAGAAGATGGGTTCAACTGTTGTTCCTTCTACTGGGGGGTCTTGTTTTCTTGGGTCTCCATATGTGGGTGAGAAGAAACACAGAAAAAACCTAATAGTGCAGTAGGCCAAGGCTAAATAGGCCTGTAATTAAATTTTAGTATTGCACTCACATTTGAGAGAGCTTTTGCCAGCTCTAGTATGAATCGCCTATAGTGGTATATGGTGGTGGTGGGTCTTGACTGGTAGTTGTCTTGATACTCAAAGACAAAAAAATGCCACAGGTAGTGCTCACAGTAATATAGAGGTGGTATAATCCCCACCTATGGATGTACTTGGGAGTAGTCATAGTAGATGAGTAGAAGTTAAAAAAATAAAATGAAGATGCTTGTAGGCTATGCCTCGGTGGGCTTTCGGCCTAGGTAGGCATACTGTAGAGTGCGGAGGCGCTGGTGCGGCACAAAGGTCTGGAGGGGTTGCATTACGTCTTGACAGCGCTCGTCCCTGAGATACCTCCATGTGTCCAGAGGGGTTAGGTTGTACACGATTCTGGAGCTTCAGCCAAAAGTTCTGGAATATGACATCTAGTCTCCGCAGGATAGATTCTAAGTGGTCATAATGAGGCTTATGGGCCAGAGGCATGCTCCACTGATTCCAAATAAAACCACTCATTTTAAATCCAATATCACCAATAAAACATAAAATATAAAGCACTTTATCACATGCAACACAAAAAATATAGTCTACCTATTTGAGTGCCCTCGTGGCCTCCAATACGTAGGCATGACATCCAGATGTTTAAAAATTAGGATATCCGAACATTGCAGAAATATCAAGAACGGTTTCCAAACATTTTCTGACACACCACCAAAAAAATCCTTGCAATCTAAAATTTACAGCTATTCAAACATGCACAACCCCATGAAGAGGAGGAGAAATAAAAAAGATATTGGAAAAAAACGAAATGGAATGGGTTTTTAACTTGAAAACATTAACACCTGATGGCCTAAATGCCGATTTTGACCTTTTTAACTTTTTATAATTATCCCCTATAACACTTTTTTTATAATCATAAAGATCAAATATTAAATAAACACATTTTATATATGTGTCTTTTATAAGAAATAGGATGTACATGTTTACTCTTAACAAAATTATATATTTTTACTCCATTATTTTTTTTTTTTTTATAAGAAATAGGGTATATATGTTCATTTTGTACATAATGATATATTTTTACCCCTATATTTAACCTTATTGTCCTTTTATTTCTGTTTTTACTTTGTCTCTATTCTATTTTTATTATAATATTTGTAAACCCCCTTTTACCTTAACATAACCAGTATATTGCTTTTGTTTGCTTTGGAGGGATTTGAACTTTGAACTCAGGGGTTGGGCATATTCTGCTGGTGGTACATAAGCCCACTGAGCTGTTTTTCCAGCTCAAACTTATGCTTGCCGAGTCAACTGTCAGAGTATATTTCCTTTCACCTTTGAAACATGTCATGTGACCTCATTTGGGGTCAAAGGTCAAATAAGACACCATTTTCAATTTGATAATTGTTTGGACCTTATATAAACCCACATGTGCCAGGCTAACATTATATACACTTGTGGCGAAACGCGTTGTGTTTTAATCTAAATAAAAGTATATATATTTTTTCTGACTACCTAATATTTTGGTTAGTCTCTTTAATTTTAAATACTTTTATATTTATCCTAATTTTTTTACCTGGCATATCCTAACATCCAAAGAATCCATGGTGGGGATTGTTCCACGCAGGCGCTTTACACAGAGCGGTTTGTCTGCTCTGTAACTTGTAAGTACATCTCCCATTTTATCCAGCACTTTTTAATATAAAGAGGACTATGGGCTTTCTCTTGTGTTTTTATTTCATATGACCTGCACTGAAAATATCGTCAGAGGAATATCCTACATGTGGGGAGTTTAAATACCACTGTATGCTGTTTTAACTCGAGCTGGTTATAGCTCCCATAAATGTGAGTTGGCACTTCTTAACCTCGGTGTTGTCTGTAGCCATACTCCTTTAAGTTACTGCACCATTGGTCCCCTCTGTGGGTTTTTTTCTTTCATATATGCTGATGAGGATTTGACCCAAGACGTCTTGAGAATTTCTGAAGAATATAGCTGTGAATTAGAGACTTTAATTTGCCTGTTTCCCTGGTATTTTTTTCTATTATTTATTTTATTTATTCACTTTGTTCTTGGTGCACCCTGTACTTGTTGATTTCTGTGTTTCCAGTCCTTCGAAGGGTTTTGAGGGTTATCCTTCCTTTCAGGTGTGCAGCCTCCCCCTCCCCATTGTGATTAGTTTGGATAGCGCTGTTCCATCCCTCTTTTTTCTTTATGCTCCACTGATTGTGTGAAATGCCAGCAGTCATCTTGGGTTCTCGTCTCGGATGAGTAGCGACCAATGTTGTGGTGATAACTTGTGCCATATGTGAGTCCAGTGGGGACCGGGATATCCCTCCCTGTCCAGGATGGGGGAGAGGGGGTAGAATGTCAGCGATTTGTACAGCAAGCAGGAAAGTGGCCGCCTCTCCCCAGCTTCAACGCCCACAGGCCACAACTGAGTGCCCGCGGTCCCGGGTGAGTAGAAGTCGGAGTGAGGGCTTGTTTTGTGCCTTAGTGCACTCCCGAGCTGGGTAGCACACTGCGGTGCTAGTTGCAACTTCATGCCCGGAGGTAAGCCCAAAATCCAACGAGGAGTGCAGGAGACTCTGCACCATGCGTCTCACTGGTTTGGCAGTTTGGCAGATATTTTGACGGTCAAAGGGGATACATTAGGTACATTAGTAAGACAAATGGGAAGTACTTTGGTGATACAACTTCCCAGACAATTTCTCTCAATTACCAGTTAATAGATGGGTTGTGTTTTCTTAGCCAGGGATATCCTAATACCACTGGGAAGGTAGGAGAAGTAATGTGTTGGAATACACAGACCTCCTTATGCAACACATGCACTCTTAGGATAACTGGAATGGATTCTTTCGTGATCATGGATACCTGGAGGAGTCGACCGTCTATGGCTTCAACGGCTAATGGCATATTTCTTAAATTAGAAGGTAGAGAGTTAGCCTTTGCAAAATCCTGGTCAATAAAATTCTCAGCTGTGCAAGAATCTATTGGTATTAACCCTCTTATTGTCCCAAGTTAAGGCAATGTGAACTAGAAGTTGATGTTCCTTATGAGCATTAGTAGAGGACACAAACGAATCACCCAAGACCTGTCCCCCTCATGGACTTAGGTGTGAGAGTTTTCTGACCTATTAGGGCAATTAAGGCAAAGATGACCCTTTTGTCCACAATAAAGACACAGGCCTTCCCTTCTGTATTGTCTCTCCGCTTCACTTATTCTAGTCACCCCCTACTTATATAGGTTCTGGTAAAGCAAGATTATTAAATACAGGTGCCAAACTAATAGAATTTCTTCTAGGTCCATCTCTAGTATTCTGTCTGTATCTCATGCGTTCGTCTATGAGTGATATATATGTTATCATTTCCTCAAGGTTCTCGGGAATATAGTAGCTATTTCATCAACAAATGCCTGATTGTTCCATGTGATTTCTGATGCTAGAGACCGAAATTCTAGAACATAATCTATCAAGGTTCTGGTTACTTGCTTAAGTCTGAGCAGAGACTTGGCTGCATTGGCCTTCCTACCTCATGTGTGAAAAGTACGTCTAAATGCTTCTATGAAAGCAACGTTGCAAAGGGTTGTTATTCTCCCATAAGGGATTAGCCCATGTCAAAGCTCTATCTACCAAAAGCGTGATAATAAATCCTACCTTGGCTCTATTGGTAGGATAGGAACGTGGCTAGAGCTCAAAGTGAATGCTTATTTGGTTTAAAAAAACCCCAGCAAGCTTTTGGTACTCCACCATAGCATAGAGGTGGTTTGACATGGGACAAGAATGCAAACACTAGTAATGTATATCGGACCTTAGAATGTCGAAACTAACACTACACACACAAAGAATAGTCAATAGCGAGCGATGTTTGTGATGAAGACTTTTGTTGCTGATCATGCGTGCGAAGAGCCTATCCCTTTTGTCACTCTCAGAATAAAAGAATGATTTAGTGTGTGGGGAGTGGTCGATAATTATCTCCTGGAGGTATCGATATTGGGGTGTAGTGTGACAATAAAATCTCACCCTAAAACCAGGCAACCAACCATGCAAAACTGTGCAGACCAAATGTGTTATCTCCCGGACCAAATTGCTAATGCTGTGAAACACTACTACGCCAATCTCTATGACTTGCACCCAAACAACTCGCAGACTGCACCTTTGGCAAGAGAAACCAGCATGCACACCTGTCTCTCCAAATACGTATACAGGCATATCCCCTCTGACTCACTGGAGGTCCTAGAGGCCACCAAAAATGGATGGCCTGTGCTGGATATGTGGAAGTTTACTGACACCTTTCTACATGTCTTGTGGGATTGTCCAGAAATAAGGTCGTTTTGAGGGAACATCGCCTCCATAATTGCCAAATTCTCTGATAAACCACCACCATTCCACCAGGCCTTCTATTAAATTAATCATATGATGACGCCTGCCTTCAGATATAAACGCTCACTGACCATTGTATCCTGAACATAGCCAAGCAATTGATAATTTTATTCTTGAATAAATACATTGCCCCACCCATATGACTTTTGTTTACTAGGATGGAGGAGTTGAGGGCTCTGGAGAACATAGAAAAAGATTGATAGAGTGACCCTTGCACAGAAAGTATTCCGAATAAGGGCTGGTCAGTGTAGGTGGTACCAATTCCACCCAGGGCATAGCCCTTAAAATTATATATGAATCAAAGTAAGGGAAATCCCTACTGAGAGATCCCCAATATGGTATTTGAACAAAAATAAGGTAACTGTTTGGAATATACTAAACAGTAAAAAATTGTGTGAGGAAATAGACACAATTTAGCAACAGATTATCCACTTGGCTGTCTAGTGAGTGACTCACATTTATGGGAGCTATTAGACTTCATTTCTTTTTGCCAAAATTGAAGATTATGCTTGCTTTAGTGTATTTATAATCTTAATTTTAGTAATGACAGGAGGCGAGTATTTTGCATTAACTCTTTACTAACTCCACATAGCAATAAAGAAAAGTGAAAACATTAACCTATCAAAATGCAATAGGAAGTATAGTGTTCCCAGTGGTGAGGCTCCCCCCGCCCTTTCTAAAGCGACATCATAACGGATAAAGTTCCAAAAAGTCCGAACGTCTTTGTAACATGCACCAACAGGTGACTCTCCAATAAACAAAACCTCAAGAGATCAAAGAAGGTCCGAAGGTATCCATCCTAAGAACGAACTGTAACACCACCAATTTACACTGGAAGAGAACGTAAAATAGGTTAGGAGCCAATCTGGAAACTGTTTGCAGTAATGGTAGTAACCCAACACAAACTCGCAGAGATGTTACACTATCGACTATCAACGACAGACTAATAATGACAAGCAAATTGTTATATGCAAGGAAGAAATAGATAGAAGGCAAAAATACTTACTTGAGTCCTCTCTTCCCAAGGGTGGGAAGTGGTGGGAAAATACTCGCCTCCTGTCATTACTAAAATTAAGATTATAAGTACACTAATGCTAGCATAATCTTCAATTTTACCACATGACAGGAGGCTTCCTATTTTGCATTTTTTAACGCTGATGGAGGAGAGACATGGCCGCCCCCGAGCTCGGGCGGAAGTAGAATGTCCGAAAGGTAGATTCTCGTGACCAGTCCGCCAGAGAAGCGTCCGCTGTGAAAGCAAAGAAGCCGCCGCCCCACGAATGGAATGGGCTCTGAAGACCTCATCCACCCCCGCCAGTGATAGAATCCATCTTATCCATCTGGCGAGAGTGGTAGTCGAGACGGGTATGTGTGGTCTAACATAAGACACCAATAGTTGTCCTGAAGTGGAGGCCCAAAGCGGGGATGTGACCTCCACATACCGAAGCAGGGAAGACACCATGCAAAGCTGTGGATCGGTAGGGAAGAAAGGGCAGAAGACTGACGTAGAGTCCGATTTCGTACGACGCGATACTCTAAAAGTAACACCCTCAGGGGAGACCGAAAAAGCGTTGATGTCAAATGCTCGCACGTCCAATACCCAACGGAACGAGACTAGGCAAAGCAGGAGCATCAGTTTAGCTGAAAGTTGTCAGAGAGAGAGTCTGCCGTTTTTCGTCCAGTCTCTCAAAAACTGTAGAACAACTTCGACGTCCCATAGGCGAGAATATTTGGGTTTTGCAGGTCTCTGTAAGCGAATGCCCCTCAGGAGTCGGCATACCAGCGTATCCTTCCCTACGGGTATCCCAATGACCAGTACGTGGGCCGCCAAAATCGCGGAGCGCACAACGTTGAGTGACCCTCGGAAAAAAGATAGGAAAGAAAATTCAGGATGGCAGTTATAGGTGCAGTAAAGGGATCGAGGTTCCACTCACTGCACCAAGAGGACCAGGAGTTCCAAGCTGAAAGGTAACATCGTCTGGTTCCTGGTACCCATGAATCCCATATGAGATCTCTAGCTGCTTGCGATAATTTGCTGGTCTGCCAGGCGCCCCTGAAAGAGTCCAGGCCACCAAAGCGAGACGGTCTTCTAGAATGAGAGGATGAGGGTTCCCTTTTGGATCCGTGAGAAGCATTGGATAAGATGGTATGAGGAGAGGTTCCATGTAGGATGATGCTAGGAGGTCCGGGAACCAGGGGTAATCCCGCCATAGGGGAGTGACGAGGAGTAGAGATCCACGTTGGGTCTTCAAGTACTGAATCGTCCTCGCTATAGTGGCGAACGGGGGAAAGGCGTACGCTCCCTTGGCCGGCCATGGTTGGAGAAAAGCGTCCACCGCCATGCTCTCTGGGTCCAGGAGCCAGCTGAAGTAGTTGGTTGTCTGTTTGTTGTTGCGTGATGCAAACAGGTCCAGGTGAAAGGGGCCTCTCATGTCCGAGAGACGTAGGAAGATCTGTGGGTCTAGTCTCCAGTCACTGCTGTCCCGCCAGTGGTGTGAGAACCAGTCCGCTGTCAGGTTTGTTTCTCCCGGGAGATATTCTGCCATGAGGGAGATTTTTCGAGGTAGACAGAAGTCGAAGATCTCCTTCGTAATCTGAGAGTAGTCGGGACCGTGCTCCTCCCAAGCGGTTGATGTAGCGGACCGCTGAGACGTTGTCCATCCGAAGGAGAATGCAGCAGTTCATCCTGTTCCTCGCTAGGCTGCGGATCGCAAACAATCCCGCCAGGAGTTCCAGACAATTTATGTGAAGGTTGATTTCTTGGGAAGTCCAGGCGCCTCCTGTTGACCTCCCGTCGCGCCCCAGCCCCAGAGGCTGGCGTCCGATTCCAGGGCGTGTTCCCGAAGATGGCCCGGCCGTTCCATGCTATCCAACCACCATCCAAGTTCTTCCTTGACCTCCTCCGTTACCGGGATGGTTTGGTCGTAGGAAGGGTTTTGGCGAAGAAAGGAGGTCTTCAGGCATTGCATCGCTCTGTAGTGGAGCGGTCCCGGGAAAATCGCCTTAATAGAGGCGGATAGTAGGCCTACTATCCGAGCCAGGTTGCGGAGTGGAATGGTACGGCAGCGAATGACTCTGTGCAGTTCCTTTCTTTTTTTTTCAATTTGACAATTTTTATTTTCCGTATAGAAAAAAGGGGGGGGGGAAGGGATACAAAAAATAATGAGGGGGGGGGGGGATGAATGGGGCAGGGTGGAATAACAAAGGTTCCACTCATGACATTATACTTTATACAACATTTTCACTTTATACATTACACAGGTTATTAGTATTTATAAACATGACTACAACCTTGTCCGGCCTTTCTGTATAACCAGCTTATTGTTTTGGCTCTTTAACATGTATCTCCAGATGCCGGTCTGGCTGAAGTTACCTAGTATACCATTAGTGTTGCAAAGGTGGGGATGGGAATCACAGACAACAAATGTGGGGTATGATGGGGTGGGGTTAGTTGGTACCGTGTGTATTTCCAACGGTCATTATATCCCACTTTATTTAGTACAGCCGTAGTTTGGATAGTTTAAACAGTGTCGGCGGGGCGCTATCCATGCACCTCAGCCCGGAGGTGTCCACATGTTTACCAGCCTGTCCTGCGCTCGTTGTCGTGCCTTTTTACCGTGTGGCCTATGTCAATGAGTTGGACAGAAGGAGGTGGTGGGGGGGAGTGGGGGGGGTCCAGGTGCTCACCCGGGGGGGGAGGGGTATGAGGGGAGTTAGCTTAAATATATACACTGGTGGGTTGTTTGTCTCGTCTGTATGTGGTACATCTACCTGGTTTCTTTTGAGAAGGGTTCGCTGTACCTGTTTGATCTCTCATCACCGGCCTCTTTCCACTGTTTCCCGGGGTATACCCTCTCAGATTGCGTTGGTGAGGCTAAAGAATCTTACTCATCCCCAGTTGTTTGGGACTTCACCTTGTTCCAGTATTGTTCCCAAATTTTCCCCGCCTCCATAGTTGCTACTCCCGTCCCCAATTGTTGGGCCGCCATGCGTTCATATTCCCAATTCTTTTGGATCTGGGTAACTAGCTCCGTTTTTGTGGGGATGTTCCGTGATTTCCAGTTTTTTGCTATTAGGTTACATGCTGCTATCAGCGTGTGGAATAGGAGTTTGGAGTGGACCTTGGTCAGGCCTTCTGGCCATATGTATAAGAGGCATGTAGCCGGGGTCAGGGTCATCTTTGCAGGAAGCAGTTGGTCCACGATGGTGCTCACCATGGCCCAGTAGGGTTGCACGTCTTTACATGTCCACCAAATATGTATTAGTGAGCCTGTGTCTAGCTGGCATCTCCAGCACTGAGTAGACATGTTCGGGAACATGTGTGCTAGCCGTGTGGGGACCAAATACCACCTGTATTGCAGTTTTCTCACTTGTTCAAAGTGTGTAATGCAGGCTGTGTTGCCCTTGTGGATTGTGAAGGCTCTGGACCATTGGGCCTCCGTGAAGGTGCTGCCAAGGTCTTTGTGCCATGCCTGTATAAAGTTGTCTGTGGATGCGTGAGTGCCCTCAAGCAATGTGCTATATATTTTTGAAATGCTTCGTCTGTGTGGCTTGCCCGTGAGGCACCACGTGTCAAAGTTTGAGATCATGGGTGTCATAGGTGGAGTCTTGGGTTGCCGTAGGGTGGACTTGAGCTGCAAGTATGAGAAAATTGCTTTACTCGGTAGGTTGTACTGTGTTTGTAGGTCCGGGAACTGTTTTAGGGATGTACCCTTGTATAAGTCGTGTATGTGTGTACACCCTGCATTCGTCCAAGTCCGATAGTCAAATGTTTTGTTCCTCAGGTGGATACTATACATTGTCGATGCTAGCGATGTGGTTCCTGAGCCACTGAGGTGCGTTCTATATGTGTCCCAGGTATGCAGCATTAGTTTGGTGGTCTCTAGCATGGTCGGTGTTGTTGGCCTTAGGTGTTTTGGCACCCAAAACAAGTGGTGCATCCCTGCTCTACACGTCCATTGGGATTCAATGGCTACCCATTGTGGTGGGTTATCTGCCCTGTGTGTCGTGGCTAGCGCTGCTAGAATGGCCGCCTTGTAGTACAGTTTGACGTCTGGGAAGCTCATACCCCCCCTCTCCGTTGTTCTTTTTATTGTAGAGTAAGCCACTCTGGGTGTTTTGTTCGCACACACGAATCTCGTGATGATTTTTTGTAGTTTGACCATATATTGCCTAGGTATAGGGATTTGCAGCGTGCGGAATAGGTATTGTAATTTTGGCAACAGTGACATTTTAAATGCCGCTATGCGCCCATGCCACGAGTGGAAGTCACTGTTCCATTGGTCTAACGTCTGAGAGATTTCCTGCAGGAGTTTCTCATAATTATATTTAAACATTTGGCCGCTCGTCTTGGCTAGCTTAATCCCCAGGAATGTGATATAGTCTTCCCTCCAGTCAAAGGTGAAGGAGTTCGTCAGTGTTTGTAAAGTATGTCCTGGCAGATGGATTCCCATAGCTTGTGTTTTTGTGAGGTTTAATTTGTAGTAGGATACTTTGTTATATTCTCGTATGCACTGTAGTAAATTCGGTAGGGATATTATTGGTTGCGCCAACGTCAGGAGTATGTCGTCTGCGAATAGATTAAGGGTGTACTCCCTGTCCCCCACTTGGACCCCATGTATATCAGGGTGGGCTCTGATCACTGCAGCCAGCGGCTCCAGTGCCAGTACATATAGCAGGGGGGACAGGGGGCACCCCTGTCTTGTTCCATTGGTAATGGTTATCTTTTTTGACACAAAACCCGAGTTAAGTACTTGGGCTCTTGGTGCCGAATACAATGCCCTGACCACTGAAATAAACCCCTCCGGCATCCCGTACCTCCTCAGGGCCGCCTGCAGAAATCCCCACCCCAGTCGGTCAAAGGCTTTTTCTGCGTCCAGTGAAAGCAGAACCCCCCCTTCCCGTTTCGCCCCTAAGCTTTGCATGAGGTCGAGGACTTTTCTGGTGTTGGTGCAGTTCCTTTCTGATAGCTGCAACCTTTGATGTCGGCAGCCGTAGTGTGCTGGACCTGGAGTCTATCTCGAGGCCAGGAATTGTACCGTCTGGGCCGGAGATATTGCCGACTTCTGGTAGTTCACCACAAATCCTAGGGACGTCAGGAATTCTGTGGTATAGCGTGTGTGTTGAGTCAGTCTGGACCTGTCGGAGCAAAACAGTAGAAGGTCGTCCAGGTAGATAATGCACCGAATTCCTCATGCTCATAGATGTGCAACTACTGGCTTCAGCAGCTTGGTGAAGCACCATGGGGCTGATATGAGGCTGAAAGGAAGGCATGTGAATTGCCAGGGTAGGTCTTGCCACCGGAACCTGAGAAATTGGCGGCAGGTGGGGTGGACAGGTACTGACAAATACGCGTCCTTGAGGTCCAGTCTTGCGAACCAGTCCCCGTCTTGGAGGAGGTCTCTGAGAAGGTGGATGCCTTCCTTCTTGAAATGCCTGTACATTACATAAGCATTGCGCCTCCTCAGATTTATGACAGGTCTGAAATCTCCGGATTTCTTCTTCACCAGAAATATATTGCTGAAGAAACCCCCTCAAACGTGAGCGGGTTCGATCGCACCTTTCGACTGGAGCCCTCGTAGTTCGCCGTCAATGAGTTGTTGGTCCCCTGCGGAGCACTGCATGGGGTGCGGAGGGACTTTCTGGTTTGGTGGGTCAACGAAATCGATGACGTAGCCTCGTACCATCTGGAGGATCCATGCGTCCGAGGAGATGGTTGTCCAGTTCTGAAAATATAGAGCAATACAACCTGCAGTATGTGTGGAAAAATGGACCGTGAATTAAAGGTTTGCTTACCTGTGGGGAAGCGTGCTCGGCCACGTGGTCCTCTACCTCGGTCGGCTCCTTTGGTGTAGGAGAATGGTTGTCTGTAGCCCATTTCTGGGTAGAAGGGTTGAGGTCTTTGTGAGCGGGGGCCTGAAGGCCAGAAGTGACTGGCTGCACGGCCCCTTTGGCGGCCAGCCCGTCCAAAAACACCCCTACTGGGTTAGCCCCTGAAGACTAGTTTCATAGACGTCTGTTAAGGGACGTGAACACATTAACATGTCTGTTCAGTTCTTTCAGGAAGGCTTCCCCGAACAGTTTGCCCTGTGCCAGAGGTCCCATCTCCTTGGTGCCCAATTCCACCAGCTTTCCGTCTATGCGGAGCTATGCTGCTTTACGCCTCTAAGAGGAGAGGGCTAGGTTTGCGTTACGAACGAAACAGAAGCACCTTTGTGCCCATTCTCTTATGTAATGCGCCCATTCTTTTACCATGCTGGCCTCGAACAGGTCAGCCCTTGTAAAAGCGTTGTCCGCCAAATACATGATGCGGGAAAGTGGGCCAATAGAGTCCAGAAGTTTGTCCTAGACACCGTGGAATCCTTTCTCCACACCTCTCCGGGGGTCACGGCCACCCCGATACATGAAGGTGGTCATGACTTGGTCGAACTCTGGAGTCTGAGCCACATGGTCGGGAAGCAAAGTGCGAGGGCATTCAGAACGTAGTCGATTGCGCACCGTTTTGTCCATGGGTTTGCGGAGCCACAGATGCATGAATCTAGAGAGGTTCGGGGGGGGTCCAGTCCC
>OW240912.1:196135488-196173345 GCA_933207985.1 Pelobates cultripes | reverse complement strand
AGAGTGATTTTAGAAAGGAAGGATGAATGAGCTTATAATAGGAAGACCATGGGGAAGTTTATAAGGAAAGGAGGAAAAACACAGACAGACAACAATTAATATAACCTTCACAGCCAGTCACCTACAGAGGCTCTGATATATATAATGTCAGTAATACTCGCACAATCAGAAGTAAAGACAAAAGCATATATCCACTTATATTAAGAAAACTTGCATCAAAGGGAATCTGCCTGCTGCTGTCCTTCCAAGAAATCTCTAGCTCTCCATTATCTCTCGGGGGTAGGAACAAGTAAATCAACTTACCCACTTATCCATATAAGCTGATGTTCCCTACTGTACCTTCATGGTTGCTAAATCTTCAACTCCCTAAATTCAAGGCTCAAAAGAGGCTTCCTTTCATCTTGATATCATGAAGTATATCCTCACCTAGCCCCCCTTCCCCTCGTCACTTAAATAATAACCCAAAATGTAAGAGTGAAAAAACATGCAGTTAGTGCATAGTGGAAGTGAATAAAAAAGCCTGACGTGCATTTCGGTGCTCTAACGCAACGTTCATCAGGGTAGAAGCCTTCATACTGAAGGTCTCGGGTATAAGAAAATAATCAGTGTTCCTATATACAGGCTCCTTGAAATGTGAGTGCACAGTTCACTACGATATAATTATTACTGTATTGTCATTTTAAATACCATCTGCACTATATTGTACCTTTTTGTATTCTTTTGGCATATACTTCATATTGCACTATTGAACGAAATAATGTTTGGTAAGCTTTATATGTGTTTGAGCGCTCCACTTATAGGTATAGGTCTTTGTTTAGAGGAAAAGAGGGTATTTCTACACAAGTGTATAGAGCTGCCTGTAAATCACTCTCATCTTTTAAGCACTTTGTTACACACATTCCTCCGTAAAAGGAGGTAACTTTGGTTTGGTATTCATAAGAAAATAATCAATCCCTCCCCCAAGTGTTTCCACCTATCACATCTCAGCACAGCCCTCCAAAATGAAAAATAAAAAACCTTCACAGCCAATTCCCCCTTTTTATTTTTTAATTTGTGATTAGGATTAGAAATACTATACTTTCATTTTTTAATAGCTTTGAATAAATGATATTATTTGGGAGGGGGGAGGGGGAGGAAAAGGGGGCTATAGAACTGGCGCTGGAACTTCAGTCCCTTGATGAACCAATTTTACGTGTCTAGATATTTGCATCTCAATATTTCTTGCAGTCTTTATAGAATTCACATGTGCTAAAATACGTTTTTTTAAAAGGGCGAAAAGTACATAGGGCCACACTGGCAAGTCAATAATTATATACGTCCTTTGGTATTACAATTAAAGGACTTGACTTGAAATTTTTTAGTATGGTTGCTGTTCTCAAAGTACTTAGAATCTTTAAATATGAAATTGCACACTTTGCACCAACCGCACTTGTATGTCCCCTTTAATTTGTTTGACAGCCAGTTCATGGGTAAAGATTCTCTTTGAAAATGGCTATGTACTAAAAAGTCTTTTAGATTTTTTTTTCCCCTTCTTGCTGTTATAGATGCAAATGGAGAAAGTATATATCCTAGAGGTATACATCTTGTCTCAGGATGGGCCAGAACTTATTCATAATGGCCTTCACCTGATACCAACCTGCATCATATGTTGCTATACGCCTTAGTTGTTTTGAGTCCTTTGTCTTTTGCGCTACATGAGAAATTGCTTCCTCCACTAGAAGACTATCTCTGACAGTCTAGAGTGCCCTGTGATCTTCTCTTTTCTCATTTGTTGGGATAACCCTTGATCCTGAACATGGAGCATAGTTCTTGCACTCTCTTTTTAAAGTCCTCTATGTTGGAGCAATTCCATCTGAGGCATAAATATTAACCCGTTGGAATGCCTCTTTTCTGTTGGACTGGGTGATTCCCCCCTGCCAACCCAGGTGCAGGTTGGTGTACGAGGGCGCACAAGACATCCCCATAGCGGTGCCCTGCACCTGGTGGTAGTACACTCCATCAAACATAAAGTATTTATGCATAACTACAAATCTTAGCAGATCGATCGTGAATTGGTTTTGTTTCTCCAGATGTGCCCCCCTTTTTATAAGAAATATCTGACATGCAGTTAACCCAGAGTGTGGGGTATGGAGCTGTAGAGGGCCTCAACATCTAAACTACAAAGTAGAGAACTCTGAGGCAACTGTTTGGATGATAATTCTGACAGTCTGTTTAGTGTCTCTCAAATAAGAAGGCAACCTGACCACTAAAGGTCTTAAAATCGGATCTATGGGGGTCGTGGTCTGGCCGTCGACCTGAATGGCCGCATGATTTGAGAGCTCCTGACAATCCGCACAGAATCCAGCACACATCATAAGCATCAAGACCCAAAAAGCATTCAAACTAACCAAAGAATGTCTGGGACCAGTTCCGGAACGAAACAGTCGCGCAAGAAGGGTGGCAGGAATCACATCCCAGTGTGCTGTTGGCGGCTCCCTGCCCACTCCAGGCCTCACAAGATGGCCACCAGGACGGCCCACAAGACTCTCTATCCCCAGTGTCAATGGTGGGGAGTGATGAGCCCGACATGCACATGGGAGAGGCAACCCAAATCCTCAAAAAGCTCACGGAGGTGAAGACCTACCTCGCAAGCGAGATCTCCTGCAACTAGAGAGAGTAGTGAAGGTGGAGATACAGGCACTAGGGGCCCGTACATCCAAACTGGAGCACAGGGTGGAATCAGTGGTACAGGTACAGAATACAGCAATATCACATGCAGAACTCATGGCCCAGCAGATAGACCAGCTAGAGATGCAGGTCGAGGATTTATCAACCCACTCCAGACGGAACAATCTGCGCGTCCGGGGCCTTCCCGAGTCACCTAACGAGGGGTCGTCATCCCAGAAGATGGAGGAATATTTTAAACACATACTGCCTGACATCCCTGAAGACAAATGGGCGATTGACAGGGCCCATAGAGCGCTAAGGGACAGGAGGGTGCAGCCATAATCATCATTTCCACTACTACTCCACAAAAGAAGCCATAGTCAAATACAGTAGAGACAATGTCCTACAATACAAAGACGCAGAACTAGCTATATATCAGGACCTCTCTCCAACGACCCTGCAACGTCGCAAAAATTGGAAACCACTGGCGGACCTCTTGTGCAAACATGAGGTCAGATATACCTGGGGACACCCCTTCAAGCTTGTGGCTTTAAGGGCGGGCAAAACTTACACCTTGCTACCAGGAGCTGACCCAGCACTATTCTTGCAAAACCTGGGCATTGAAGTGCCTCCGGATCTCACCATCTCGAGACCGATGCACCCGGCATTGGTGCCCCTCACCAGAAAATGGCAGGTGGCTGGGGCCATTGAGAGCATATTCACCTGAACACAAAGCCGCAACTCCCATCACCACCACCTATATAGGTTGCATGGTATTCCATGATGCCAGCATAACGGACCTCAGCTAAGTGGCTATCCTTTCTGGGGGGGAGGGGGGAGGTTTGTGAAGGTAGGGGAGGGTGCAGGAGTAAGGGGGATTATAAGTTTATTACAGAACTAAAGGCAGAGGCATGTTGTTTTCACTAGTATACTTTGGGTGCTAAGTACACTGCCTGTTTATCTAATGTATGTATACAGCTTTCACAATATCACATGTTGATGGATACCGGTCAAAGGGGGGGGGGGATGCGGGTGCTGGGGACAGACACTGCTTTATGCCGAGTAGGGAGAAGGCACTTTGATAGCCTCATGCTGCATGTGTAGCTCCTTTTTCATACGTTTTGGGTTCTTTTTATCTCTGAAGAATGTTAGGGGTTATGCAGAAGGAATGTGACATTCCTGTAGTATATCACATTGGGAGGCCTGGCGGCATGGACGCTGCTCGGAATGGACGGGAAGGCAGGACAATTCAGCCGCGGGTAGACAGTCTCACTATCTTGGCACTACCCGAGGGCGTACAGCACAATGTCACCAGGGCCAGCCTTAGGGGTGTGCAAGCTGTGCGGCCACACAGGGCGCCCTGGAGCAGGGGGCGCCATGCGGCAGACACAGCTCGCACATGGCAGGATGACAGCTGTGCAGGGGGAGCTAATGCAAGTACTGTACCCGGGTGGAGGATTTCACTATTCTCCACCAGGGTATTGGGAAAAAAACTAGTGACGCAGCGGGGGTGGAGCTTACGAGTGGCAGGGGCGTAGCTTACTGAGTGGTGGGGGCGGAGCTTGCCGGGTGGCAGAGGCGGGGCTAATATGGCAGCGGAGGTGGAGCTAAAAGCTACCAGAAATGCCTGCTGCACAGGATGGGGGAAGCAGGAAGGAGTCCCTGCTTCCCCAACAACTAGAATACAAGCACTGCACTGTCTCCATTCCCCCCCTGCCAGCCCACAATGGTAAGTGTGTGAGACTGTATAACTGTGTGTGTGTGTGAGACTGTATAACTGTGTGTGTGTGAGAGACTGTATAACTGTGTGTGTGTGTGTGTATGACTGTCTGCCTATGTGTGTGTGACTGTCTGCCTGTTTGTGACTTTGACTGTGTGTGACTGTACTGTGTGTGTGTGTGATTGTCTGCCTGTGTGACTGTAACCGTGTGAGTGTAACTGTGTGTGACTAACTGTGTGAGTGTCTTCCTTTGTGTGACTGTACTGTGTGTGTGTGTGTGTGATTGTCTGCCTGTGTGACTGTAACCGTGTGAGTGTAACTGTGTGTGACTGTAACTGTGTGTGACTGTGTGTGTGACTGTGTGTGTGACTGTAACTGTGCCTTTGTGTTAACCTGTGTGTGTGTGTGTGACTTTGCCTGTGTGTGACTGTCTGTCTGTACCTGTGTGTGGCTGTCTGCCTACTACTGAGTGTGTATGTGTGTCTGTGCCTGTCTGTCTCTGCCTGTGCACGTGGGTCTGTGCCTGTCTGTCTCTGCCTGTGTCTACCTGCGTAAGTGTCTACCTGTAACTATATGTGTGTGACTGCATGCCTGTAACAGTGTGTGTGACTGTAACTGAGTGTGTGTTTGTGTGACTGTCTGCTTTTAACTGAGCATATATGACTGTCTGCTTGTAACTGTGTGTAGCTGTCTGCTTGTAACTGAGCGTGTGTGACTGTTTGCCTGTAACTATGTGTGGGACTGTCTGCCTGTAACTGTGTGTGTAACTGTCTGTGTGACTGTCTGATTGTAAGTGTGCGTGTGTGTGTGACCGTCTGCCTGTAATTGGGTATCACAGTAATATGGGACATACTTAGTCTGCCCCTCTGTAATGCATGGGAGGCAGTCTGATACCTCTGGCCTGCACTTCTATTGGCTGCAGACCATAAGTAGCTGTCTTCCAAGCTCCGACCAATCAGTGCGTTGCTGCGGATAGAAGCCTTGACACTAAATGCCTGCGCTAAAGAGACAGTTACTCATAGTCTGCACCTGGTGAAGGATGCAGACCAGATTCCCAGGACACTGGGACACCAAAAATCATCATTCCCCCTTCACTGCAAGGTAACAGAGAAGGGGGAATGAATATATGTTTTTAAATCATTATTAGTTTAATAAATCCCCTATAAAAACACTACACCCCTATACACACACACATACATGGATGAAGGTGTATGAACGGGGAGGATGGGAAGGGGCGCTGTGAAGATTTTTCACACAGGGCGCCTAATGACCTAAGGCTGGCCCTGAATGTCACTTGCAGGGTTGCATACCACAAATCTAAAAAAAATAAGAGATTTTGATTTTACAGTGTCTCTCAAGCTAGTCACCTCCAGGGCCACACTTAGACTAGCTTGAGAGACCCTGTGTAGCGGTACTTACCTTACCCGGGGGCCGGCCGTGGTCCTCTCTTCCCGCCGCGCGCGGCTTGCTCAGAGCTCGGATAAAGTCGGGCACGGACCGCGAGATGCGGTCACGTGTCCCGCCTAGCTCTAAGAGCGTGCCGCGCATCTCGGGCACGCTCTTAAAGGTGCAGTGGGAGCCAAAAAATGCAACGGTCTCCCATTGGCCCCTGTCATCCCACATTCCCCATACACTCACGTTTTGGGGGCGTGGATATGACTTGGGCCAATCAAAGTAAAGGTTAGGGTATTTATACTTACCTCTCCCTTAACTCCCTGCCCTATCGTGGTTTCTGTTTCAGTTCCCTTTAGCACTTGTTGTGTTCAGTTTTGATTTTCGTGCTTGACCTTGGCTTTGTATCTGACTCCGTTTATCTCTCTATCCCTGTTTTGTCTTGTTTGCCGGCTTACTGACTACTGTGTACCAAACCTTGGCTAGTTTTTGTTCTCGCAGTCTGTTCCCTTGACCTCGGCTCGTTCTTGACTCTGTCTATTCTCTGCTATACGGCAAGTCCGGCCATTCTATGGTCCGGTAAGACGTATCTGCTCTGTCGATTGTTGGACTAAATCTTGCGTGTTGGGGTAAACTAACATGACATCCTGTAGGCTCTGGCCCAAATAGGGCACATGGGAACCCCAATTTCGCTAAGCTATTTTAACTAGAAGGGCTAAACGGCGGCATAACCTCCTTACTGGCGGGAATGGCCCAGGATATCGGTTCTAGATATGTAGGCTGCATTAAATATGGTAATGGGACATATTTGAACTACGTGGGTCTTGCATTTTGTAGCACAGTGGATTGGGGCTGGGAGCCACCTTCTTCAGCAAGAACCTAGTATCTTCGGCTCACACCCCCAAGCTGTTCTGGCAGTTTTATGTTTTTTCTTTTCAATGTTACGTTATGTTCTGTAGTTTACGATTACGACCCTTGGCGCATGGGAACTGGGTAGATATGGGAACTATGGGTCTCACAAGCGGGAGACAGCACACAACTCACTCCCAGATGGCTTTGAAGGTTATATCTTAACGTAAAGAGTCTAAACTCCCCCACCAAACGTAGACTACTTTGGAGGGAATTCAGATCCAAAAAAGCAGATATCGCCCTTATCCAGGAGACGCATCTCCCTAAGCTAGCACAGGTCAAATTGCAAGATAGGCAATACTTCACGCTATATGAAGCCAGGGCACTGCGCAAGCACGCAGGAGTGGCAATCCTCATACACAAGAGCTGTCCCTTACTTGTGATGAGGTCACAGGTAGACCCAGAGGGACGATATATATCCGTATTGGGGACCGTATACAACACAAAGTTCCGTATAATTAATGTTTATGCGCCAAATGACCCAGACCCCGAATACTGGGATAATCTGATGACAGTTAGTTCAGACGGGGGGAGTGACGATGGTGGGGTGAGACTTCAACGCAGTGTCTTGTCCGGCAGCTGACAGGGGCACAAAACCGGGGACTGCCAGATCTCAGGGGAGGGGAGCGCAGGACTCCTCCAATTGGACATGGGAACTTAACACTAGCCTTCTTAAGAGTGAAGACATTTGTACAACAATGAACATGGTCATCACAGACTATTTCATACAAAATACTTCACACGAGGTGGATCCAGTAGCGATCTGGGCAGCTCACAAGTCCGTACTTAGACACTTCATTAAAGTGGCGACTCACAAAAAGAAACGCACTACCCAAGGAAGGCTGAACAGCAGCATAAAATGAACCCTACAGTGGAGAAGCTGACAGAGTTGAGTGCCTTAAGGAACTCGATCAGGGAACTGTCTCTGGATGGCGTAGCACACTCCATTCAGTGGTCTAAGCGCATGTTTTATGAAAAATCCAATAAGATGAATTCCTTGCTAGCCAGGACCTTACGCCCAAGAGGCGATTTCAAACCCATTCTTAAAATCCGCACTTGAAAAGGTAGCTTAGTTTCAACCCTAGACGAAATAAATGAGGTGTTAAGTCAGTACTACTCGGAGCTGTACGGGCACTCCCGACATGCGCGGAGTTCCCCTACTCACAAACGAGCGGACTTTAAGTCCTTCCTGCCTGCGGTGACTTCGCGGGGGTGACCGGAGAGAAGGCAGAAGCTCTGAGAGCGCCAATCTCTCAAATGGAGGTGGAGGCAGCCATAGAGGACATCAAGGGGAATAAAGACCCAGGGCCAGACGGGTATGATGTAGGGTACTATAAGAATTTAAGGAGGAATTGGACCCCACCTTACTTCCCTCTATAATCACTTTATGGGGGGGGGAGCTCCTGACTTGGATATGGTGCTGGCTAACATAACATTATTACCCAAACCAGGGAAAGATGATGAGTTAGCTGCGAGTTACAGGCCCATTTCACTAATCAACTCTGATCTAACGATCTATGTGAAAATCCTAGCGGTTAGGCTCACACCGCTCCTCACCCGTTTGATCCACCCTGACCAGGTGGCTTTCATACCGGGCAGACAGCTCAATGAAAACACACGCAGGAGGGCGGTACTCACGTGTTACATGCATGACTCTGGAAGGCCTTCTCTGGCCCTGACCCTGGATGCAGAAAAGACCTTTGACAGGGTTAAATGGCCATACTGTAAGGACATGAAGGGGTGCTGCCCTGCGACAGCATTGTCCCTTTAAATGTGGGAACCAACTTAGCAGAGAAATAATACAAGGACATGATGAATGGAGCAATCAAGAAAATATGTATTAAAGAAAGCCAAAGGATATAATATACAAAAACAAAATATGTGCAATGCCACAAATATATATACACAAGAAATCAATATAAATACAAATAGAGCAGGCAGAGTATACGTAAATAGGCCTAATGCAAAAAGTAAATAGTTAAGGCAGGATCGTGCAGCCACCACAGAATATAGGTGGGGCACGGATCCTAAGCCACCAAGCATTAAATAAAAAACACCGAGGGACAAAGTCCAAAGCAGGTCACACGTACATAAGGCAGCAAGGTCAGAATCACTGGAAATGAAGTATAGGCAGGAACACTGCAAGCGAACACTGGAACGGGAGGCACAGGACACAGGACCAGGCAGAGACGAGAACGCAAGACCATAAGGACATCGGAACAGGAACACAGGGTACAAGACACAGGAACAAGGCGCAAGGAGTCAGAATCACGGGGAACAGGAACCAGGAAACAGCAGACACGAGAATAAGGATAGAGGATAATGATCTGACAGGGAGTGAGGGGAAAAAACAGAATATATAGGCGCTAAACAAGGGCCAGGTGAAGTGCTTAACGAAAAAAAATGAGAAACAGTGCCAAACAGAAATAGTGGTGAGTGTGAGTACTGCACGAGGGCATATTAACTAAGGAGTGTCGTGACATACCTTTTTGACCTGTTACGGGCATGGGGCTTCCCTGAGCCTTATGTCATGGCGATTCGAGCTCTGTACTCCAATCTGAGGGTACAGACATTGATCACAGGGGCCAGACGTACCCCTTTTCCACTTCACAATGGAACGAGACAGGGGTGTCCCCTATCCCCACTGCTGTTCGCCCTCTCGCTGGAACCGTTACAGCAAGCTATCCTACAGCATCCACACATACAGGGAGTCACCACAGCCGGGAGACAAATTTAAACCTCTGCATATGCAGACAACGTTCTGCTCACTCTGTGGGACCCTCTGACCTCTCTGGAACACCTGACTGGCCTGTACTGTAGATCACTACAGTACCCTATCAGGCTATAAAGTTAACCTCACAAAATCAATGGCCATGCTGTTTTACCTTGCGGTCCCGGACATGGCACTGATCCACGACAAATACAAAATTGCACATAACAGCAGACAGCATTCCCTACGTTGGAATGTGACTCACAGCTAAGCACTCTCAGCTATATGAGCAAAACTATCCTCCTATGTTCCGTGCCCTCATAAGGGACCTGGAGCACTGGACGGGCAAGCCTTTCTCATGGATGAGGAGACTCCACTCTGTAAAAATGAACATCCTCCCCAGACTGTTGTTTTTATTCCAAACCCTGCCTGTGCCCGTCACAAGAGGGGACCTAGCAAACCTTCAAAGAACAATCGATATGTTCATATGGCAAAAGAAAAGCCCTAGAAGTGCGCATAATTTACTATACCGACCCAAAGACAGAGGGGGACTGGGGTACGATATAGGGTTTAATTTAAAATTCTAGTTCTTGCTTACAATTCTCTACATAATGCTGCTCCAAATTATCTATCCTCTCTAATAGACAAGTATGTCCCATCTAGGCCCCTACAATCTGCCGAAGAACTAAGTCTATCCTCTCTTCGTAGTGCAATCTCTGATGCTAGCCTTCAAGACTTTTCTAGGGCTGCACTGTTCCTGTGGAACTACCTTCCATTCTCTGTTAGACATTCATTCAGTCTTCACTTCTTCAAAAAAAAAAAAACGCATTAAGTATTCAGTGAATACTATTCAACCAACCTACTTTTCTACCTCTATCTTTTGTGTCACTTTACCCCACTCCCTTTTAGCATGTAAGCTCATTGAGCAGGGCCCTCAACCCCTCTTCCTGTGCGTCCAACTTGTCTAGTCCAACTCGTCTAGTTACAATTAAGTTTGTTAGTCCACACATTGTACAGCGCTGTGGAATTTGTTGACGTTTTATAAATAATAATAGTAATAATAATCTCCCTTCACACATACCCTATGATTGTACCATTAATCTGTACCCTCTAGAGGGAGAGTCTATCCTTTATCAGTCCATGAAAACTAAATCAGGGAGGAGTACATGAAGCAAGTCCTAAATGAATGATTTATTAGACATTCATTCTGTCCTGCAGGGAATGTTTTTTTGTTTCAAAGAAGGAGTGAGATCCTGTATTGGTTATAGGGGCCTAAATAAAATCCCACCAAATATCCTATACCATTGATTAAAGGATTGTTTGATAGGCTAAGATTCTAAAATACAAGCAATAGAGTGTAGGATAAGTGCTAAAAGGACAACTACGGGTGGGTTTATAAATAGGGAGCAAACACTGATAGTAAGGGATGCCCTCAGCCCCTTACTGATAAATATAGAGCAAGGTAATACAGGTTGAACCAAGATAGAAAGTCTAATAAAATATCAAATGCTTGTAGTATTCTTAACTTGTGATTGTCCAGGCTTCTAATGGTGGCAGGTATATGTAATAAAACAGAAAGATAACCGGTAATGGTGCAGAGTATCTAGTGCTAAGTACAGAACAGACAACAATGAAATCTATGATGTAGCACTCATATTTAGTAGAGCTATAACACCAGCTCTGAGTATAACAGCGTGCAGCGGTACAATCCCCACTGACAGATATGATGTTATAGGAGTCACTTACTTGGCATGTAGTTGTATATATACAAATAATACAAAAGGCAAATAATAGTGCTTTCTCTAAAATATACAACAATAAGTAAAAAGGTAAAAATAATCTACTCACATTTACTGGAGCAATAAACACTTGCTCAAGTATTTGCAATTGGGTGGTACAATCCCCACCAGGGATGTAAAGTTGAGTCGGCCCTTCAAAGAGTGGTCCATCCCAGGATGTAGGTAGCAAATTGGTATACTGATTATATAGATGTGCCAGGAACAGTAGAAAATAAAAGAACTAAAAAAACTTAAAAGCATAAAAAATAAAATAAATGGTCAGACAAATAAAATAAGTGAATGCCAAATATCTTTAATGCTTAAAATGATTAGTATAAAACAACACAACATGTTTCACCAGCTAAGGACTTTATCAAGTGTAAGTAGCCTGAACAATTACAAGTTAAGAATACTCTAAGATTCTAAAATATTTACTAAGTTAGACCTAAGAGGGACTTACAATTTGGTGCATATGAGTTGAACATCCTAAGTGGATAACAGACTTTAATACATGTAGTGTTCACTATGAATACACTGCAATGCTATTTGGCCTTTGCATTGCTCCAGCCATCTTCTAAGACCTAATTAATTATGTTCTTAAAGACTATTTACAATAGTTTGTAACAGTTTATCTCAATGACATACCGTAACCCTTTACATAATCCATGTAATCCATAGTATGAAATCCTCTATAGTTTGTAGTCCTCTAATTTTTCTGTAACAGATCTACTGTATAAAGGAACACCTCACACACCTAAAGCATTTTAGCTTGCTGAAGTGCTTTATGCATGATGAGTGTGTCCTCATTTTGCATTTTGCAAAAAGTGCAGTTTTCAATAGAAATTGGCACTTCCCAGTTGTTTAGCTCAGTTGAGCTAATCTCAAGAGCAGGTAGTTGCCCAAAAAAACTGCCTTCTCAATGAGCTAGATTGGAATGTTTCTATGTGGATAGCCACAGAAAGTCTGGGTGGGTCAGAATGGGATGGCTTGCAAAGACGCCAGAAAAGAGATATAAAAGTAAACTTTTTTAGATTTACGCGGAATGAAAAAAAGTATAATTAAAACACATCCAGGTTTTCATTGGTGGATAATTGAAAAAATTCAATTTTTTATTTTTCAATTGTTTTTGCATTTGGGAAGTGTCCTTTTAAACACTTAAGTTATGTGTGTTTACATAATTAAACCCTTTTTCAAAAACAATCCACACCTGAATTTGCTGTTTTATCCTGCATTTAAATCCTGGTTATGCATCCCATGTTTCAAATGCATATTATTTAATATTAAATAATTTTTCATTTCATTTGTATATGACTTTTTACCCAAGTTCTACAAGTCAATAAATGGTAGGAATAGAACAGATATAAATATAGTCCAACTTGTTTCATCAGTCACTATTATCATTACCTAACTCTGTCAATTATATAATTTA
The DNA here is from genome assembly GCA_933207985.1 of Pelobates cultripes. Taxonomy (NCBI): domain Eukaryota; kingdom Metazoa; phylum Chordata; class Amphibia; order Anura; family Pelobatidae; genus Pelobates; species Pelobates cultripes. The sequence continues at coordinate 196,160,761 of OW240912.1, read as the reverse complement.
CACAGACTTCTTAAAACTGAAATTTTGTCATGATTAAGACAATGATCTGCTCTTTTACATTAGTTCACTAGTGTGGCATCTACAGAAAATGCCTGCAGTGGTATGTATGACCATTTCCTATAGGAGCTAATTAATAAAGGGTCTGAAATGCTAAAATATGAATGACTTTTATAAGAAAAAGCAAACGGAGCCTGTCTCATACATATCTAAAAGGTATTTGACTTGCCTATTATGCAGTTTACTGCAGTAAGAAGGCCTGCTTTTTAGAAAAAGCAGATAATGAGTGCCGCAGAGATTGACAGAAGGAAATCATTTCAATCAAAGCTGCAGTCTGATTGGCTGCTTTGTGTTTTTATCCAGTCCGAATACAACTGGAATTCAAATCATGGATAGCGACAGGAATATGCACAGATGAGCATGAAAAAATAGTAGGTAAAAATAGGCACATTCTATTCTTTTCACGTATATATTCCATAGCTAAATGCAAAGTTTTATTATTGATTTATTATTAGTTCAAGAGGTTTGGGGGACATGTTCCTCTTTAATATAAAATCTCCTACAACTGGTTTCATGTCAGGTAATGTCCTTAGTAACTGTCCTCAAATGTTACAATTTTTTAAAGATGCATTTTCTGGTTTAAATCTCTTCTATAAGTCCCGATTGAGCGGCTGGAGTTAGCATGAAAGCAATGAATGCCCTTTGTGATCCGATGATGGTAAGGCTTAATCCAGAGAAATACAGTTGTCTTGCAGAGGCAGGGTCTCTGGGGTCTGCTGGATTCCAAATCCTCTCCACCATTTAAACCATGCTCTATTGGACGTTTAGATGGTTATGCACATGTTTGTGGTTCACCCTTGTTCAGCAATTTCTGCCTAAAGTACACCGGTGTGCATAGGCTCAGTCAGTCAAGCAATTTGTTACTAACTGTTCAATTAACATAACTGCTGGATTGCATTTCCTATATTCATGGCACCCATCTAAGTTATTCCTGCGTTGCATGTAAATAATGAAAATGGGGCCCATATATATTCAATATTCAAAATAGCCAAACGCGTTTCACTCTTGAATAGAGCTTCCTCAGGCTGACTGAGGAAGCTCTATTCAAGAGTGAAACCTGTTTTTGGGTATTTTTAAAAGAACTTTTACTGAGGACTTTTTATATCCATTGTTTTTATATTTTTTTTTATACATATGTTATATTAATAAATTTGTTATTTTACTTTTAAGTCCTTTAAAGTCCTTTTTTGGAGCCTCCAAAAGAATCTGCATAGGGACAGTGCCATCCCCATTCAAATCGGCACAGAGTTTATATACCTAGAGCCAGGATCCATAGGCTCAGGATCAGGTGAGCACCACATTTATATATATATGTGTGTGCTTTCATGAACAATATCTACACATTGGTACGCTTTCCCTCTGTTTTTGTTTTTGAGAATTACTCCACACCGAAGTAGAGGGGTGGTGCTACCATTATAAGCACACAAGCTTTGATACGGAGCCAGTGTTTCCATATACAGGCTCCTTGGAATGTGAGTGTACCAGCCATTAAGATTATACCACCATTATTGCACTGTCACTTTGTATATATCATCTGCATTATATTGTATTCTTCTGTATTCTTTTACATGTACCATGATATGAAACAACGCTTGGTAAGCAATATATAAGTTTGAGCGCTCCACTTATAGGTGTAGGTCCCTGTTACTTACACCGTATTTAAATCTATATACTGCAGTAGCCTAGTCCAGGCCTGGAGAGCAGTGAGAACACAGGACACCAACTCAAGCACTTATCGTTGCATTGTTGAGTTAGCAAAGGTCTTTCTGTCTGCTGCCTTGCCCCCTACAATACTCTGCCAGCAGAAATCCCAGCATAACTCCACATGCAATTAGCAGAAGAATGGTGCTGTGAAGCTATGTTCCAATACCCCTTTATGCCAAAGCCCGATTAAGGTTGGCCAAACTGAGTGTTGTGTGTTAGAGTGTATGTAGTGGTCTAGTGTTGTGTGTGTGGAGCAGACTGAAAGCTTTACAGTGGAGGATGTACTGAATCTGTCTGTGTGTCTAACATTATATAAATTTATCTGAGAGCATATGTGGATGGGCTAGTTGCTTGTGTTCTGTGTAATGGCGCTGCTTATGGTCTTTATGTGTTGTGTTTATGGTGAGGCTGTGTTTCATGTGTGGGAGGTGACTATGTATGACAATGGCACTCTATATAGGGTGACTGTGATAGGATAAGTAGAGGATGAGTGTGGCAGTGTGAGGGGGCAAAGTGACAGAGTGAAGGAGTGAATGTTACAGTTTGCAGAGGAGAGGGTAAGAGGTGGTTACTGTGACAATGGTTGAGGGTGACAGGTGAGAAGGAATGACTGTGTCAGTGTGATGGAGGTGGTGACATTGTATGGGTCTGAATGTATGTTGGGGAGTGACGTGTGGAGACTCCCCACAGTTAAATGCCTTTCATTTATTTATATAATGTTAGCCTCCCTTCTGCTTATATCCTGGCAGGAAGGGGCTCAAAATACATTTCATAGTGGTTTTGGTGACCCAGTGGGTTCCTTTGCAGTGCTATAGATATTAAGTGAGCATTATGATTGGTAGAGACATTTGTTGGACTGGATAGCCTTCATTGCCTGCAGACTTGCAGCGAATGCATGGATTTAAATGTTAGTAGCCTTGAATTTGTTTTAATGCATTAAGAAAATGGGCTGTTTTTGCATTAGTTTTAATTAATTAAAGCTATTAAAGCTATAAGTTTATTTCTCCCAGTAAAAGATCCACAGTTTTAGTACATCTAGTTAAGGAACATGTTGACTTGTGTTTTTTTCAAGAGTAATTTAGATAGAATGTTTTGGAGATCTACAAACTTTCCAAGGATTTTATCAACATCTAAACCAGATAAAAAGAGCTGTGGTGTAGGTATGCTTTTCTCAGAAAGATTGCAGTGGATATTTTTTTCGATATTTAGATAAAGAAGACCGTTAGTGTCTGTTCGATCAATAATATTAAATACACTCTGGCCAATGTGTATCTCCCAAATACCACTTCTATAGGTTTATTTAAAAAGATACTCGATAAAATAGAGGAAGCTAAAAAAGTTATTCGCATAATTGCAGGGGATTTTAACTCCATTTGGATCCTATTATGGATAAAAAAAATCTGGACATTAAATCATCCATATGACAGAAATTATACGCATTTGTCCAGGGTGCATTTTTCATATTCAAGAATCAATATAATTTGTGGTAATTCCTTGCTTATTGATAAGATTAAAATAATTGATATCATTGATAAACATATGGTCTCATAGCATTTTAAATGTGGAATTAGAAAATATGATTCTGCATTAAAGGACCACTATAGTGCCAGGAAAACAAACTTGTTTTCCTGGCACTATAGTGTTAATATGTCCCCCCCACCCTCATGGCCCCCCTCCCGCCGGGCTAAAGTGGGAGGAAGGTGTTAAAATCTTACCTTTCTCCAGCGCCGGGCTCCCTCTGCGCTGGGGACTCTCCTCCTCCTTCTGTCTTCATCGGCTGAATGTGCATGCGCATGCGCAGCAAGAGCCATGCGCGCATTCAGTCAGTCCATAGGAAAGCATTCTCAATGCTTTCCTATGGAAGCTGGCATCTTCTCACTGTGAAAATCACAGTGAGAAGCCCGGAAGCACCTCTAGCGGCTGTCAATAAGACAGCCACTGGAGGCTGGATTAACCCATACGTAAGCATAGCAGTTTTTCTGAAACTGCTATGTTTACAGCAGGCACGGTTAACCCTAGATGGACCTGGCACCCAGACCACTTCATTAAGCTGAAGTGGTCTGGGTGCCTATAGTGGTCCTTTAAATAGATCCACTTGGAAGCTCAATGATTCTCTCTTGAAATACGAATATAATTATAAATATATAGAAGAAAAAACAGAATGCGTCTTTCTGGAAAACAATATTCAGGATACTTCACCAATTACCACCTGGTGTGTTTTTTTTTTTGATGGTAATCAGGTAACTTTTATTTGTGATTTCAACCGTAAAAGTCATGTTTTTAAAAATATTTATAAATATTGGCCCATTTTAAAAAAAAAAGATGTTTTAAATACAATTCTCCCTGAACAACCAAAAATTATATATTGAAGGATACCAAATTTGAGAGATAATTTAGTACGTAATCATATTAAATCAACAGGAAAAAAGCAGGGTATGTTTAATGAACCAAATGATTTTTATGGATGTGGAATATGTGGGGCCTGCAAAAATACAGGAAGTAAGAAAAGATTTTTTAAATAGTTTTTTTTTTATATATATATATATAAATCTTTATTTTCATTTTTTTTTTTTTTTTAATTCACTCAAATACAGATACAGCTTTCAACTGTAGTTTTAAACACTGTAGAAAATTACTTAACAGTAAAATAGTGCATATGAATAACAGTAAAACCGTGCTTCAAATATGCATCTACCAGTTTTCTGCTGTATCTACAACCGTACAAACATACCATACATCTTATCCATACCACATTTTCACTACTACCTACTATTGGCTATCTATAAGGGGGCAGGGGGGATTGAGTTTTTATAATTAATGTATCTAACCCAAGGGACCCAAACTTCGTTATACTTTTCACTAGATATCTTGTTTAAGGCTATCCCAGCTTCCATGCTACGTTGATAATCTATCTGCGTACAAATATCGTGCCAATTTAACACACCCATTTTTCTCCAGTTTCTAGCCATAACTATTTTTATAGCCATACAGATGTGGATCATAAGGATTTTTAGTTTTATATTACTTTTTGGCAGGTCTAAATGAAACAAAAACATTTGAGGTGTAATCACAGTCTGAATCTCAAACACAAAATCCATCAATTCCGCTAAAATTTATTTCATAGGTTTCAACTCCTCACAGTCCCACCAGATGTGGGAGAATGAGCCTAACTCCCTACCACATCTCCAACAATCTGGTAGAAGTGTGGGTTGAAATCTATGAAGGCGGATAGGGACCAAATACCAACGGTATACTAATTTGAAGTATACTTCCTGTATATTCACCCCATGTATGTATCTTTTTACTGCTTGTAAACCCGATAACCAGTCCTCGACCGAAGATGAAAAATGAAGTTCTTGCTCCCATTTACTCATTGCTGGCACTTTATCTATTTGCCTTTGACTTCTTAAAATTGATTAAATCTAGATACAATCTTTTTTTTTTATAATGGGATTCTATGAACTGGTCAATTGGAGAAGTTTCCAAAAGAACTTTTCCCATAGTAAAAGATTTTATTCTTAAATAGTTAAATATTTCCTTCGAAGGAAGGTTATATTTAGACTGAAGTATGGGGAATGGCAATATTTTATTATTATTTAAAAGATCCGCTATTCTTACTATTCCACAGTGTACCCATTCTTGGATATTTATATCCTTTATGTAATATTTTAAGCTTATTAATGGGGCATTTGATGAAATATGTTTTGTACCATATTTTTTTTTCAAGTACTTAACAATGTAAAACATTGTATTGTTCATCGGATTACTAGATCTTATATTTTTTAGAGATTCACTGTCGCACCACCAGAGAAATAGAGGTTCTATATCGCAGAGATCTAGTTTTTCAATGTCCAACCAATTTGGTCTAGACTTTGTAAAGTTATCACACTTAATTAAATGTGCAACCGTATTATTCATATATAATTTCTGTATGTCTGGGAAACAGATCCCCCCTTCTTTCCAGTCTCTCTGTAGTATTTCCAAAGACACTCTAGGTCTCCTCTCTTGCCAAATATAATTTGATACTTGCCTTTGAAGACCACGTATCGTCTGGCATGACACCCTCAGTGGGAGGTTACCAAATAAAAATGTCAACTTGGGGAGGAGATAGAAGTTTACTGCTTCAATCCTTCCCAACCAAGAGAGTTCTAATCCCTTCCAGTTTTTTAAGGTGTTCCTAAATTGGATAGCAATGTCTGTATAATTAAATTCTCCAATTTCTCTGTAATCTAGCGATAGTTTTACTCCTAAATATTTTATTTTCCTTACTTCCCAGTCACATTTGAAATCTGTTTTGAGTTTGTCTACCTCAGATCCACTTAAACCTTTTATCAGAATTTGTGTTTTCTTTATATTTATTTTATAACCTGAGTATTTACCATACACATTTATGAGCCGAAATACGGCTGGGATAGATCTAATAGGGTCTGCAAGGGTCAATAAGACATCATCTGCATAAAGTGCAATTTTATTCTCCAACCTATTCACTTTTAGCCCGCTGATGTCTTCATTCTGTCTAATCGCGGCTGCCAACGGCTCTATAGAAAGGATATATAACAGGGGTGCCAAAGGGCATCCCTGTCGCGTCCCGTTTCTAACTGGAAACCAATTCGATTGGAACATATATCCTGATACTTTAGCTTGAGGGTCTTTATATAATGCCATTGTGCACTCCTTGAAGAAACCCTCGATGCCGAAGGCCCTCAGTACTTCCTCCAGATACTTCCAGTTAACCCGATCGAAAGCCTTCTCGGCATCGAGGGTAACCATAGCAAAAGGAGACGAGCTTTGGTTCGCATGATATAAGACATTCAATAATTTCCTAATGTTATCAGATGTGCCCCTACCCTCTACAAATCCGGTCTGGTCTAAATGTACTATATTAGGTATGTTTTGTTTAAGTCTATCGGCCAGAATTCTGGAGTAAACTTTGATATCCAAATTGATAAGAGAGATTGGTCTATAATTCGAAATGTATGTTGGATCTTTATCTATCTTAGGAATTGGTATTATAGAAGCTTGGAGTAATTCTGTTGGGATGGCTTTATGATTAGCAAAGTCTTCAAATGTTCTTAATATATATGGTGAAATTATATCACTTAATTTTTTATAAAAAATTGAAGAAAAGCCATCTGGGCCTGGTGCTTTGCCTGCTGTTAATGCTTTAATAGTATTGCTAATCTCCTGAATGGAAAATGGAGCATTTAATTGACTTAATTTCTCCATCAATATTTTTGGTAAGCTCAATTTATCCAGAAACTGTTTTGTTTCGCCCTCAGGTGGCTCGTTATATTTTATATTATATAGGCTTTTATAATAGTCTTCAAATGCTTTAGCTATTTGAGTTGGAGAGAGCATTTTTTTACTTCCGACTGTTATATAATTTATAGATTGTAGTTTATTTTTATTTTTTAATTTGTTTGAGAGATTTTTCCCTGTTTTATTATTTCCATAATACCATCTCTGTTTTAAGATTAACATAGCTTTATTAATCTTTTCTTGAGTTCTTACTAATATTCTTTCCCTGATCTCTTTAATAACCTCCAAAATTTTATAATCAATGGTAAGTTTATGTAAGCGTTCTTGTTTTGCCAGATCAATATAAAGCTCGTTAAGCTCCTTTCCTTTTTTTTTTTTTATAGTGGCACCCAATTTTATGAGACATCCTCTCATATATGATTTAAACGTACACCATAACATGGCGTTAGAGACATCCCCTGTATCATTGATTTCGAAGAATCCTCTAGTCTGAGTGCGCAGTTCTTCTACATTAATTTCTGATTTTAATAAATTTTCATTTAGTCTCCATTTATCTCTACACTTATATTCAGCATTGTTTTTTATAACCAAGCTTACAGGTGCATGATCGGACCATGTTATCGGTCCAATTGTCACCTTCTTAACTCGCTCCAAAGTTTCCGATTTAACTAAAAAATAATCAATTCTGGTATATGTCTGGTGGACACTTGAAAAGAACGTATAGTCTCTCGCTTCTGGACTATACGTTCTCCAGGCATCATATAAACAATTTTTTGCCAAAAAAGTCTGCATCATTGATAGACCTGTTCTTTGCTTGCCGTCTAAATGAACAGGCTTAGTTCTATTCCTATCTATTTTATTATCTATAGTGCAATTAAAATCCCCACCGATAATTAGGCTGCCAGACGATACGCGGTCAATCTTTTGCATCAAATTTCCCAAAAATCTGTATGAAGATTGGTTTGGAGCATAAACATTTACTAAAGTATACACAACATCGTTAATTCGAGCTATCACTATAAGGAACCTACCACCCGGGTCGGCCTCCTCATAGATCAGCTCATATTTCACACTACCTGAAAGGAAAATTGCCACCCCTCTTTTCTTATTCTTTCCTGCCAGATTAAATCTATGGACCACTGGGAATTTTTTATAATTCCATAGTTTAGGCATAGAGTTAGTCCAGTGTGTTTCTTGAACGAAACCAATATCTATTTTACTGTCAATCAGTAGTTTATATAAATAACCTCTTTTCTGACCTGAATTTAAGCCCCTTGCGTTAATAGATAGTATGTTTAATGACATACTACCGCAGCTCTTCCCACACCCTCTCCCCCTCTAGCCTCCCCTCAGATAGCATCCAACACTCAGATCCATTCATACCTTCCCCATTCGGCCCTATATATTTGGACCTCCTGGTGAAGCCCCAACTTTCTATTACTACATTCAATCCATAATATGAAGTTCTGTATACAGTCTTCATATTTAACCCTGCTACCGTCGCAGGACCCTGGACCAGAATAGTGGGCAATGTCAATGCATTAGCTCTGTAGGCAATTTATTCTTTATTATACTCCCTCTATCCTTCAACTTATTCTGCCCTTCTTTTCCCTTTCCCTTTCGATTCCTATTTTTTAAAGGCGTTCCGATGTTCTTTCCCTTTATCCAACCCCAAGATCTATCTACTGGGTTCCCCTGCCACTGACTTCCATTTTATCTAGGACAACTCGACTATCCTTATGTTTTTATTCTCAAGTGATCCTTTTCCCTAGCTCTTGGATATATTCTCCCTACTCCTCCCTTACTTCCTCCAATGTGCCAATTTCATACAAAATTTAATTAAACTTATAATTATTGTGAAGTTCACTCCATTCATTTCATTCACTTAAGTTAAATAATGTATCCGTACATATATATTGTGTTTTAAACTCAACTTCCCTATTCGTTACATTAAATGTAAATCTATGATTATTTTCATTATATTCGTGTATAATTAACCCCTATAACATACCTAAAACAGATATACACCCTTTCTACCCATATCCAAAGATCTTATAAATTATTTTCAATACTTCTATGTGTTATAAACCTCTTTTTGTTCAATTCATACTGCTTAAATTATCTTATGTGTCTTTATATCTATTTATCTATTATGACTATAGCTCTGTGGTTACCCCTTTTAACTTTACCACTTCTATATAATGAGAGGAAAAAAAAAAAAAAGGAGGAGTTCGATTAATTGAGACTAAGGAATAATTTTCAAACTTATCATCTTCTGCTTAAGTGCCAAGTTGTCTCTAAAGATATATGTTTTATCTTTGAAGAAGACCATAATTGCCGTCGGGAACAGCCACTTATATCTAATCTCCAAATTCCTAAGAATAAGCGTTTCTTCGGCAAAAGTTCTTCTTGCTTGTCTTGTCTCATAAGATAAGTCCTGATAAACTTTTAAATGTCTCCATTCTTCAGTGTCCAGGATCCCGTTCCTTATCTTCTGCATTATTTGATTATTCATCCAAAAACTAGCGAAACAAATCATAACATCTCTTGGATAGGACTTGTCGGTTCCATTTGATCTTGCCAGTCTATGGAATCTTTCAAATGTCTTCAAATGGCCCAGCGTCTGTCTAGATAGTATTTTTGAAAAGAAATTATTCAAATACAAATATAAATCTTCTTGTGGAATTGATTCCGGTATGCCTCTGACTCTTACCTTGTTTCTCCTTGAGCGATCCTCTAGATCAGTCAGCTTGATCTCAGTATCCTGCAGTCTCTTCTCTAGCTGTATATTAGATGTTTTGATTTGTTCGTATTCCTCTTGTACTTTTTGTAATATATTTGCTTGATTTGAGAGTTTCTCAGAGAGAGGGGCAATTTCCAGTCTGATATCTTTAGAGTTGTTTTCAATATCCGTTTGGATCTTTTTATGTAGATTGTCCAGCATTTGGGTTAAAAGTTGTTGCGTCAATCCCTGTGGGGTTTTTGACAGGTATGGTAAGTCGTTCTCTATTATATTTGATAATTGATGTGCTGAAAGCTGAGCATTTTCTAGAGGCAGAGACTTTCGTTGCCTCTCTAGTTCTATACCTGCAGCTTTGGGTGAGTAAAATGAACCAATTGTTGCCTTCTTTTTCTCCATATTTTGGGCTCTCTCTTTTTTCGGAGCCATATGTAGTGCTAAAACACCTAGGTTAAATTTTATACTCTACTAAGAATGGCACCTGGTGTGTTTTTAAACTTCTATGTCAGGACATTTTATAAAATTACAAAGTAGATTAAGGAAAAATCAATGCCTAAAATTATCATTCTTATACCATAAGCTTTATAATCTATCTAAGCAAAGTAAGATTCAACACAAGATACTATATTTGAAATAACCCAAACTCAAAATCAAATCAAACAGATTTTATTGGAACGAACAATTAAAAACATAGAAAAATTTATCAACGAATAAATTATATAGATATATTTGATGAAGACTCCATTACCTACTTTATTTGAAAGCCCAGAAAGATTCTCTAAATAAATCTACTACGAGTGAAGAGATTAAAAATGTAATTGTTGGTTTAAAGAAATATAAAAACCCTATGTCCCCGATGTCTTCAAAAATCAGTTTTATAAGGCATGCAATCTTAAAATTATTGATGTTCTTGCAGAAAATGTAAATAGTATAATTAAAGTAGAAAAATTCCCCTCTGAAATGATAACAGCAAATATTATACCAATATTAAAACAAGGGAAATCTCCTACCAAGGTTATAAACTACTGTCCCATATCATTGATAAATGTCGATATTAAAATCTTTACTTCTATATTGTCTAAAAGATTAAAAAGGATAATAGATAATCTGGTTTATCAAGACCAAGTTGGTTTTGTTCTGGGAAACAGCTTGGCCTCAGATTTCCACAGTTTGGTAAACATTTTTGACTTTGCTAAATAAAAACATCTCCCCCTCCTGCCTCTGTCGTTATTTGCTGAGAAGGCTTTCGCCAGTCGGGTGGAACTTCATGAAAATGTATTTATGTTTAATTCTTTATTTTTGTTCAACTGAAGTACAAGCATAGGTACATGAGACATATACAGTCAGAAACGATGTACCACTAGACCCATGGCCAGTGAGGTGAGGGTTTTTTAGAGATGAACAAAATGCTATAGATGTACTTGGTAGGAAAAATGAGTGTTGGCCTAATTAGTGGTTGGTGATATACCATCCATGTCATACTCCATCTCTATAGATGCTCCCTCTAAGTACTCCTATCTTAGTAAACCAACGTGTGTAGTCCAGAAGTGAAGGAGAAAGTAAAACAAAATGACTAGGAAAAAGAAAAAACATAACATGCAGATTATTTATACAATTGGCTATCATCCTAGATTGTGCTATAGATAGGCTGTGCCCTTGTCTGTTGGAGCTGGGGATAATAGGTAGTGAGCTACATTGAGTTTAACGCCTCTGAACCTCGCCAACTAATACCGTTATCTAACTCGGGCATTGAGGCGGTATGGAAGAGGGGGGAGAGATGCAATGTTATAGGCCTTATTAAACCCTTAAATGCTTTCAAGTAAAAAAATATATAAACCTTATAAGCTACCAGGTTAAAAAAAAAAGGAAAAAAAAACTAAGTAAACAGGTAACAAAACTGTAGAGTATGCTAAACATTGGATTATTAGGCTGGAGCAAGGAGATTTCTGTGGTACCACAGGTCGTGGCTGTGGCATAAGTGTCTGAGAATGCCCTCTGAGGGACAAAAGGGGTAACTGTGGATGGGTCCCAGTTGGGTGGCACTGCGGGGGCACCTCTTGGACCGAGCATTGTCAAGGAGGCCAAGGGAGGTCAAGGGTCCTTAGGAGTGCGGCCGCTTCCTCCAGATTTCGGACGGGGTAAGTGGAATCCCCCTGCAGGACCTGAAGTATCCGCTGTGGAAAGTGTACCAATATTGAGGGGCTTCTAGTTAATCAAAAAGAAGCCAACATTTACTTGTATGCAGACAATATCCTTGTTACTCTGACAACACCTCTAAATTCCCTACAAGCCCTTATGAAAAAGAGAAAAGAATATAGTCAGGCTTCAAATTTTAAATTGAAAATTTCTAAATCTACCATAATGTCAGTGAATGTAGAGAAGCCAGAAATTGAAAGGATTCAATCTCAATATCTGTTTGCTTCTGAAAAAATGTAAATAGGATAATGGAGATAACTTTTCTACACCTACTTAGGCAGACTAATAGGTCATTAAGGTAATGGAGACAGGAGGAGATTTCATGGTAGACAATTAATACTATTCTGGACAATTTACCAAAATGGTTATTTCTTTTTCAGATGATGCCTCTTTAACCACTTACGGACCATACTTCTGGAATAAAATGGAATCATGACATGTCACACATGTCATGTGTCCTTAAGGGGTTAAAGGAGCACTATACGGTCAGGAACACAAACATGTATTCCTGACCCTATAGGGTTAAAACCACCATCTAGCCACCCTGGTCCCCTCATGCCTCCCTAAAAATAGTAACATCTTACTTGTATTCAAGCCTGAAGCTGTAACTCTGCATGCTGTTTGCCTCAGAAAAACAAGCTGTCTGCTGACATCATCAGAAGTGTTGTTCTGAGCCAATCACAATGCTTCCCCATATGATTGGCGGTGACTGACAAAGAGGCAGGTCAGGGGCAGAGCCAGCACAATTCAAACACAGCCCTGGCCAATCAGCATCTCCTCATAGAGATGAATTGAATCAATTAAGCTCTATGAGGAAAGTTCAGTGTCTGCATGCAGAGGGAGGAGATACTGAATGTTTGGATGCAATTTAGGCAGCCATGACCCAGGAAGGATCTCTAACAGCTATCTGAGGAGTGGCCAGTCACTAATTTAATGGATGAGTGGGAAAGTCTGATTAGTTAAGAAAGATGAAACCATAATGGACCATTCTAGAATTTCTAGAACAAAATGTAGAGGATCTAAATCTAAAACAATGGTTATACCATGGGATAGGTTCCATCAAACAGTTGCTATATCACAATACTATACAATCTTTCCCCTGCTTACAATCAGAATTCTCTCTTCCTAACCAATAATTGTTTACTTTGTTGAGAATTATTTTTTTTTTGAATACCTATGTTATTAGATCTCCCTCTGATTCTATATATTTGTTATCTAAGTCGGTGAAACATGAATGTGTTGACAGATATATCTCTAAGGCTTTAGAATTGATAAGATTGGTCTCCCGGAGATTTACTCCTCCAGCAATCCTCAGGTTGGATAAAAGATTTAGTTATTAAATAGACAAGGACCAATGGTCTGATGGTTTCTATCTTACTATGTTTGGTAGAGCTGTACGATGATTAAAAAAATATGAGATTTGATCATTGTATTTCTAAAAGCTATGGGAATTATAGTTCTATTGCACTTAGAATGTACTATAATGAAAAAACTAGACCAGTATTTTATTATTCATTGGTTTATTGCAGCTAAAGTTTTAATAGCTCGTTATTGGAAAGAAACTTTGGCACCCGCTTGGGCACATGTTAAAAATCAATTTATTCTGCAATTAGCTGTGGAGAAAAATTATATCAGAATAAATACTTGTTCTTCTAAATAGCTAAATATGATAGAAAGTTGGATTAAAATTAAAATTCTAACCCCTGTGCTAAAGACCAAAATTAATCACCATCTCTCATATAAAGAAGTATAATGCAGCTAGTAACAATGTGAGACCAATCCTCTTTTTTTAAATTAAATACTTCTCTGTTTGGTCATTTACTTGTTGATATTTATCGTAATTTGTATTTTTATATATGTTTTTGGTTACTGTGATCCAGGCTTTACTATCTATGAGAAATTATATTTTGTGGGGGGGGGGGGGACATTGTCTTTCTTTTTGTAATTACTAAAAACTTTAACCCCATAAGGACACATGACATGTGTGACATGTCATGATTCCATTTTATTCCAGAAGTTTGGTCCTTAAGGGGTTAAATAATGTGATATTTAGAAAATAAATAATTTTAAAAAGCTATAGGTCATGCCCAGCGCGGTGTCCCTCTTTAAGTGCATCGCTGCTATGTATGATGCCTTTATCAAATACTTATGTTATGTGGCATTAAGTGTCCGTGTCCTATTTATACATTAACTATAAAATTAGGAAAAAGGCTGAAGTTGCAGGTTCAATTGAAGAGTGGACCACCCAAATCTATAAACATCCCCAGGACAACAGTTTTCAGCCTACCCCATATATGTGTTGCGAATAAAAAAAAGAGAGAATAAATAATTACCTGTGTGTACAAAGAACATATTTTTGAAATCCACTACATAACAAAAAATGTGTTTGACTCTATTGTTTCCTGTAAAAAAAAATCCAATGTGTCACACCTGGAACATTGACACTTTGCCCCAAGGTCTCTTAAATATGAAACTGTAGTCTGAGAAAATTTGATAGACGCAACTGATGTTTCCCCAAGGCTTAAACGGGTTGTGTTTTTTATTCACCTTTTCGTCTTTGGGATTGTGGCAACCTTAGAACTTGTCAGAACAGGATTCTTAATCAGCCATTGCACAAACATTTGCGTACTAACAGTGTTTACTTACAGATTAATTTATGGTTATGCATATGCTAGCCTAATGGATTTCAATCTAGTTTTTTTTTTTTAATTTAAGTTATATAATCTTTAAGCTGATTACTTTTTTTCTTCTTTCAGTCAGTATTCCCGATCAACCTCTAATTGTATACAAAAACATACACGTTTATAAAATTCTTTACATAATGTGGAATTGCAGTTCTGCATTTAAGTGGTCTGTATGTTAGAAATAAAAAATAACATAAAATGACAGACACTGAAATGTTGCTTATCTATTTGGATAGCTGCTGAAGCTATTTTGGTTATGTCCTGAAAAACTCATCGTGCTCCTGAACAAAGTAAGCTACCAACTGAAATTTTGATTCTCTAATTGCATAAATAAATCTCTAATAAGAACATAATAAAAATTGTTGGACACTAAAACTAAACCAAAATTAGATATGTTTAAATAGTTGCTTATGATACAGGGTGCTGAACATTTGTTTCAATCAAAAATGTGGACTATACAGAGCCGAGAAATGTATCTGTATTTAATAACTCAGCTGGCCTCGTAAGATAAATTTAATAAACACAAGAACAGTTTAAATGATAAGACTGTACCCAAACAAATAAGTTCACTTACAACAGCATATAGGATAGTTTTATTTGCATTTGTTTTTAAACGTAGAATTCATATGCTTTTTAGATTAAATCTGTTAAAGGGACATTATAGTCACCAGAACAACTACAGCTTACTGTGGTTGTTCTTGTGAGTATAATCATTCCCTTCAGTCATTTTCATGCAAACACTGCCTTTTCACTGAAAAGGCAGTGTTTACATTTCCCCCTAGGAATACCTTCACTGGCCATTCCTCAGATGGCCACTGAAGGTGCTTCATGGGGCAGTGCTGCACAGTAGGCAGCACTGCTGTTCAGTGTGGAGACGCTTAATTTTCCTCAGAGATGCATTGGTTCAATGCATCTCTATGAGGAGGTGCTGAATGGCCAAAACAGTGTTTGCCCCCATTGCGCCTGCTTGTCGATTTCAGCTAATCCAATGCTTTCCCTGTGGAAAAGCATTGGTTTGGCTAAAAATTTTAAATTCTGATGATGTCACCAAGGAAGTGGATCGGGGACAGGGCCAGCGCCAGCACCAACATGCATGGTGCTGGAAATAAGGTACGTTTTAAGCCCTTCGAAGGGGGCTAAGGGGTGCAAGCCATCTATATGGTGGTTTTAACACTAGGGCCAGGATTACATGTTTGTGTTCCTGACCCTATTGTGTTCATTTAACTAGTTGTGTCCTGGATTCCAAAGGGACTGATACTTAAAACTGAATTTACATTGCAGCATATGAACTACACATGCTGTTGGAGAAGCATTTTAAAGTAATGATAATCAGCCTGCAAAGTGTACATTCCTGCATAAATATGATAAACTGCCAACAGTAGTGTACAACAAATATAATAATGCCAATAATATTTTGGTGCTAATTTGTATAATGACATGTCAGGAATACGGTTGCCAAAGCCACGGTGTTTTCTTTCACACCTATCACTTACACATTTGGTAGACACCAAAAGTAAAGTACTGTCTCGCAGTATGTAGGAGTTGCTCATTAAAAGAGTGTCATTAAAAGAACATTTCATGCACCATAACCATAAGCCTGCCTTACTAAATTGGTATGCCTATTTACCATGGGATGCGGCACTCCTGGCATCTTAACCACTACATTCGGCTGTAGTAGTTATTGTGCTTGGAGTGTTGATTTATTGTTGTGAACTCCTGTAGCCTCTTAATTGTACATACTGCAGGGCAGCACTTTGTGCCTAACCCTAAGCCTGGAATTAGCAGGTTGCTTCTGTGCCAATAGTTTTACAAGCTGCATGTAATTATTGATAATAGAGACACATTAACCACTGTCAATATAATATTCATAATATTTGTGGACAACCAATATTATCCAACTATCTGAGGTCACAGTTTATATGGATTACACAATTCTGTGTTTTTGTTTTTTTTAATGAGATAGGCCTGTGGATAAGGAAGCATCTTGTCATAAGCACGTTAAGAAATTAATAGCTGGATAAACAGATATTTTTACAGTGCTGTAAATATGAGGATTTTATATTGAGCATTGTTATAAAGTTTATCAATAAGCAGCCTCTACAGTGTTTCTAATTGTCATCTAATTATTAAAAAACACTTTTCTGTCTTATTTCATTCTGCTAGCACATTTGGGGATAGTTAATTGTTATTGAAAAAATTTGTCTAGTCGTGAATGAATTGCTACTAAAGGGACATTGTTACTATTTTACAGTTGATTTATGATACACTATTTCTGCTAGCACATTTGGGGATAATTGTTATTAGTGAAAATTCCTCTAGTAGTGAATGAATTGCTACTAAACTGACATTGTTACTATTTTACAGTTGATCTATGATACACTATTTCTGTGTATTAATAACAAATAATTAGCCACTGATATAATTCAGCTTAACATACTGCAGTCTGTGAGGAAACTGAAGTTGGGCATCACTGGACCTTCCAACAAGATACTGATCCCAAGCATACCTCAAATTTCACCAAGGCTTGGTTGCAGAAGACAACCTAGAAAGTTCTACAGTTACCATCACAGTCACCTGGTGTGAACCTCATAGAAAATCTCTGGTGGGATTCGAAAAAAAAGGCGGTTGCAGCACGCAAACCCAATAATATATCATACAATATATCATATATTATATATTGTGAGCCTGCTACCGCACAGGGCACTGTGTCCTTGCAAATAGCACGGTCCTCTTGGTTATTAAATATACATAGTCTTGTAGATGCAAATAAATCCAGATAATTTATTGCACAGTCCACTTCAGGAGGTAGCATTAGAAACACATCACAAAACAAAAATATCCCTACAAACAAAATCTGAGCACTTACTAACATAAACATTCCTTACTATCATGGAATAGACTAAAGGTAACGCAGGTTTTCACCAACCTTGTAAAATGTCAGTTTTTTGCACTCCAGTTCTCTCACTTGCAGCTTAGCATTCTGCTTCCAGCACTCACAGGAGAAACAAAATAAGAGTCTCCCTTACCTGTCTATCAAGGAGGGATTTATTACCTTTACTGCAGCTGATTACTTGCAGCTGAGCACTGGGTTGAATCAGTCTGAACTCCTGGCCTGGACTTTTTCTCCCAGTTCTCTGTAAACTGCATAGTGGTGCACCGGCCTGCACTACTCTCTGAATACTCCACTAGAGGGCCTGACATCTAACTATTCATTATGTTGCAAACAACACATACACACCCTGGGGTAAAATATCATACACCTCTTTAAAAAAATACAGAGGAAATATACACATCATCCCATACAATACCATGTACTTTATCACAATATAGATAATACTTGATACCCGGTGCTCAGTATGGGATTCCAAAATAAAAAAAATCTTACTTTATTATATCCAACAATACAGAGGTTAATGTTTTAGTTCCTACTCTGAACTTTCCTGAGGAAACATTATTATAATGTGTCATTGTGTTGACTACATTCCAAGTGAACAATATAAATTCAAGCAAAATAAAATTAACTTGTTATTGACATGTGTAAATTAAATGAACACTAAAGCCTAAACCTATATTTCTATTTCTTTTGTGACCCTATCCGTAGTTATATGCCACACCTCCCACCTTTTTCCAGTGGAGAGGATGCCTTAACACTCCTCTTCCCACAAAGTCATGGAGGAGACATGGCCTCCTTTGGCGTGCTCCAATCCAGTGCTCTTCATAGAAAACCACTGGAGACCTGATGCACATGCAGCACTTATTCAATCAATGCTTTCCTATGGGGGCTTCTGCATCATGTGACAGTCATTGCAGAGGGCACTCCTCCATTACTGTCAGTGTGACAGTCACACTGGAGGTGTGTTTAAACTTTTCTGAAAACAGCAGTTTTACCTTGAATGGTTTAATGGGCAGGTGAATTGGCAATCGACACTAAGTGGCCAGGTGACTTAAGTGGCCTTTTAAGGAATTAAAGTTTTTCAGATATTTAAAATGTTTAGTAAGTCTCAGACTTCATATGCTGGTGCTAGTTTCATACGCCTTCACGAAATTTAAGATGATACAACCTTGCTTTATCCTGGTGCACTTTGATACAGCTTCATGTAGGATAAATATATAAACGTGAACAGACATGCTCTAAACTCATATCTGTTTAGTATGGTTTGGTTGGGTAGATTCACCTGGTGTTTGCTACATCAGCTACCAAAATGAATCCTGAAACATATGAATAAAACATATTGGGTGGGGGATTTCTCAATGTGTTTTGTTCTAAAAACTGGTCTAAAGTACTAAAATTAGTGCAATCACCATAAGAATCAATGGATACAGTGGGCATATTTTATTGGTGACTGCTCCCATTTTGCTTATTTAAATCACTTTTAGTCTTTATTAGTCTTTATTATTCATTATAGTCTTCCCTTTATCTTTTTTATGCTCTGGAGGTTGGACTGCTTTCTTAACAAATTATACTCCTCAAAGTTTAAACTTACATATTTAGGAGCTTTGCTATATTGAAGATGTATTTGTGACACAGCTCTGCACACTCTAATTACCATTGTTTTTGACAGAGCCTTATGTCCAAAGTTAGATAAATAGGTAGATACTTTGCCTGGGCATCCAATGTTTAAAGGAAGTGATTATCTGATGAAGTAGCTCCATGCAAATAAAAATCCCTTATTGAAGTGACCTATAAACATGATTCATTAATACATTGAGCGCTGTAGTGTTGTGTCCTGTTGTTCATGTGTTTTTTACTAAAGGACTTTCATATGCAGTGACTTCATCTGATACTTGCTTAGTTTATACACCAAATTGAATTAAAGATAAGATAACTCAACCACATTATTTCCACCAAAGTCTCTCTCCTATTCTCGCTGAACATTCAGTGATATAGCCCCCCAAAATTTGATGAAGAGTGAAATCAGGCATCCTTTATTGGGCTACAGTGCCCACATTTATACACAGACCACCAGCATGGGGGTCATTAACTAAAACAATGCAGATTCCACACAGGTGCATCTGGTGTTTCTGGGAGATAACTAGATCAAGTACCGCTAATCTGACTACAGGGGGCCTTAACAAAATACCCCAAAATATAAATTTCTCCCTCAGTAAACCCCACATTTGTGGTATTTTAAAATAGCTCCAAGATCATCTTCATGATGTAGGATCACCACGAAGTTAAAGGTTTGACTGGCCATGGGTCAGTTCCCAGCCAATGAACAGTTCTATGCGTATGTCCTGGGTTGGCTGCTCAGGAGAATATAACCTGCATAGATAGGTGACCGGGTGGTAGAATTTCAGAGCGCTAAATTACCGCCAGTGAATGGTTAAATGTCCTATTGGACCCCAGCACACGTACCCGAATGAAGACGGAGGCCATGACATGAGTTCCTGTAGCCCAGTGACAGCGCGCTCGATACCTGCTGTGCAGAGCACAGCATCTCACGAGAAGGCATAAAATCTACTCTTACCACACCCTGATGCTATATGATAGGCACAAATCTAGAAAACCAAACCAAGCCCCATCGCTTGTCTCCTCTCCCTCTCCTTTTCCCCACCTTGCTATTCTTCTCTACTCAAACATTCTGTGATACACACTACTCTAGTCTCCCTGGGTGCGTTTCACACATAAGGGGACAGGTTGAGACATTACGAGCATATGGAAAAGGCGAATGTAAAATGTTAGTCAGAATCTATTATAATCCACTGGGCGTGAGCCCTATAGCTAGCATTAAGTGATAAACTCTGGACCCCGAACTGGTCTCCTTCTCTTTCCATGGCCCACTTAGGGGGTCTTTCACACAATAATAAAAAATACTGGTAGAAGGGAGTCCAACAATGGCTCGGGAATGCTATGTAATGCATTGTGACAACTGCTGTTATGTATGAAACTTTTTGTATCTTGTTACAAATTTGTATCTGCTTTCAATCTTTTCTTCACAATAAACTGATATTGATAATAAAAAAATAAAAATAAAAAAATAGAATTTCAGAGCGCTTGGTCTGGTAGTATAGTGAATGCTAATATGCTAGGAGTATGCTAGGAGAAGGCAGTAACCACAGCAGTGGGATTTTCAGTCTTTTCTGTTTAGTTAGTACCGTATCATAACAATGTGTTTCTCCCAGAACCAGAGTTCTGAAGCTAGCAACTCTGATTCGCAAGTGTGCGATCAATCTCTGGATTCTTGAAAAGTGTCTATCAGGAAGCAATACTAGGAGTGAATGGCTATTGACAATAATCAAAATTAGACAATAGTTTGTTTCCAATACTACATGGTGTCCAGACGGTAAGTCTAGGCAGCTTGGAATTAGGCAAATGCTGGAGTACTCCACCCACCTCTCACAATAGACCAAAACAGCTTATTCTATGTGAATGGAATCATAGATCCTGTGGGAAATCTCAGAGTTCTTTTTTGCTGAAAGACAATGTTGCTCAGATATGTCTGTTATCAGAATGGTTTTGCTCCCTTCCAACTGCCATAGTTACAAATCCAAGGCCAAGTGTCAAGAGTAACTAGAAGAACGATAACATATGTGCCCACAACCCGCCCAAAATCAAAAGCATAGGTACGGAGGCAGATATTTTAAGCTATTATAGACATTATCGAAGGTTATTTATGAAGTCTCAGAATAATATCATTTTGTAAGAATGTCTGTAACGTTTTAAGTATCTTCTATGTTATTGATGAAAATGAAAAGTAATGTTAAATAAGTAGATTTATTTGTATCGTTATTTTAGCTAGAATGAAAAATTTTTGTAGATGCTGTGTATTTCAGTCAACAACATTATTAACTAAGGCCCACAATTTCAAAGTAAATAAAAGCATCTGGATCTGATGTTCAGCAATGTTTGCATATTTAAACCCTCATAAATAGATGAATTTGCAGTGGACCACATTTGCATATTAATGAAGCGCTAATTGCTCTTTGCAGTTAATTCTGCAGCGAATTACTTTACTACTGTTTGTTTAAAATTTCCTTTGCTTGGGGAGATTAAAAACAGCATACAATTTCATGTAAAATGAAATGGGATAAGAGTAATGGGAGGTGTATCTTCTGTTCTTCTGGATTAGTCCATATCCTTACTAATTATTTTCAGCTATCTGAATTTTAGGAAAGCTGTGTAAGTCACATGTAGACTGGTGTGCCTAGAGCTGTATGAACAAAGTGATTTAACTACTAAATAGCAGAGAATTAAGCAGTGAGAGTGCAGGGCATGTGTACACCAAAACTGCTTTATTAAGCTAAAGTTGTTTTCTTCATTATAGTGTCCCTTTAAATATGAAATGTAGTGTATATCAATTTGACATTAATGTGCCTCTGCGATATAATAATGAGTAATACTAATGCAAAAGTGTGACAACATTGTCTGATGTTTTCGAGGGATGGAATTTTCCAAATATTCAGAAACAAGTACATACATCTAAATGAATTATTGTTCTTTTTCTCTACAAAACTGAATTTTAAGACCCCTTCAATTTGTTTTTATTGGACTGCAGCAAATATTGGCTCTATGTAAATTATAATCGTTATAACCGTAAGAAACGCCTTAGAAACACTGCTAATCATATGTGTTCTCTAGTACTGTAAATCAGTGATGGCCAGGCCCGGACTGGCCATCGGGCAGTCACAGAATCTCCCCTGCCAGCCCCTGCTGTGTGCCTTCGTGGGCCGGTGGGGAGATCAAAGAGATGCGGCCGCCGGCTGGGGAGTGAGGGAGGCAGGAGAGGACCCGGGCAGCTCTAGCCAGCAGCTCCCCTGGGTCCTCTTGCTAGGTCTGAGCGTTGCGGTGGTTACCGTGGCAACGCTCAGATCTTGCAAGAGTGAACTCTAGCCTGCTGGCTAGAGTTCACTCTCACCACTAGGACCACCAGGGAAGACAGCATGGCTCCCTCCTCCATGGAAACCCGAGGGGGGGATATAACATCATCCCCAGACACACACAGCACCCCCAGACACACACAGCACCCCCAAACACACACAGCACCCCCAGACACACACAGCACCCCCAGAACACACAGCACCCAGACACACACAGTACCCCCAGACACACACAGCACCCCCAAACACACACAGTGCCCACAGACACACACAGCGTCCAGACACACACAGCGCCCAGACACACAGCACCCACAGACACACACTGCACCCACACACACACACACACAGCACCTTCAGACACACACAGCACCTTCAGACAGACACAGCTCCCTCAGACAGACAGCACCCTCACACTCACACACAGCACCCTCCCACACACACACACACACATATATAATATATAAAATAATCCTCAGTGAGTTAACAGACAAAGAAAATTAGAAACCTAGAATGTGACGGCAGATAGAAACACCCTCGCACACAGCACCCCTCTTAAACACACACACACTGCACCCTTCACACACACACACACTGCACCCCTCACACATACAATACATCAAAATATATATATACAGTTGCAAGAAAAAGTATGTGAACCCTTTGGAATGATTTGGATTTCTGCACAAATTGGTCATAAAATGTGATCTGATCATCATCTAAGTCACAACAATAGACAATCGCAGTCTGCTTAAACTAATAACACACAAAGAATGAAATGTTGCCATGTTTTTATTGAACACACCATGTAAACATTCACAGTGCAGGTGGAAAAGTATGTGAACCCTTGGATTTAATAACTGGTTGAACCTCCTTTGGCAGCAATAACTTCAACCAAACGTTTCCTGTAGTTGCAGATCAGACGTGCACAACGGTCAGGAGTAATTCTTGACCATTCCTCTTTACACAACTGTTTCAGTTCAGCAATATTCTTGGGATGTCTGGTGTGAATCGCTTTCTTGAGATCATGCCACGGCATCTCAATCGGGTTGAGGTCAGGACTCTGACTGGGCCATTTCAGAAGGCGTATTTTCTTCTGTTTAAGCCATTCTGTTGTTAATTTACTTCAATGCTTTGGGTCATTTTCCTGTTGCAACACTCATCTTCTGTTGAGCTTCAGCTGGTAGACAGATGGCCTTAAGTTCTCCTGCAAAATGTCTTGATAAACTTAGGAATTCATTTTTCCTTCGATGATAACAATCCGTCCAGGCCCTGACGCAGCAAAGCAGCCCCAAACCATGATGTCCCCACCACCATACTTCACAGTTGGGATGAGGTTTTGATGTTGGTGTGCTGTGCCTTTTTTTCGCCACACATAATGTTGTGTGTTTCTTCCAAACAACTCAACTTTGGTTTCATCTGTCCACAGAATATTTTGCCAGTACTGCTGTGGAACATCCAGGTGCTCTTGTGCAAACTGTAAACGTACAGCAATGTTTTGTTTGGACAGCAGTGGCTTCCTCTGTGGTATCCTCCCATGAAATCAGGGCCGTCTTTAATATGGATTGGACCCTGGGCAAACCTTTGCTTGGGCCCCCTGAACCCGGTCGTCCCCTCCCTGGCATGTAATCATGCTCCCCACCCCAAAGCAGAGGCGGACGTAAAGTAGAGAGGACTCTGGTGCATGAATTATTTTGGGCAAGAGGGGGCAAAAGGTAGATCCCCATCTGTCATGCAACTCCAACAATGCTTTGACAGCTGGGTCGCTACCATTTTCCCATGCATGCAGGGTTATATTTAGCACTGAGCAGTATTTGTGTGTTTGAGTGTAAGCATGTTTTTGTATGGAGTATTTTTGTGTGAATGTAGGGGTGTGTTTGTATGTGGAGATGGCATTTAAATGCAAGTATGCATTTATGTGTAGTGTTGGTTAATGAATACACTGGTGTGTTTATATATAATTTTGTTGTTTAAAAAAAGAGGTGTGTTTATATGTAGTGTTGAAGCTTGAATGCAGGTGTGTATTTGTGTGTAGTGTTGAATGCTGAGATGTATGCTCAAATACACATGCACAGTCACAAACACACACACACACACACTGTGATACACATACACACACAGAAACACTTGCAGATACACAGATATACACAATCATACAGATGCAGCTATACAGACACATTTACACACACACATACAGACACACAACCTGGCAAACATGCAGACACACAGATGCACACACGCACACACACGCAGATACACTGACAACATACAGATACACAGACAGACACAATGACAACATACAGACACACAGATACATAACCTGACAAATGCAGATACAAACACTGACACACATGCAGATACACACATTGGCTACATACAGATACATGCACAGGTATAAACACTGGCACACACACACAGATACATACATACTGACAACATACAGATACACACTGACACACACACACACACACACACACAGACACTGTGACAGACATACTGACACTGTGACAGACATACATACTGACACATACACAGACATACTGACTGGCACACCGACATACATACAGACACACAAACTGACACACACAGACATACTGACACACACACAGACATACAAACTGACACACACACATACATACATACTGACACACACACAGACATACAAACTGACACACACACATACATACAAACTGGCACACAGACAGACATACAAACTGACACACACACATACATACATACTGACACACACACAGACATACATACTGACACACACACAGACATACAAACTGACACACAGACAGACATACAAACTGACACA
>OW240912.1:196079081-196135388 GCA_933207985.1 Pelobates cultripes | reverse complement strand
CACACACACAGACATACAAACTGACACACACACATACATACAAACTGACACACAGACAGACATACAAACTGACACACACACGTACATACATACTGACACACACACAGACATACAAACTGACACACACACATACATACATACTGACACACACACAGACATACAAACTGACACACACACATACATACAAACTGGCACACAGACAGACATACAAACTGACACACACACATACATACATACTGACACACACACAGACATACATACTGACACACACACAGACATACAAACTGACACACAGACAGACATACAAACTGACACACACACAGACATACATACTGACACACACACAGACATACAAACTGACACACATACATACATACATACTGACATACACACAGACATACATACTGACATACACACAGACATACAAACTGACACACACACATACATACATACTGACACACACACAGACATACTTACTGACACACACACATACATACATACTGACACACACAGACATACTTACTGACACACACACAGACATACATACTGACACACACACAGACATACAAACTGACACACATACATACATACATACTGACACACACACAGACATACATACTGACACACACACAGACATACAAACTGACACACACACAGACATACATACTGACACACACACATACATACATACTGACACACACACAGACATACATACTGACACACACACAGACATACAAACTGACACACACACATACATACATACTGACACACACACAGACATACATACTGACGCACACACAGACATACAAACTGACACACAGACAGACCTACAAAGTGACACACAGACAGACATACAAACTGACACACACATACATACATACATACATACATACAGACACACACAGACATACATACTGACACACACACAGACAGACATACTGACACACACACAGACATACATACTGGCACACACACAGACATACAAACTGACACACACACACACATACATACATACTGACACACACACATACATACATACTGACACACACACATACATACATACATACTGACACACACACAGACATACAAACTGACACACACACATACATACATACATACTGACACACACACAGACATACATACTGACACACACACAGACATACAAACTGACACACACAGACAGACACTTCAGTTTCCTACCTTTGAAAGAGGCTTCCTTCCCTGGGGTCCAGTGTGCTGGCTGGGGTAGTTGGGAGTTGGGGGTCTGGCTCTTCTTGCTCCCCCTCCTCACTGGATGCTTGCTCTGCAGCCTCCCGGGCGGCCCGATGTCTTTGAGGTGGGAGGAAGTGATTCGCGGGCGTCACTTCCTCCCATGCAGCCGTTAAGCAAGGGGCCCGGTCGCGCTGTTTAAGGGCCACAGCGCCGACCGGACCCCTGCTGGAACATGCTCACTGGGTGGCCCTAAAGGTATGAGCCACCCCGTGGGCCCCCTTAGTGTGCGGGCGGCGGTGCAGCCGCAATACTAGCACTGCGGGCCCATTAGGTAGGGAAATATTTTTCAAAAATAAATTTTTATTGCAGGTGACGGGGCCCACGGGGCAGCTGCTTTGGGCCCCCCATGAGTAACTGGGCCCAGGGCAGCTGCCCCGTTTGCCCCTCCTTAAAGACGGCCCTGCATGAAATCCATTCTTGTTTAGTGTTTTATGTATTGTAGATTCGCTAACAGGGATGTTAGCATTTGCCAGTGACTTTTGTCAGTCTTTAGCTGACACTCTAGGATTCTTCTTCACCTCATTGAGCAGTCTGCGCTGTGCTCTTGCAGTCATCTTTACAGGACGGCCACTCCTAGGGAGAGTAGCAGCAGTGCTGAACTTTATCCATTTATAGACAATTTGTCTTACCGTGGACTGATGAACAGCAAGGCTTTTGGAGATACTTTTATAACCTTTTCCAGCTTTATGCAAGTCAATAATTCTTAATCGTAGGTCTTCTGAGAGCTCTTTTGTGCGAGGCATCATTCACATCAGGCAATGCTTGTTGTGAAAAGCAAACCCAGAACTGGTGTGTTTTTTATAGGGCAGGGCAGCTGTAAACAACACCTCCAATCTCATCTCATTGATTGGACTCCAGTTGGCTGACATCTCACTCCAATTAGCTCTTGGAGATGTCATTAGTCTAGGGGTTCACATACTTTTTCCACCTGCACTGTGAATGTTTACATGGTGTGTTCAATAAAAACATGGCAAAATTTCATTCTTTGTGTGTTATTAGTTTAAGCAGACTGTGATTGTCTATTGTTGTGACTTAGATGATGATCAGATCACATTTTATGACCAATTTGTGCAGAAATCCATATCATTCCAAAGGGTTCACATACTTTTTCTTGCAACTGTATATATATTTACCATATAGGTAACTATATGCCATATAGGTCATAAAGGTAACTCTTTCACAAAAGTACAGAATTAGAACTGCACCACTACACACAGTACGCTCCAGATACACGCTAGATCCCTTACCCTATATGCACTCTTAATCCTCTACACACACACACAATCTCCTATACACACTCTGGGTCCTTTACACACTAGATCTCCTACACACACATACTGCACCACCTACACACACTACATTCCTTGTAAGCAAACACATACAACATTCTCTAAACACACCCTCTCTACAACCCCTACACACACTACATCACCTATACACACACACTACAGCCCGTATGCACACACTCGCTACATCCCCTATAACACTATGCCCCTATACACACACTCTCTACAGCCCCTAGTCACACATATTGCACCACAAACACAAATGAAATTTACCTATTTACACAATACCACACCACACTCTACAAACACGCAATACCACAAGCAGGCTCCAAACACATGCACCATACACTTTCCTGGCCCTTTTGTCCTCTGGTATCCCACTTGTGGAGACACAAGAGACAAATTAAAAGCAAACACAGCACAAGCATGTTATTAAATTTGCTTGCGCTGCGCAGAACAAATACAGGGCCTTTTTCTAATGCTAGAGTTCTTCAGTGGGGCTCTGGACATTGAACCAACATGCTCACTTTGAGAGGGGGCGTGCTTGTCATTAGTGATGACAAAACACACCCTCTCTGGCCCCGCCCCCTTCTTAGGGAGCCGCTCTGATTGAAAAATGCCCGGGCCTAACTTTTTTCCCAGTCGGGTCCTGGTGATGGCTAACCTACTTGGGCAGCAATTTCTGAACTATAGTACCCATGATACTTAAACAGTCTAAAGTAAATGAAAAGACCAACAGTGCCCAATATCCTAATCAACATTTTTGCTGCTCTCTTTCCTTGGCCATAAAGGTAACTCTTTCTCAAAAGTACAGAATTAGAAGATGCACAGCTGGGAGAATAAACCACGCACATATTCTAGGTGTGCTTAACTTCCCACAAAGTACAATGACAAGCGATGCTCAAATGACACGGTAATAGTCATAGTCCATCTCCTCAATGTACCAAAGAGTGGCAAAAATAGTCTATACACTCGATTTAATGTTATCTATCCATTCGATTTCCAATATGCGATGGGGTGCCAGTCCTCGTGGCACAAATAACCGCAACCAAATAAACTCTGTCCATCCATCACAATGCCGACTATATATATGTGATGATGATGTTGTTCCCCTAACCTTTTCCCCTGATAATATATTTTATCTTACCAACTAAAAGGAACACTCATAACCATAACAACTGAAGCATTCTCTGGCATTGGCGCCCTCCCAGAGTACATAGTCAAACCATTTGCTAACAGTTTGACAACTTGTCTGGGGTTCATCATGCACTAGCCACCCCATGCAGCTATCATTAGCTCCCCTGCAGTGCAGGATGGCTCATTCTAAGTTAATCTAAATTAATCTAAGTACTCTCAACCTATGAACTAATCCCTGACTGTCTGTTTCTCTGACTGTTTGCAGCCAGGTTGTGAATTATTTTGTTTGTGCAAACACTATAACGATTTGCGCATGCGAAATATACAACATATTAATGAAGCCAGGGCATACCTAGAGCATTTGGCACCCACGGCATATCCTGTGTTTGGCACCCCCCTCCACTCCTAAATGTAAAAAACACCTGCAATAATTTTTAAATGTTTTCTTTTTTCCTAAAGTATTGCACAAATTTGTAAACTTTGTAAAACCCCTGTCTGCCCCTTCTACAAAACCCCTGTCTTGCCCTGCCTCCCTCCTACAAAACCCATGTCCTGCCCACTTCTACAAACCCCTGTGCTGCCCCCTTTTACAAAACCCATGCACCCCCTTCCACAAATCTCCTGCTCAGCCCCCCTTATACAAGACCCCTGCCCCAATACAAAACTCCTGCCTCCTTCTACAAACTCCCTGCACCCCCACACACAGTTACAGGTAGAAAGTCACACACACAGTTACAGGCATACAGTCACACACAGTTTCAGGCAGACAGCCACACACACAGTTACAGACAGACAGTCACACACAGTTACAGGCATCATCACACAATCACATGCAGTCACACACACAGTCAAATGCAGAAAGTCACACACAGTCACACGTAGACTGTCACAGGCAGGTAATCACACACACACACAGTCACAGGCAGGCAATCACACACCCACACACACACACAAACGCACACTCTATCTTACTTACAGACAGTATGGGCTGGATGAGGAGTGGATTCATTGAAGTCCCTCTCTGGAGTCTGTCAGATGGGGAAGCAGGGACTCCTCCTTGCTTCCCCTGGATGTGCAGTAGTAACAGCAGCTGGTGGGGGTTCTGTTATGCCCTGCCCCTCCGCCCCATCAATTTGGCTCCACCCCCGCTTTCTTACTTGTGGCTCTTTTTGAAGTAATGCGGCTGCCTGCCCCTGTGTGTGTGAGCTGTGCCGGCCACCTGAGCCTGGGTTTTAAAATGAACTTTTAATTTCTAACTTTAGTGAAGACCACTACATTAAGATATAGTGTTTTTTGTACTTAAAGTGTCCTTTTAGGATCTAACTTGCATTTATGCTACAAGAGCTAATATGAAAGAGTGCTTCATTATTACAAATGAATGTGTAGTACTCAAGTTTACATCCACTTAATTATCCTAGCAGTGATCTATTTATTACCCCGTTGGCATAGATAAGAGTAATTATGATGAACATGCCATTAGATATGTTAATAAATCAGCCTTGCGGTTAAATTTTGATATATTCTGCATATGTGTGTATATGATGATAAAAACATCGCTATGTGGTTAAGTAATTGTCATAAAGTCTTTCACCCATTTTTTATTTGTTCTGTATCTTGTAATTTACAGTATTTTAAAGGTGTTTGAAGAATGCAGTGCATGTGTTATTGTTATGGTGACTCCAATTCTCTTGACATATTCCCCACTCATCTTTACTGATTTTCAGCAATTTTCCTAATGTAGGCAGTAGTTATTTTTCAGAAGCTTTTATGACATACATCAGCGCAGCTGCTAAATATTCATGGACAAAATCGGACTTAAATTGTACTCAGAAAAAAAATTGCAAAAAGCCCAGTCATTTAATTTTCTTTCAGAAAGAATGAACTGCCTTAATGCTCCATTGTGATCTCTTTTTTTTATGGTATTCAGCTCATCACCAGGCAAAATATAATTTGTTTTTGGAAAGAGCAACATATGAATTAACAGCAGTTGATAGTCTCTTATTCATATGGTTGTTAAATAATGATGTCTCTCTAAAACAATGCCATTATTATACAGTAAGAGTGTAATAGATATAATTTCTTTCTTTTGTTTTTTAAATAATACCATTAGAGATGATATAATAAATACAAATTCTGCATGTCCTTATTGAACAATGTTTTATTAAAGTGTATCGTAACATATTGTTCCAGAGAATCAGCAGATTAGTTTTATTAATTTTAAACAGAAAAAAATATTTTTTTAAAAACCCAGAGTTGATCAATGCGGAACTTTATTAGAAAAGTGGGACTGCCAGAAAATAAAAATTCTTTATTAGGCATGAGTAACATTAAGTAAGTGAAAGGATACATTTTAGCCTCATAAAAAAAGAAGTTTCACTACTGATATCTTAGTGTTTTAAACTTCAAGTGTGTGTCTTTTCATTTTAAATGCTTCAGTTAAAAAACCACGAGAAGTAAGTCACCTCAAATGTGTGACACCAGTGCTAGATACCCAGCATGACCTGACTAGACATGCACTGCAATAATATCTATACTCACTTTTTTATTCCCTCACTGAAGAAGGCTATAAAACAGAGACACTATGCTAACACAGACAAATGTTGAGCCCGTGGGCCCCCTCCATTAACCAAAGGCATGCTGATGAACAACAAGTGACATACCAAAAGAAAAAGAAAAAAATCCCCAAAAGTAACATTTTAAAGTAAATTAATTTGTGTTCTCAGGACCCCTTGCTGACAGGTGTACTAAACAAATAACTTTGTTCTTCTTTCCCCTTCTACCCATCTACCACACTACTAAAATAACTTCAATCTATCATCTCCCTAGCCTTCCATATACCTAGCAACCGATAACTACTACAGTGAAAAGGTTCTTCAAAATAAGATCAATAAACATAATAATACTAAATTAATGTAGCTTGCTTCTCCGAGGTGTCTTCTTGATGTTTACTCTTGCAACCAAAACAAAGAATATGAGAACTCTGAGAATGGACAAAAGCTTAGAGAAACTTTGGTAAATCTCCGCTCAGGTCTCAAAATAGTTATGCAGTAAGAGTTAGTAATAGCTATACATCATTGACGAGATCTAACAAGGCCGAAACGATTGTTTGGGATTGCTGTATCTCTCGTGCAGACAGAGATGACTTGCACTTCGGATCTGTTCCGCCCTATTGGGTGGGATCTGTCTGATATGTAAATGACCCTGATTCTTTTTGTAATGTGATAATATTAAAACCAGAGATCTAAGCGGTGACCCACTGAAGGGCAGGGGTCGAGGCAGTCAGTGAAAACATAAATTAAAAAAAAAAAATAAAATTACAAAATTATCCCCTTCCTTCCCTCTCCCATGTATTTATCTGATCGCCGCGGTTCCCCTGATCACCGCAGTCTTCTGCTCCACTGGGGGGACTGTCTGACAGCACAGACAGTCCCCCCTCTGCAAATTAGGACCCCCCTGGGGCCATGTGACCACTCTGAAAGAGCCATCACATGGTCGCAATAGGTGTCCCCCTGCTGGTAAAAAAAAAAAAAAAATTTCCTGGCCATATCCATGGCAGCACAACAATGGGTTAGCTCCTCCCTATCCCTAATTAGACAGGAACAGAATTAAAATCAGGGGTATAAATACCCCCTCCCACCAATGGTCCCTTAGTCTTTTTTTTCCTGTCCTATCCCTATAGGACTCCAGTCATTGTAGACTGTGAACATACTCTTTTCTCTTTGGCTTACCTGAGGGTTTTTACCTTCGGCCTCAAGGGAGTTCAGCCTCTCTTCCTTGGGAAGTCTCCAGTACGTGGCCCTGCGCAAAGGATATCCCCCTGGAGATGCTCCTTTAGTGACCGGGAGCCACTTGCAGTGACCCTAGGGGTAGCAAGCAAAATATCGTGGCAAGCACCACATCGTGGCTTCTTCCGTGCATGCGCCGACCGGTAGCTACGTCTGTTGCGCCTCCACGCATGCGCGGATTAGGGGGCACGTCTTGCGAACTTCCGCACATGCGCGGAGTATTGTGCACATGCGCGGAGTGTTCTTCCGGGTTCGCGGTGACGTCATCGGTGACGTCACTCGCCACCTTTAAAAAGGCGCCAAATTTGAACTTTCTTACCTATTTCAGGTTGCCTGGACTCTGGGGAGCTCTTGCAGCATCTTTTGTTCCAGTTTTGTTCGATTTTTCAAACCTCCAGTTTCTGTTGCTCAGGTATGGGTTTATTTCTTAAAGGCACATTTCCCTTTTTTCACAGATTGAGTTTTTATGCTTTTTTGAGTATAAATATTTCAATTCCTTCCTATATTATGACAGGGAAGATGGACAAATCTTTCTCATCAGACTCTGAGGCTTCCATTCATAAACAAAGGTCACAATCCAAAGGTTATAGGTAAGCCATTATTTTTCCCTCTCTCTATCTAGACCAAACAAAAGAGTGCATGGTTTAATTATATTTCCCTATTATGTCAGCTCTACGGGAATTAAAGCATCCAGAACTTCCAAAGGCAAGTCGCCTATGAAGAAGAGATGCGAAGCCTGCAACAATAAACCTCTGGAAGGCAAGCGTCTCTGCGCAGAATGCCTCTCTACAGCCGCAGGCACTTCCACTACTGCCCCTACTCCAGATATGATGGAGTTTATTAAACAAGCGGTCTCCCAGGGCATCAGAGAAGCTGGCAAGTCCCACAAGAGGCCAAGATTCGCTGAACCCTTGGGGTTTTCTCAGGAAGAATCCTCAGATGAGTCCTTAGACTCCTACAGGGACGGGCTATCCTCCTCTGAAGAAGAATCTTATGCCCCAGAATTCATGGAGCCTGCTCAAGTTGATCATTTAATAGCCAGAGTGCGCAAATCCTTGAGTCTCAAGGAAATTTCCTCTGAGCAACCTTCTACTTCTAGTAGATATTTTGCTGATCTGAAGAAAAAGAGAGCTACGTTTCCAGCTCATGAGACAATTAAGGAACTGATTGAAGACGAGTGGTCTAATACTCGTAAGAAACTGACCTCTCAAGGCAGAGTTGCTCGTCTTTATCCATTTGAGAGAAAAGACTCCAGCTGTTGGGATTCGGCTCCTAAGGTAGATGCGGCCATAGTAAGACTGGCCAAACACACTACTTTACCAGTTGACGACGCAGGTTCATTCAGAGATCCCATGGATAGGAAAATGGATCTGAACCTCACCAAAGCTTACGTGGCTGCAGGCACAGGCCTCCATCCAGCAGTCGCTCTTACCTCAGTTTCCAGAGCTTTAAAGATCTGGATGGAAAATCTAGAGGCAGACATCCAAAGAGGCAGGAGCAGATCCAGTCTTCTAGAAAGCCTAAAAGATATAAAGCTTGCAGTAGACTTTACGTCTGACGCTTCGGTGGATCTGGTTAAAGCCTTTGCCAGAAATATGGCCCTCTCCGTGTCAGCCAGAAGGGCTCTATGGTTAAGGTCCTGGATAGCAGATACCTCTTCTAAATCTAGTTTATGTGCCTTACCTTTCCACGGCGACATATTGTTTGGGAAAAACTTGGATGAATGTATTAAAAGAGCAGCTGAAGGCAAAAGAGCTTTTCTCCCGCAGGATCGTAAACCCAGAGGTTCCTTTCGATCCAAAAGATATCCAGACTATTTTTCCTTTCGAGATGCCAGATCTTACAAACCAGGAAGAGAGCATGGTAGATCCCAGCCTTGGAGAGGTGGACAGTCATCCAGAGGCGGTAAATCTAGAGGCACCTCATTCCACAAGAACCCCAGATCTTTATGACTGGTTTCCCCCCCAGTCAGTAGGTGTGGGGGCACGTCTGTTGCTCTTCCAAGACGTATGGGAATTATCCACCACAGACAGATGGGTGTTGGATATCATAAGAAGGGGATATTGTTTAGAATTTTTCAGAACCCCTCCAGCTTACTCCTTTCAAACTACCAAATGGCCAGGAGACGCAGCAAAAAGACAGGCCTTGAAAGATTTCATCTCGACGCTCCAGGAAGGAAATGTCATCATTCCAGTTCCTCAGCAACAACAAGGTCAAGGATTTTACTCTCACCTGTTTCTCACCAGAAAAGCTTCAGGTGGTTGGAGACCTATCTTAGACTTAAGCAGGCTGAATCGGCATCTCCTCATCCGAAAATTCAAGATGGAATCTATTCAATCCATCATAAAGGTCGTCTTTCCACTCCAATGGATGATTTCTATAGACTTGGCAGACGCTTATTTCCACATCCCCATCGCTCCAGAACATCAGACATTCCTTCGGTTTGCGGTGGAACAAGGGCATTTTCAATTCCGAGCCCTGCCGTTTGGTCTCAGCACAGCTCCAAGAACATTCTCCAAGGTCTTGGTTGTTTTGATTGCGGAACTCAGGAAAAAGGGCATAGCCATTTACCATTACTTAGACGACATCCTCATCTTGGCAGAAGACACAGATACTCTTCAGACCCATGGACAGGTTTGTCTACGTTTTCTACGCCGTCATGGTTGGAAGATAAACGAGAACAAGAGCCAATTACAGCCGGTTCAGGAGATGAAATATTTGGGGGCCATATTCAACACTCTAGCAGGCACAGTGCAACTGTCTCCAGAAAGAGGTACGAAGTTGATGTACAAAGTCAAAGACATGTTGGCATCCAATGTGACCTCAGCAGAAAGATGCATGAGCCTATTGGGATCAATGTCCTCCACCATCGGGCTGACAAGATGGGCCCAGTGGAGGATGAGGATTTTCCAGAAGAACTTCATCCTTCAATTCAGATCGAAAAGTCCACTTCAGCCTATCAAGATACCCCCTCAGGTCCATCAATCTCTGATTTGGTGGTTACAGAAGAAATCCCTGTTCAGAGGGTTTCCATTGGGGAACATCACATGGACAGTTATTACCACGGACGCAAGCCAGTGGGGATGGGGTGCCCACCTACAAGATCAGTTTATCCAAGGGAAATGGTCCTTTCCAGTAACAGAGACTCCCTCCAACCAATTGGAGCTTCTGGCAGTTCTAAAGGCTCTAGAGAATTTCCTTCCCCTCATACGCTTCAAGTGGATCAAGATCAGATCAGACAATTCCACTGTAGTTGCCTACATCAACCATCAAGGGGGAACAAGGAGTCGGAAAATGATGTCCATCATGAAGCCCCTAATGTCCTTCTCCCAGAAGCATCTTGCGGGCCTATCAGCGATCCATCTTCCGGGAGTCCAGAATTCCATAGCGGATTACCTGAGCAGAGTGGAATTAGATCCAGGAGAATGGAGTCTGTCAAACAAGATGTTCGAAGACATTTCTCAAGTATGGGGCATGCCACAAGTCGACCTTATGGCAACGCACAAGAACAGGAAGGTGCAGCACTTCTTTTCAAAAAGCATCGATCCCCAAGCATCAGGAAGGGATGCTCTTTCAATCGATTGGGATTTTCACCTAGGCTACGCATTTCCTCCTACGCCCCTCATCTTTCCTCTTCTGAGACGATTGAGGCAGGAGAAGGTATTCATCATCCTCATAGCCCCCTTTTGGCTTTGCAGGCCGTGGTTTCCTCTGTTGTTGAGCCTCTGCAGCGCAGACCCCTGGCAGCTTCCAAATATTCCGTCCCTTCTACATCAGGGTCCTGTCCTCCATCCAGACCCTGCCTCCCTCAAGCTGATGGCATGGAAATTGAAAGGGAAAGGTTGAACTGCAAGGGATTTTCCCATTCTGTCATTGAAACTCTACTGCAAGCAAGGAAACGCGCTACATCTTCCACTTACTACAGAATCTGGGACGTTTTTTCCTCCTGGGCTGCATCCAACCACAGGAATATTCAGTCTATCTCCACCAAGGAGATCCTTGAATTTCTACAATCCGGTCTTGATAAGGGTCTTAGCTACAATACCCTATAATACATATTTCAGCTCTTTCGGTCCTTACGGACCAGAGATGGGCCTTAAACTCAGATGTGATCAGATTTATGGCAGCAGTTTTGAAAATCAAGCCTCCTATCAAGCCCTTCGCTCCACCATGGGATATTCCCTTGGTATTAAAGGCTCTGAGCAATTCTCCTTTTGAACCTCTTGAATCCATCTCTCCTCAGGTACTCACCATTAAGACGGTTCTATTGGTGGCCTTAGCCTCAGGTAGACGAGTGTCTGAACTCCATGCCTTATCTACGAAAGAGCCCTTTACAGTTTTTCATAAGGACAGAGTTGTTTTGCGAACTGTTCCCGAATTTCGTCCTAAAGTGGTGTCAGCTTTTCACATCAACGAAGATATAATACTCCCGGCTCTTCATTCAGAGTCTTCTACTGAGAATGATGAATCTCTGCCTTCTCCATTGGATCTTGTTCGATGTCTGTCTGTCTATCTACAAAGATCTTCAGCCTGGCGGATCTCTCAAAGGCTATTCGTTATCCCCAACGGCCCCAGAAGAGGCCTTCAGGCTTCTAGGATGGCCATCAGTAGATGGATTGTTGCCGCCATCGTTCAGGCTTACCAAGCCTCAAAGATGAAGGTTCCGGAGGGGCTCAAGGCTCACTCCACGAGGTCCCTTTCCTCATCCTGGGCAGCAGCTGCTAATTTGTCACCCGAGCTGATTTGCAAAGCAGCCACTTGGTCTTCTCCAAACACGTTTATTAAGCATTACCAGATTGACGTTAAAGCCAGCCAATCAGACTCTTTTGGCAAATCAGTCTTATCCGCAGTCAACTCTTCTTGATTAATTTCTATTGCACGTGTGATTTCTAATACACCAGCATTTAAAAATGTTCTTGAGTCTGTGTTTCTTTATTCCCTCCCTTGGTTATTGCTTGGGTATTACCCATTGTTGTGCTGCCATGGATATGGCCAGGAAAGATGAAAATTTATCCATACTTACCGTAATTTTCCTTTCCTGGTCATAGGCCATGGCAGCACTTAGATCCCGCCCTGGGATATTGCTGTTAACAAGACTAAGGGACCATTGGTGGGAGGGGGTATTTATACCCCTGATTTTAATTCTGTTCCTGTCTAATTAGGGATAGGGAGGAGCTAACCCATTGTTGTGCTGCCATGGCCTATGACCAGGAAAGGAAAATTACGGTAAGTATGGATACATTTTCATCTATTCTATATAGTATATATAACGTCATACTAAGTGTATTTTTTTAATTATTATGTACATATAGTAATATAAAAATACACTTAGAGTAAAATTACACTCGTGTATGTGTATGTATATATATATATATATATATATAAAGTGTATATTTATAATAACTATATACATTGTATATATATATATATTATTATAAAAAATTAATAATAATTAATTAAAAATGAAAAAATTATAAAAAATTTTTTTAAGGGGGCAGAGCATAGCTATCAAGCAGAGCAGATGTGTGTGTGTCCTGAGCTCCTGCAAATTGGGCTGAATATAGGACTTTAACCCCGGTAAACCAGCGATTTAAACACACCAACGAGAACCACAAAACTGAGGGGGTCCAGCAAAGCGACCTGAAGCCTAAGCAAAGTCTAATACACGCTGGGGAACGGCGATCCAACACTGCAGCCTGCTGTGACAGAGCGGAGGAGAGGCGGCCAATCTCCCTGCTTACAAGCAACACAAGCCTCTGGAAACACTCCTACCCCACCCCCCTTTGGACCGGCAGGGGTTATCCCGGTCCCCACTGGACCATCACAACGAGCCACCATTGCACTTACCTTTTAGTCCAAACCGGGGCCTAGAAGCAATCTTCAGGCCTAACTGCCAACTCACTCGGAGCACAGCAACCTGCATCAAAATGGCGGCAGCGTCTCATCCTCGAGACGATACAAGTGAGCAATCAGGACTGTCCCCTTGTTGCCCCGTAGAGCGACTCATACAGTGAATTGATGAGCACTTTTGGAACTTCTGGAGGGCTCTGGGGCACATGTGAAGGCGCGGAGAGCTGCGAACCGGGGAGCGCAGGAGACCCCCTCGGGCCTAGTTGCTCCAGCCACTGGCCTACGTGGGCTGAGGGCCAAGGGCTTGACCCTAAGACATCACCCACATTGACGGAGGGTCCACCGCCATAGGCATCTACACACCATCGGAACCCACCGCCGCTCCCCACCCGGGAGAGACCCGGCCCATCCGAGCTACCGGTCCGTGGCAAGAGGATGTCGGCCTCCTCACCAGCCCGGGGCATGAAGCTGCAGTTACCTTGCTCTCAACGGGCCACCACCTCTGCACACTGCCTCACTGCAGCTATCACCGACTCGGACAAGGACTGGAGGTGGAGACAAGCAACACCTAGCCCAGCAACCCCTCCAGTTTACACCTAACTGTTCCCGATGACCGGGGTGGGATGAATGCCCCAACCATAGTTCATGACGGATAGACTGCTGCCAGTCATGACCACCAACCACCACCACGAACTCACAAGCCTTCTGACTCACTCCTTTTGATCGTCAGACAACACGTTACAGCCAGTGGACGACAGTGGTGCTCACTACTGTAATGCCAGCATAAGTGACTCGGTGCTTATCCAGCTGGTCAAATTATATCAACGTGGACTGTTTTCACTGAGGTTACATGCATAGTTTAATGTTCTTATATGCTTGGTTACTCATGCTGTCACTAACCTAACCCACGCTCTGACTAAACTTGACTATAACATAATCTTATATTCTTCAGCTGAAGCTACAATGTTAAATCTGCTGCATGTACCTATTCTTTGCATTGCAAAAAAATTAATTAAAAAAAATAAATTAAAAAAACAGAAAAGAAAAGATTTTTTTTTTTTTAATTATATACAGTTGCAAGAAAAAGTATGCGAACCCTTTGGAATGATATGGATTTCTGCACAAATTGGTCATAAAATGTGATCTGATCATCATCTAAGTCACAACAATAGACAATCACAGTCTGCTTAAACTAATAACACTCAAAGAATGAAATGTTGCCATGTTTTTATTGAACACACCATGTAAACATTCACAGTGCAGGTGGAAAAAGTATGTGAACCCTTGGATTTAATAACTGGTTGAACCTCCTTTGGCAGCAATAACTTCAACCAAACGTTTCCTGTAGTTGCAGATCAGACGTGCACAACGGTCAGGAGTAATTCTTGACCATTCCTCTTTACAGAACTGTTTCAGTTCAGCAATATTCTTGGGATGTCTGGTGTGAATCGCTTTCTTGAGGTCATGCCACAGCATCTCAATCGGGTTGAGGTCAGGACTCTGACTGGGCCACTTCAGAAGGCGTATTTTCTTCTGTTTAAGCCATTCTGTTGTTGATTTACTTCTATGCTTTGGGTCATTGTCCTGTTGCAACACCCATCTTTTGTTGAGCTTCAGCTGGTAGACAGATGGCCTTAAGTTCTCCTGCAAAATGTCTTGATAAACTTGGGAATTCATTTTTCCTTCGATGATAGCAATCCGTCCAGGCCCTGACGCAGCAAAGCAGCCCCAAACCATGATGCCCCCACCACCATACTTCACAGTTGGGATGAGGTTTTGATGTTGGTGTGCTGTGCCTTTTTTTCGCCACACATAGTGTTGTGTGTTTCTTCCAAACAACTCAACTTTGGTTTCATCTGTCTTTAGAATATTTTGCCAGTACTGCTGTGGAACATCCAGGTGCTCTTGTGCAAACTGTAAACGTGCAGCAATGTTTTGTTTGGACAGCAGTGGCTTCCTCTGTGATATCCTCCCATGATATCCATTCTTGTTTAGTGTTTTACGTATTGTAGATTCGCTAACAGGGATGTTAGCATTTGCCAGTGACTTTTGTAAGTCTTTAGCTGACACTCTAGGATTCTTCTTCACCTCATTGAGCAGTCTGCGCTGTGCTCTTGCAGTCATCTTTACAGGACGGCCACTGCTAGGGAGAGTAGCAGCAGTGCTGAATGAACAGCATGAAGATACTTTTATAACCCTTTCCAGCTTTATGCAAGTCAACAATTCTTAATCGTAGGTCTTCTGAGAGCTCTTTTGTGCGAGGCATCATTCACATCATGTAATGCTTCTTGTGTGTGTTTTTTATATGGCAGGGCAGCTGTAACCAACACCTCCAATCTCATCTCATTGATTGGACTCCAGTTGGCTGACATTTCACTCCAATTAG
This sequence comes from Pelobates cultripes, assembly GCA_933207985.1. Classification (NCBI taxonomy): domain Eukaryota; kingdom Metazoa; phylum Chordata; class Amphibia; order Anura; family Pelobatidae; genus Pelobates; species Pelobates cultripes. The sequence goes on along the minus strand of OW240912.1, from coordinate 196,119,672 downwards.
CTCTTGGAGATGCCATTAGTCTAGGGGTTCACATATGTAGCGGAGAGGCAGTATAATCCACAATATCTCCGCTTAGTAACAGGAACAGCATAAAATAATCCAGGGGAATAAGCACAGCATACAATAATCCCGGTAGCGTTGTAATAATCCTTCCTTCCCAAGAACTAGACGACACATAGGCTGGGAGTCAACTGAGGTTTTATTCACAGGTCACCGTATTTATGGGATTCCCCATGCAAGGGGTTTCCCTACTGACATTCCAGGGGTGGTACAGTAGGGGACTACATGGGGAACTGACCAACACATACATTTCTCCCATCATGCACTGCTGGACGAGAGGGATACTCCCACTAGAATATTCCGTTAATGGGATTATCCCTCCGTGCAGCAGAACTTACTTTTTACATTAAAATACATAACTTTAATAATATTCACTTGTTTTACACGAATGGACGTTCGGTAGATAGCTTAAGGCTGAGCGCATAGTTTGTGAGAATACCGCTCAGCTCCCAGTCTAACTAACCGAACGCCTCACGAAATACACATTATTTTTACATTATATTTTACTTAAAACACCGATTAATATCAGGGGAACAAACTACCGAACGGCCAGGGCTCCCGAACGGTCCTGGAAGTCCAGCGGTGTTCGCGCCGTCGATTAGCCGTTTTTAGTTCCAGGCACTCGACGGCAAAACCCCGCTGGGCTAACAAAGGAACCAAGATGGCCAACTGCCGCGTGGTCGGTAGCTGAACGACGGCCACCTAGGGAAGTCTTTAACTACCGATTGCAACAATGTTGCAATCGGTTAATGGGCGCCACACGACCTCCTGTGTGTGGTCAACCATTCGGTATTTCATTCGTTTCACGAACAGTGTTTAAACTCACTGTTCGTGAAACTGCATAGGCAATGCTGGGTTGTACGCATTACAAGCATACGAACCCTCTCGTTTGCATGACCGCCAAATACCCCATTACACTTGGTTCTTACAGCAACAAAACCCATGATATCCACACATGCAATACAGGCATAGTCTTAGGTGGCTAGGTTTGCCACAACATACTTTTTCCATCTGCACTGTGAATGTTTACATGATGTGTTCAATGAAAAATGGCAACATTTCATTTTTTGTGTGTTATTAGTTTAAGCAGACTGTGATTGTCTATTGTTGTGACTTAGATGATGATCAGATCACATTTTATGACCAATTTGTGCAGAAATCCATATCATTCCAAAGGGTTCACATACTTTTTCTTGCAACTGTATATGTAATTTTATTCTAACTATTTTGATATTAATATATATATATATACTTAAATCAAAATACACGTAGAATGTAATTATATATATATATATATGTGTGTGTGTGTGTGTGTGTGTGTATATATATATCTCCATATGCATATATACATAAATAATTTCATAAATATACACATAGACTTCAAATATATAAATATGTATATAAATATTTAAATTCTACGTGCATATTTTTGTAATATTTTTACATAAGTAATTGTATTGATTGCAATTTGAGGGACCTGCCTGGCAACCCAGGCCGAAAGTCCAGAGAATTTTATTTGCTAACACTATACTTAACCCTGTAAGTTTCCAAGACGATGATATTGTCAGGGAAAGTAAAATTTTTTGCATTTTTCACACACAAACGGCACTTTCACTGATGATATCATTGTTATGATATGGTTTGGAAATAGCAAAGTGCTACTTGTACTTATAGCCCTATAACTTTCCAAAAACAACTCAGGACAAAATTTAGAAACTATTTAGCACGAGTGTTTTTTGGCGGTTGCAGATGCGTTACAGATTTTGGGGGTCAAAGTTAGAAAAAGTGTGGTTTTTTAATTTTTTTCATAATATTTTATAATATTTTTTATAGTAAATTATATGATATGATGAAAATGATCTATTATATCTTTAGGAAAGAACAAACAAGTAAAGGACAATTGATCGGTCCCGCCTGTGACAGATGAAACAAAAATAGCATCCAGGTTGAACTGGTTATCCTTAGCACCAGTTCGAGACTCCAGGGGTCTCTCAGGGCTTAACCCTAATACAAACTAAACAGAAAAGCACATAAATATAGATATAGTGATTCTCAAAAAAAAGGAATGAAAATCACTGTATCGCCTGAAAATAAGAGCAGTCATCGTAATGATGCCTATGAAGTGGTAAAGTCCTGTAGCTAAATAGATTAGTATAAAATATAGTGAAATATTGAAATAAAGTAATATAAAACCAAAACAGATAATGACAACAACCTAGTTAGGTAGGCTCCTATGTCTATACAGGGAGTGCAGAATTATTAGGCAAATGAGTATTTTGACCACATCATCCTCTTTATGCATGTTGTCTTACTCCAAGCTGTATAGGCTCGAAAGCCTACTACCAATTAAGCATATTAGGTGATGTGCATCTCTGTAATGAGAAGGGGTGTGGTCTAATGACATCAACACCCTATATCAGGTGTGCATAATTATTAGGCAACTTCCTTTCCTTTGGCAAAATGGGTCAAAAGAAGGACTTGACAGGCTCAGAAAAGTCAAAAATAGTGAGATATCTTGCAGAGGGATGCAGCACTCTTAAAATTGCAAAGCTTCTGAAGCGTGATCATCGAACAATCAAGCGTTTCATTCAAAATAGTCAACAGGGTCGCAAGAAGCGTGTGGAAAAACCAAGGCGCAAAATAACTGCCCATGAACTGAGAAAAGTCAAGCGTGCAGCTGCCACGATGCCACTTGCCACCAGTTTGGCCATATTTCAGAGCTGCAACATCACTGGAGTGCCCAAAAGCACAAGGTGTGCAATACTCAGAGACATGGCCAAGGTAAGAAAGGCTGAAAGACGACCACCACTGAACAAGACACACAAGCTGAAACGCCAAGACTGGGCCAAGAAATATCTCAAGACTGATTTTTCTAAGGTTTTATGGACTGATGAAATGAGAGTGAGTCTTGATGGGCCAGATGGATGGGCCCGTGGCTGGATTGGTAAAGGGCAGAGAGCTCCAGTCCGACTCAGACGCCAGCAAGGTGGAGGTGGAGTACTGGTTTTGGCTGGTATCATCAAAGATGAGCTTGTGGGGCCTTTTCGGGTTGAGGATGGAGTCAAGCTCAACTCCCAGTCCTACTGCCAGTTCCTGGAAGACACCTTCAAGCAGTGGTACAGGAAGAAGTCTGCATCCTTCAAGAAAAACATGATTTTCATGCAGGACAATGCTTCATCACACGCGTCCAAGTACTCCACAGCGTGGCTGGCAAGAAAGGGTATAAAAGAAGAAAATTTAATGACATGGCCTCCTTGTTCACCTGATCTGAACCCCATTGAGAACCTGTGGTCCATCATCAAATGTGAGATTTACAAGGAGGGAAAAACAGTACACCTCTCTGAACAGTGTCTGGGAGGCTGTGGTTGCTGCTGCACGCAATGTTGATGGTGAACAGATCAAAACACTGACAGAATCCATGGATGGCAGGCTTTTGAGTGTCCTTGCAAAGAAAGGTGGCTATATTGGTCACTGATTTGTTTTGTTTTGTTTTTGAATGTCAGAAATGTATATTTGTGAATGTTGAGATGTTATATTGGTTTCACTGGTAATAATAAATAATTGAAATGGGTATATATTTGTTTTTTGTTAAGTTGCCTAATAATTATGCACAGCAATAGTCACCTGCACACACATATATCCCCCTAACATAGCTATAACTAAAAACAAACTAAAAACTACTTCCAAAAATATTCAGCTTTGATATTAATGAGTTTTTGGGTTCATTGAGAACATGGTTGTTGTTCAATAATAAAATTAATCCTCAAAAATACAACTTGCCTAATAATTCTGCACTCCCTGTATATATATGGCAGCTCAAAATTACCATATCCAGACAGAGTTCAAATGTATAAAATGTAGCTTTATTGCATATGGCTCTCAGTATATGAGAACTCTACTGGATTATATACCTAGTGAAAGCTGCTATATAGTATATCCTGTACGACTAAGAGAAACTAAGAACAGAATAATGTTTCTTTCTGTTAGGAGAAACTAATCCAGGATATTAACCTAGTATCTAAGAAAATATAATAGATATTTGTCACAAGATACACCTAGATATATTATAAGAATATATACTTATATCCTAATAGATAACCAGGAAATCAAAATGCTGGCAGAGTCTGTTGATAGAGAGGAAAGATAGAAAGTCTAATGCCAACAAAAGATCCCTATTATATACATAAATCTCATGTGAGTCCATCTAAAATCCGCCAATGAACTATCCGGATGTCAATGAGGGGGTGTGTATATCACTTAAAGGGACATTATAATCACCAGAACAACTACAGCTTATTGAATTTGTTCTGGTGAGTAGAATCATTACCTTCAGTTTTTTTGCTGTAAACACTGTCTTTTCAGAGAAAATGCAGTGTTTACATTACAGCCTAGTGATAACTTCACCGGCCACTCCTCAGATGGCTGTTAGAAATCCTTCCTGGGTCATTGCTGCCTAAAATGCATCCAAACATTCAGTGTCTCCTCCCTCTGCATGCAGGCACTGAACTTTCCTCATAGAGATTCATTGATTTAATTCATCTCTATGAGGAGATGCTGATTGGCCAGGGCTGTGTTTGAATCATGCTGGCTCTGCCCCTGATCTGCCTCTTTGTCAGTCTCAGCCAATCCTAAGGGGAAGCATTGTGATTGGATCAGGCCACCACTTCTGATGATGTACGCATAGATAGAAAGAGAGGAAATCTGGCACAGAGAAAAGAGAGGGAAAAGATAACAACGGAAGGTATTTTTAATCTAACGGAAACAGAATTATCTAGGGATCAATTGGGAATACTCCAAAAAGGTTTAAAATTTGCCCCCACTGTTGATATTAATAAGTTTGATTTTTTTCGTTGATGTCAACAAATTTATTAGACAATTGTGTTTAAAAAAATTTTTTTATAATAGAGAAGTTAAATTGAGTGAAGAAAATACATCGGAATATAAACACACAGAGTTAAAAGAAAAATCAAATTTTTATCCAAAACACCTCATTTCAGATGAGATAAAAACATTTGAATTAATGGTAATGAAAGAAGTTAAAAAAATGAAACCCTTGAAAAGGTACCATCAAAACATGTCTAAAAAAGAGAGAAAGGCAGTAAAAGAATTACAACAAAATAAGGAGATAGTGATAAAACCGGCAGATAAGGGAGGGGGGGTAGTAATTATACCAAAAAATAAATATCTACAAGAAGCTGAAAGAATATTATCGGACAAAGATACATACAAAGTTTTAGATAGAAACCCCACAGAGGATGTAAAGGAAAAATTTGATAACTATATAAATAAAGGCTTAAAGAAAGGTATTTTGACACCCCAAGAAGCGCAATATTTAACTACCCCCCCACCCTATAGTGCCGGTATACTATCACCTTCCAAAAATACATAAAAATAAGGAAGATCCCCCAGGAAGGCCTATAATATCAGGTATTAATTCTGTTTCAGCCAAAATCTCAGAATATCTAGACCACCTTCTACAGCCACTAGTCATCCGTAATCCTGCTTATCTAAAGGATACAATACATATCTTACAAGTATTAGAAACTACATCTTGGCAGGAAGGGAATCTCTTGGTTACATGCGATGTCACTTCTCTTTATAGCATTATACCTCATGAAAAAGGTTTGGAAGCGGTGCAATATTTTTTAGAAAAAAATGATTTTAAGGAAGAACAGATTTTATACATTTTAGAAGGGATCCTTTTAGTTTTAACAAATAATTACTTTTGGTTTGATGAGGTGTTCTATTTGCAAGTTAGAGGAACGGCGATGGGTACCAAGTTCGCCCCCAGCTACGCTAATTTGTTTATGGCATATTGGGAAGAAAGGTTCATTTATCAAGGCCATTCATGGGGGGCGAGCTTGGTTAACTATCGCCGATATATAGACGATATATTTTTTATTTGGACATCATCTCACACTGACCTACTTGCATTTATTGACTATCTCAATAATAACCAATGGAATATCATTTTAACGGCACAAATTAGTACACAATGTATAAATTTTTTGGATTTGGAGATCTCTATTATACAAAATAAAATTATTACGAAAAATCATTTTAAAGATGTAGACGCCAACAGCTATATTAGGAGAGAGAGTTGCCATCACACCCCTTGGTTGAGCAATGCTCCCAAGGGACAATTCTTAAGATTAAGAAGAAACTGTACAAATGAACAGGATTATTTGATACAAGCCGACAAAATCAAAACACAATTCTTAGAGAAAGGATATGATGAGACCTCTCTCCAACAAGCTTTAAATAATGTCCAACAAACACATAGGACGGAACTTCTGACATATAAAGAGAAAAAGAAAGATCTAAATTGGAACCAAAACATCCCATTCGTATGTAATTACCATGGCAATAATAAAAAAGTAAATAGAGTCATAAAAAAACACTGGCACATCCTAAAAGATGACCCAATATTAAAAAATCTGCTACCAGAGAAACCTAAAATTATTTTTAGAGGAGCAAAAAATTTAAAAAACTCTCTAGTTCAAAGTAGCAATAAGGAAAGAATAAGTGAAAAAAACTTCTTTTCAATGAGTAAGGGTTTCTATGGATGTGGACAGTGTTTAGCATGTAGGAATACTAAAAGTAAAAAAAGGCATCTAATAGATTTAGAGCTGTATATAGATAAAAAAATTCATTATTAAAGACCATCTAACTTGCCATTCGAAAGGAGTGATTTATATCCTGAAATGCCCATGCAATCTCTTATATGTAGGACGTACAATCCGTAATTTAAACACCAGAATAGCGGAACATATAAGAAATATTAAAAATGGGGTGGAAACACATAGTGTCTCCAATCATTTTAAAATGACGCACCAACAAAATCCAGAAGGAATGTTCTTTTGTGCAATAAAATTTGTAAAAAAAGATTGGAGAGGAGGAGATTATATAAATAAAATAGGGAAAGAAGAAATGAGATGCATATTTGATTTTAATACTATGATACCATATGGACTTAATAACGATTTTGAATTATGTCATTTTATGAATTAGTTCTTACCACAATATTTATTAAGTTTTATATTCCATATGTATCTTCAATATATTATCACCCTCTTTTATCTATGGTCTACTATCTTATCTAAAATAATTTTATTAGTTTCTAATATTTTAGTATCCCTTTAAGACATCAAGAGGGCTTTAAAATAAAAAGTATAAATAATGCCCATTTTATATTGGATACACCCTACATACAAGTATAGAGGGTCCACTTCCTTGCACTTTGCACCGTTTAAAAAGAAAAGCTCATAACAATTCTTATTTTATTTCTGTTTGGCACCATACTATATTGCACAACTGTTTTGCACTTTATATATTTATGTATGATACTGCTTGAACTGCAATTTTTTATTTTGGCATACATATTACCTAAGTTTTAACTATATGAAGATCCTTTATACCTCTAACTGTATGTTGATTAATCTTATAGATTTATATTCATACCCCCCTCCATAGGAAGTATTATTGGAACGCATGAGCGTTCCAATAGAGTACTATCCTGGTTAATGAATATGATTGCGGATGGGGAAGGACAAAAGGGGTAGGTGGAACGCACGTGCGTTCCATTTAGATGTTAACCAGAAGTTCGAACAGCGGTTGGAACGCACGTGCGTCCCCTTTCTAGGTGACCCGGAAGTAGTTGCCGGGGTGGAACGCACGTTGCGTTCCAGACGCGAAAAACCCGGAAGTGATGAAAGAAGACGAAAAAACCGACAAATCAAGTTTATAAAGGACAGAAAGGAGGGAAGGAAGATTACAGCCAACTGAGGAAGCCTGTTAAACAGGTGAAACGCGTTTTGGACATTTGAACATTTATTGGACACTTTGCATTTACAATTGTATATGCAGCATATTGTATTCCTATATTCAGTATTACCTGATATATGGATATTTTATAATTTTTATATTTACTATTTTTTAATAAATATATACTACTACTGAAGAACTACCTGCCTATCAAATATTTTTTGGGGGACCAATTAAGGAACACAAAAAAGGGGAAGACCAGGAAGCCGATAATAGAAGGGTCTGGACAACCCCCAATGGTCCAGAGACGCATACTTTCTGAGTCATATGACGGTATGACTCCAGCCTTGTGAGTTTCATTATCTCTTATTCCTATTTTATTGTCAGTTACAGACATACTACGCTATTTTGTATTGTATTTGTGTTTTACAGATTATTCAAGAATTTACAGCTCCGCCTATTACTTTGTATGTATGTTTAGATGTAAGCAGACTGCTTTTTTTCTTTGAGGCAAACAGCATGCAGAGTTACAGCTTCAGGCTTGAATACAGTAAAATTTTGCTATATTTATGGAGGCATGAGGGGCCCAGGGGGGCTAGATGGTGGTTTTAGCACTACTGGGTCAGGATTACATGTTTGTGTTCCTGACCCTGTAGTGATCCTTTAAACTCAATTAACACTAAATGGCTACGTTGTGACGTCAGCAGAACCCTCCCTACTTTAATAACTCTCCACATAGGTAACTGCAAGGAAATGGGAGGAGCAATACAATCCCCCACAACGTGGTGCGTTTTTCTCCTTGGGTTATGGGCACTGGGCATGGCACCCCGTTTTTTGATTAGCATGTTGCTGTAATTTTCTTTATTCTTGCTTCTATGTCTATCTAGCTAGTTTTGAAGGGAGAGAGGCTGTTTAATCTAATTATTGCCGTTTTTTTGTTGGCATTAGACTTTCTATCTTTCCTCTCTACCTACAGACTCTGCTAGCATTTTGATTTCCTGGTTATCTATTAGGATACAAGTATATACATTCTTATAATATATCTAGGTGTATCTTGTGACAAATATCTATTATATTTTCTTAGGTTAATATCCTGGATTAGTACCCTCTGTAGATTGATGTTTAGAGTACTGTGGGGGAAGAAGCTATTACTCTGCATCTTAGGTTATCTCCTAACAGAAAGAAATACTATTCTGTCCTTTGCGTCTAATAGCCCTACAGGATATGTCTTGCTGGGATATATTTTTCATTATATAGCAGCTTTCACTAGGTATATAGTCCAGTAGAGTTCTCATATACTGAGAGCCATATTCAATAAAGCTACATTTTATACATTTGAACTCTGTCTGGATATGGTAATTTTGAGCTGCCATATATATATAGACATAGGAGCCTACCTAACTAGGTTGTTGTCATTATCTGTGTTGGTTTTATATTACTTTATTTCAAGATCTCACTATATTTTATACTAATCTATTTAGCTACAGGACTTTACCACTTCATAGACATCATAATGACGACTACTCTTATTTCCAGGCGATACAGTGATTTTAATTTCTTTTTTTTTAGAATCACTATATCAATATTTCTGTGCCTATATTTAGAAAAAGTATCTTTAGAAAGACCATTTAATGGTGAGAAAAATGGTATATAATATGTGTAGGTACAGTAAATGAGTAAGAGGAAAATTACAGCTAAACACAAACACAGCAGAAATGTAAAAATAGTCCTGGTCCCAAACGGTAAGAAAATTGAAAAGTGGTCTGGTCACTAAGGTGTTAAACAAAAACATGTTATCTGTAGTTGTTCCCTGTCATTGACATCATAATTGTTCTTAGAAAGACTGCTTCACACAAAAAAGTTAACTGGATACAGCATACCAAACAAATGACTTTGTGCTGATCAAGCATTACCGACATTGGTGACACCGAATGGGTGACTCTGTTGCTGGAGCTTATCATGTTCATTGTATCTCTAAAGCAAGTCCAGCTACAAAAGGAATATTTATATTTAATACCTAGTACTACCCAGGCTCTTGTTTCTTACTTTAACAGTATTGAGCCAATTGCCTTTCTTTAGAATAACTTATAAAGTACCTACATTTCTAAAAATCTCTTAGAATAAATATTGAGACATCTAGAGGCAATTTAGTGAATATAAATCAGGCACATTAAAATCAGATTATTCTTTGTAACACAGCATGTCTCCTCCAGAGTCAGGATGTAATGAATTCAGACATTTGTTTATTAAAAATAAATGTATTAATACTTGAAATTATACACGTCAGTGCCTTGTTTTTTATTTTTTATTAAAATATGCAAAGCCCTAATAATAAAAAGGTACCAATCATAGCAAAATAAAAAAAACAGAAAACTTTTATTCTAAAAGGGTAACACTATTCAAAAAGTAAACAAAGCAGATTATAAATTCAGCCACATATTTTGCAAACAGTAGTGTGTGTGTGTGTGTGTGTGTGTGTGTGTGTGTGTGTGTGACTAAGTTATTTTTAGTTTCATAATTTAATTCTTTTTATTTTTCATAAACTATTTTTCTGGTGGGGCAGAATTTTTTTTCCCAGCATTTATCCATTAACTCGTCTGTTATGGCTGGGTCATGTTCAGACCTTGCACAATTCATTATGCAAAATAAATAATTGCAAAGCTACAGTACCAAATATGCTACTATCTGCAGACTTGTGGATTTAAACAGAAACTACCCTTCTTTTATAACTGCATAGGTCTCTCTCTAATCAAATGTTCCCTTGTAATCCACACCACTCTAGATTAATCCATTTTCTTCCACTAGGGAAATGTAATTATCAGCGTGGACATATTTAGTTAGGGCTCATATTTGTTTTTGCCCTAAGTCCTGCGGTCTAGCAATACCTAAGAGAACCTATGCTGACATTCAAGTAGAAGACAAAAATGCTGTAGGTTAAAGTATATTTTATTTTGTTAAAGAATCACTATAGCATTATGAATACAAACCTGTATTTCTAACACTATACTGCCCCTGTCTATTTCTATACAGGCCACATCTACAGGTCTCACAATCTTCCCGATATTGGCAGGATAGTCCAAATTTTAGGTTCCTGCCATAGCTACTTGGTTTCCAGATGTCCCACTTTTGGGAACACCAGCGAACTGTCTCCCTGCAGGTTCTGCCCTCAGTGGGCTGATAGGGGGGGTGATAGATAGGCAGCCTGTCATGCGTTCATGCCTGGCTGACCTGCCAGTAATTTTAAAAGTGGTTTGCACATAAAATAAAATTTCACATTTTAGGAGTGTGCACAGATACACTTTGTAGTGGTTAATTGATTTATTTATTTTAAAAGTTGGTGTATTATTTAAGCTCTGATATATCATCTAATATACATATTTTTTATTTATTTTAAAAACCATAAGTTACTTCTAAGTTCATCCTCTGGTTTCCACTTCCTACTATGTGCCAAGACTAGGCATTGGTCAATGAGGGGCTGCTCATTCTGCTACATCCATGTGCCAAGGGCTTAGCCAAAGGCATACCAAACGCACATTCTGTACAGCCCACTCTACACAGCTCAATCTAGCAGTCAGTTACGTGCCCACAAATTGTGGGACGCATGGGATGTGAGGAGAGAAAGGGAATGAAGAAAGCCTTAAAATACATTGGAAATACATTGGAGCTCCCAAAGTGGTAGAGGTGCCAGGAGCAGTGTGAGATCCACCTGTCAGTATAGCTGCCCAGAGTCAGGCATGGCTGTGCGTCTGCTAGCATTTTAATTTTGGTCGGCAACTATAGAGAGACTGGTGGTTCTGTTCCTGTGGTGTCACACAGTGTGGTCCACACCCACCCAGGGACAATTTGTTTGTAAACCCAGAGTTTGTCAGATTATTGTGTGAATATCTACTGAAAAATACATTTTAAAAAGAGAAGATACAAATGTTTTATTGTTTAAATAACACTTTTATTAATGTATCTGGCAATAAATGTTCACAAGGAATTCCATTCATTATATATGGAATAAGAAACTATAGTATTTCCTTTAAATTCATGTTTTTTTTTCCTTCTTCTTGTATTTCAAAGACAATTATATATTATACATTTCCCCTACTCTGAACAAATTAAAAGCACTTGTAGAATAAATGAGTACACATTTAGTTCTACTCAGCAATAACAAATTATTACATTTCAATCATTCACATTAAATGATATATTACCTTGAACTTTCATCATGCCAAATTTATAGAACAATGCTTAACTTTACTGTGTTTTATATCATTTTCAATTATGTCTAGTGTTGTTGTGTAATACAGGAAAATGTTTTAAAAGATTTCTTTTTATAGTACATATAATATAGAGTGTATTCTAAATTTGCAAGTCTTCATGTATTGACTAAAGTATGTTGCCAAGAAAAAACTTAAATTAATATGTAATCTAAAAGCCCCAGTCTCTAGTATGAATCCACTCTGAAAATGTACTCTGATTACAAATTTATTGAGATATTAATGCACCTGACCTACATTTAACCACTACAAAGGTAATTTGAAGCTAAGTAATATGTGGATACATTGTGTGGCCCATTAGCAGGATATTTATACAAAGACACATGGTCTAAGCTGGTTGGAATTGGGAAAAACCCAATACTTCTACTGCGAGTTGGGTAGCAATATAATCTATGGCAGTATTGCATAAAATATGACAAAACATGTAATATTGAAGTTTAGAATGTGTATTGCTACATACTTCAAAATAAATAATTTCTTCCAGTTGATACTTTAATAACGCCCATTGTACTTCATTTCAGATAAACATATTTTTTAACATGAAGATACTTTCGTTCAATCTCCCAGTAATTACATGCCAAAGTACTAGTTAACATGAAAACCATTATTGTTCTATGTAATGAAAACCATTATCTTTAGAAGTAGATTTGATGCTTTTAGATGTCTGCAATGATATAAATTGTAGGTTAAGTGTGATTAGCTTTATGTTTTCTTATTATTTTATTGGTCAGTGTCAGGGTACCTGTTGGTGCTGACTCCAGGGAAGACATCCTCTCTGTTTAGGGGCTCCTTGCCCCTAGCATTTCGGCAAATTCCGGCCGTTTTCGCGCCGGCCGCGCTAGCTCCTCCCCCTTTTATGACGCGACGGCTAGCGTCGACGTCATGACGTCAGCATTACGTGAAGTGCCGGGAACCGCTATTCCGGACCTTTTGGGGGCGTGGTCTCAATTAAGGTGACAGGGTATTTAAAGGAAACCTTTACTACTGCTCATTGCCCTGTCGTGGTTCTAGCTTGCTAGTCACTCAGCGCGTTCTCTCTCTCTTGTGTTTTCGGTTTTGACCTTGCTTGTCTTTTGTCCTGTTGTCCTCTCCTATCCTTTGACTCGGCTTGTATCTCGCTTACCTGTCCTCCGGCTCCCTCGACCTCGGCTTACCTTTTGACTATTCTTGTTTTGTCCATACGTTAGTCCGGCCATTCTAAGGTCCGGTATACGTACCTCCTTCTGTCCGCACTCTGCGTATTGAATCCCTGTCAGTATCCTGACAGTCAGTCAATTGTCTGGTTTCTCACAATATAACATAAATACAAGAGGTATACATTGAAGGGATAATCTAAGCACCGATTAAGCAGTTTTAGTGTATAGATCATGCCCCTACAGTTTTACAGTTCAATTTTCTTACATGTAGTACTTAAATAACATAGTTACACAGTTGCAGAGGCTGAAAAGAGACTTGTGTCAATCAAGTTCAGCCTTCCTCATATTCGTTTTTTGCTGTTGATCCAAAACAATGCAAAAAAAAAACAACCATTTTGAAGCACTTCCAATCTTGCAACAAACTAGGAAAACAATTACCTCTTGACCCCAGAATGTCAGATTAATCCTTGGATCATGAAGCATTTACCCTACATTGAAAAATTATATCTTTGAATATTCTGTTTTTGTAAGTATGTATCACGTTTCTGTTTAAACATCTGTACGGACTCTGATAAAACCACTTCTTCACGCAGAGAATTCCATATCCTTATTGTTCTTACGGTAAAAAATAGTTTCCTGTGCCTTAAGCTAAAACTTCTTTCTTCCAGTCTAAACACATGACCTTGTGTCCTATGTAAAGTCCTACTTGTGAATAGATTTTCACACAATGGTTTGCATTGGCCTCGTATATATTTGTATAATGTTATCATATCCCATCTAAACTAAATAGGTTTAAATTTGTTAACCTTTCTTCATAGCTAAAATGTTCCATTCCTTTTATTAATTTTGTAGCTCGCCTCTGCACTTTTTCTAGTGCCATAATATCCTTCTTTAGAACAGGTTCCCAAAGTTGCACAGCATATTCAAGATGTGGTTTTACCAGCAATTTATAATGAGGCAAAATTATATTCTCATCCCCATAATTAATGCCCTTTTTCATGCATGACAATACCTTACTGGCCTTAGACACTGCTGATTGACATTGCACATTGTTGCATAGTGTGTTGTCTATAACAATTCCCAAGTCCTTCTCGTGTATGGTAATTTCTAATTCGCTTCCATTAAGGGTATATGTTGCTTGTGCATTCTAAACACCGAAGTGCATAACTTTGCATTTTTCTACATTAAATTTCATCTGCCATTTGAGTGCCCGGTACGCCAGTCTATCTAAATCCCTCTGCAGCAAAGTAATATCTTGCTCACATTGTATTACTTTACAAAGTTTTGTGTAGTCTGCAAACACTGAAACATGACTTTCAATGCTTTTTTCAAGATCATTTATAAACATGTTAAATAGAAGGGGTCTCAAACAAGAACCCTGAGGGATACCACTTGCCACCTCTGTCCAGCTTGCAAATGTACCATTAATGACAACTCTCTGTACTCTATTTTTAAGTCAATGTTCTACGCAAAAACAAGAATTTTCATCTAGACCAATTTCTTTGAGTTTGAACACTAATCTATTGTGTGGAACTGTATCAAACGCCTTGGCAAAATCCAAATAGATCACATCCACTGCCACACCCTTATCTATACTTCTACTTACTTCTTCGTAGAATGCAGTCAAGTTAGTTTGACATAACCTGTGCTTCATAAAACCATGCAGATAACATGTTCTTCTCAAGTACTCGTGGATGAATACCGTCAGGCCCTGGAGTTTTGTTAATGTTAACTTTCTTTAGTTGCTGCAGCACCTTGTTTTGAGTTAGCCACTTACAATTTATCTGCATGTTTTTTGCAGCAATCATTTACATATCTATCCTTAATATATACGGAGGATAAATAGTTTTTTAAAATTTCTGCCCTTTCCTGGTCTTCATTAACGAAAACTCCCATCCCGGTTTTTAATGTATTTACACTTTTATTGTTTTTTAGAATTTATGTACTTAAAAAAATGCTTTTGGGTTGGTTTTGCTCTCCTTGTCTATCATTTTTTCATTTAGAAATTTAGTGAATCTAATATTGCCTTTTTGCACACATTATTGGCTTTGTTATATCTTTTATAGAATGCCTCTGATTTGTCTGATTTAAAGGCTTTGAATGCCCTTCTCAAATTTGTAATTTCTTGATTCACTTTCCCACTAAGTCACATTGGTTTCAATGTGTTACTTTTATATTTATTACCCAATGGTACATACTGAGAAATGTACCTTTCTAATATATGTTGGAAGATATTCCATTTATCCTCAGTGTTTTTATCGCTAAAGAGTTCATGCCAAACAACATACTGTAAAGCTCCCCTTAACTTATTGAAAATTAAAAATTATATGTGCTTTTGTTTTTTTGAGTTTATTTCAAATCACTTTTGTTTCTATTTATGCAGCCTTAGCTACATCTACTCTGGTTGTAACTCCCACAGCCAACATGAAAATATATTTTTTATTTCAATCAGTTCTTACAGCACAGTGTGTTTACTTTAGAAGTTATCCTCAGCAGGGAAGTAACAAGCAGGAGATAAGGACTTCTAAATTAAACACACTGTGCAAGCTGCACAATTTAGACTCTTTACCATGATGTTTGTAGAGACTGTGTGAGTCTCTTCTAGGGGAGGTGTAGCTCGGGCTTAAACAAAATGATTTGAGCAGTGAGAATGCAGGGCCATGATCTATACAGCAAAACCTCTTAATCAAGCTAAATGCGTTTGGTGCTTAGAGTGTCTCTTTAAGTATACCCAACATCTAATGTACATGCCAGACACCACTCATATTGAGCTTTTTATATGTCTGTCATATACGCGTACAATAAGCATAATAGGATTTCATAGCCAAAACTACGTGCATTGTCTTTCTATCATGTACATAAATACACAACACAGAAGGAGATATCAAACTGATAATGAAAATGCCATATCTTCAGTATATGAAATGGGTTATAAACAGGCTTGCAATCTGTTGTGAATCAGTGCAATCTGTAGATAAATCTGTAGATAAACCTAGGTTACAAAATCCATGGACACATTTCTTTCTATGGCCTCTAATTATTTTGGTTAAGCTTTCAGATGATTTAATATTTTGGATATACTTTTAAAATGATTTAAAATTTTACAAAATATTTTAATCTTTTGATCTATTGATGCATTTTTATATATGATATATGTTTTATAATTTAATATTTTGAAAAAATCTATAGATCGAGACAATAAAAATGTTGCAATTAGTGTACTATACAAATTATTAAATGGCCACACTGCAAACTTTGTGGATCTAGTAAATCTATCTTTAAATAACTGAAAAACACAAATGTTTATACTAATAATATACAGTTGTATGCATTAATTTCCCTTTAGCTTACATATTTTAATAATCTTTTTTGTAGATTGCAAGAATTGTGCAAGAAACTTACAGTAGGCATATCTAACATACATGTAATGTGATAATTTCGCTAAGATGCTTATAAAAGGATTCCAGAAAATGTTGCTAATTCTTTTATTTAGAGTCACATGTCTAAAACAAATGTTTTTCATTATCTTTCAGAAATTATGTATGCAGTGGTATCCATAGTGCACCTCTCTTTGAAGGTCTCCCAAATGCTGTAAGTGTTTGGATTTTGTAAAATCAAATTTTATTTGGTTAAGCATGCCCCATGTTACAATTCTTCACTGTTCTGTACTGCAAACTTTTTTCAAGTTAATATTATTTATGCATTTTATATAATGAGGAAAGCACAAGGGTTGGCGAAGCGTCCAGGTTGTCCTTGAATATTTATGTAACAACAATACACTAATAGTGTATTACGTAAGATACAATACATTAAAATAATGAAAAATAGTCCACTCACACTTTTCTGGAGCTTAGGTTCAGCCCCAACTTGAATGCTTGGGCTGAATGATCCTCACACCAGAATATGGTGTAATTTTCAGTTGTTAAAAGTTGTTTTATTTGGGGCAGGCCCGGCACATCTAGAGCTCAGACGCCATACTCCACAGCTCCGTGACAAAAATCACTAATTCGACAAAAACTGCAGTCTCCCTGGCTGAAAACCACCTAAGAGTGTTTGCCTCGAGTGGGGGAACTCCTGCAGACCCCGCTTATGCCCTTCCAATTCGGATCGCCTACCGTGCCATCCCGTAAGATCCGACGAAGGCTTTGACTTGGAAGCCTGAAGGCTGCAACTAACCGGGCCGAGCTCTTCGCGGACTGGCGCAAATACTTACCTCCCTACCTGAGCGTCCCCAACACTGCAACTATTGGTTGAAAAACTCAGAAACTACATACAGCACCGCCTCAAGAGGTGAAAGATATTGAGGCACTTCAGAAATGCACAAGGTCCAGACCGGCAAAGCATTCAGGTCATTCTGCCAACAGGGAAGGGAGCATGATGGAGTTCAGACCTTAAAGCACTCAACCCTCTACTTTGGCCGCAACAAGTGAGACCCACAGGCTGACACCAGGACCCAAACAGAACATCTCAGACCTATATGACAGAATCAGACTGTTATTTGATGCTGACATTGCCCTGGTGAAAACTGAGGTCCATGCAGTCACAGACACTGTTCAACAAATGCAACCCTCACACTCCTTTCTGACCCACAGAGTGGACACTCTGGATGATAGAAGCCGGCGACAAAAAATCAAAATCCATGGGGTATCTGATGCAGTATCCACAGAGGAATTGCCACACTTCCTCAGACTGCTGATATCCACAGTACTATCTGATTAAAAGGCTTAACTACTCCTACTACATGGGCCTATAGGGTCAACAGGTCTCCAAGTACCCCTACAAGCTCGCCAAGAGACATTATACTTAAATGTCAATCCTTTGTGGACAAGCAAAGGCTCATGAAAGCTCTCCAGGACAAAGCCCCTCTGGACTTTGAAGCCCACCATCTCACTTTCTTTCAAGATGACACCCGGTCTACACTGTTAGGGAGAAAGGCTATTCAGCCAATAACAAGGAAGCTGCAAGAAACAGCAGTGGCATATCGCTGGTCTGCAGCCTGCACGCTGATGGTCCTCAGAGAGGGGAAGACATAAACAGTAGCATATCCACTAGACGCTCACTCTGTCCTCGCAGCACTTGGCCTCTTGGGAGGAGCAGAAGCTCCAGCGAGAACACCGACCACTCATCATTGGGATGTCTCTAATGTAACACCCTTTGTACCATCCAGGGTCCAGGACTCAGTGACTTAGACTCCGAACTAGAGGCACTAACTTGAGACACTACCACTGAACCACACAAAAGTGGTATCACACGGAATGGGCTGTAACTTTCGTTTAAAATCTAGTTTATAGTTTCAAATTAGTTTTTCTGTTTTCTTGCTAGTTTAGTTCAGAAGTAGAATGGAATCACACACAGAGAACTCCCACAATCATGATACCTCCTCCCCCCTGCGGCCCATAGAGTAGGGGTAAATACCCATTTCCTAAGGCACATACTCACTCTTGTGAACCACACTGAAGGCTTACATGCCTTATGTCAAGCTGCACAGCGTTCACACTAGGCTGTCAGACAGCAGCAACCACGAACTAGATAGTGCCCTCTAGCACAGCACCAGCAAGACTATAGTCATCACACCACTGCAGAGAATCATGAATCAACACCTAACCACACACGCCAGGACAAGTTATGCATGCAATATTTAGCTGGATGATTCTTTTCTTGTTTAATTAATTTCATTTTTCATTGTGAACGCTGTACTTACCTGCAATTATTTATGTACTGTACACAAAATGAATGGTTAACCTGATTGAAAATGCTCTAGAGGCTCTACTGTGATTAGCCTTACAACTCTCTATAATAGGTGAACTTTCCTGTAATTTAATGCTTATTTTGCACCACTGGCAAACTCTGACTACTAACGCATAAGATTCATACATATACGAGTTACCTTGCCCAGCTGCCATTAGCAGCTTTCCCTGGGTGCCTGTGGTCCATGCGAATGGAACTGAACGCTAGCTCTCTGCATGAACCAAGCCCACGAATAGTCCTCAGCAGTACTTAGCTGCGACCGCTATGGAACTAATTTCGGCATGAGGTGACTGCATGGTTCCCGGACAGCTTGGTTCGCGGTTTTGAACCACTTTTTGGAGGGAAGGTGCCTGAGACTAAGTGTAACAAATGCTACCTGAAAGCCAGGCAAAGCACCTCGTATTGTGGCCGCAGGAGCTCCCGAAAAATGACTGGCAAAAGCATAAAAGGCTGAATTTGGCTCATTAAAATCAGTTGTTCTCCCAGAACTATGTGTCGTCTAGTTACTGGGAGAGGGCTATAATCACTGCTCAGTAGTGATGCACTGAACGGTTTGCTGGCGAATAGTTCCCGGTGAACATAGCATGTTCGCGTTCGCCACGTTCGATCCGCCCCCTCTTCGTCATCATTGAGTAAACTTTGACCCTGTACCTCACAGTCAGCAGACACATTCCAGCCAATTAGCAGCACACCCTCCCTAGCAGACCCTCCCACCTACTGGACAGCATCCATTATAGATTCATTCTCAAGCTGCATGCTTAGTGAGAGGAGGGAAAGTGTAGCTGCTGTTGATTTGATAGAGAAATGGATAGCTAGGTTAGTGTATACAGTGTCCACTACAGTCCTGAAAGACTCACCCCCTTGCCCGGCGTCTGTAAGGACAGCACCCCAAAAAGCCCTTTTTACGGCTAGAACATCAGTCTGCTTTTTTTTTTTTCTGTGTAATGTAATTGCAGTTGTCTGCCAGCTTCTGTGTCAGGCTCACAGTGGATACTGTGCCCACTTGCCCAGTGCCACCACTCACTCACTGGTGTCACAATAGCTTGCATTTAAAAAAAAAATTTTATTTCACTGTAATAGAGTGAATAGCAGTTAGTTGTCTGCAAGCGTCTGTGTGTCAGGCTCGCAGCGTATACTGTGCCCACTTGCCCAGTGCCACCACTCACTCACTGGTGTCACAATAGCTTGCATTTAAAAAAAATGAAATGTTTTTTTCACTATAATAGATTGAATAGCAGTTAGTTGTCTGCAAGCGTCTGTGTGTCAGGCTTGCAGCGTATACTGTGCCCACTTGCCCAGTGCCACCACTCACTCACTGGTGTCACAATAGCGTGCATTTAAAAACCCAAAAACTTTTTTCACTGTTATAGATTGAATAGCAGTTAGTTGTCTGCAAGCGTCTGTGTGTCAGGCACGCAACGTATACTGTGCCCACTTGCCCAGTGCCACCACTCACTCACTGGTGTCACAATAGCTTGCATTTAAAAAAAATAGTTTTCACTGTAATAGATTGAATAGCAGTTAGTTGTCTGCAAGCGTCTGTGTGTCAGGCTCGCAGCGTATACTGTGCCCACTTGCCCAGTGCCACCACTCACTCACTGGTGTCACAATAGCGTGTATTTAAAAACCAAAAAACTTTTTTCACTGTTATAGATTGAATAGCAGTTAGTTGTCTCCAAGCGTCTGTGTGTCAGGCCTACAATGTGTACTCTGCCAACCTTTGCCAGTTCAAAGTGCTACTCTTATCTGGTGTCATAATAGCTTGCATTTAAAAACCAAAAAACTTTTTTCACTGTTATAGATTGAATAGCAGTTAGTTGTCTTCAAGCGGGTGTGTCAGGCCTACAACGTGTACTCTGCCAGTTCACAGTGCCACTCATATCTGGTGTCACAATAGCTTGCATTTAAAAACAAAAAACTTTTTTCACTGCTATAGATTGAATAGCAGAATAAAGTTATTGTCTCCAAAGCGCTGTGAGCCCTACAGCTGTACCTGCCAACCTCTGCCAGTTCACAGTGCCACTCACTCACTGGTGTCATAATAGCGTGCATTTAAAAACCCAAAAACTTTTTTCACTGTTATAGATTGAATAGCAGTTAGTTGTCTGCAAGCGTCTGTGTGTCAGGCTCGCAGCGTATACTGTGCCCACTTGCCAAGTGCCACCACTCACTCACTGGTGTCACAATAGCGTGCATTTAAAAACCCAAAAACTTTTTTCACTGTTATAGATTGAATAGCAGTTAGTTGTCTCCAAGCGTCTGTGTGTCAGGCCTACAACGTGTACTCTGCCAACCTTTGCCAGTTCAAAGTGCCACTCTTATCTGGTGTCACTATAGCTTGCATTTAAAAACAAAAAACGTTTTTCACTGTTATAGATTGAATAGCAGTTAGTTGTCTCAAAGCGGGTGTGTCAGCCCTACAGCGTGTACTCTGCCATCCTTTGCCAGTTCAAAGTGCCACTCTTATCTGGTGTCACAATAGCTTGCATTTAAAAACCAAAAAACCTTTTTCACTGTTATAGATTGAATAGCAGTTAGTTGTCTGCAAGCGTCTGTGTGTCAGGCTCGCAGCGTATACTGTGCCCACTTGCCCAGTGCCACCACTCACTCACTGTTGTCACAATAGCTTGCATTTAAAAAAAATAAAATGTTTTTTTCACTATAATAGATTGAATAGCAGTTAGTTGTCTGCAAGCGTCTGTGTGTCAGACTCGCAGCGTATACTGTGCCCACTTGCCCAGTGCCACCACTCACTCACTGGTGTCACAATAGCGTGCATTTAAAAACCCAAAAACTTTTTTCACTGTTATAGACTGAATAGCAGTTAGTTGTCTGCAAGCGTCTGTGTGTCAGGCTCGCAACGTATACTGTGCCCACTTGCCCAGTGCCACCACTCACTCACTGGTGTCACAATAGCTTGCATTTAAAAAAAATAATAATTTTCACTATAATAGATTGAATAGCAGTTAGTTGTCCGCCAGCTTCTGTGTCAGGCTCACAGTGGATACTGTGCCCACTTGCCCAGTGCCACCACTCACTCACTGGTGTCACAATAGCGTGCATTTAAAAACCCAAAAACTTTTTTCACTGTTATAGATTGAATAGCAGTTAGTTGTCTGCAAGCGTCTGTGTGTCAGGCTCGCAGCGTATACTGTGCCAATTGCCCAGTGCCACCACCACTCACTGGTGTCACAATAGCGTGCATTTAAACCAAAAACTTTTTTCAATTGTTATAGACTGGAATAGCAGTTAGTTGTCTTCAAGCGGGTGTGTCAGGCCTACAACGTGTACCCTGCCAACCTTTGCCAGTGCACATTGCCACTCATATCTGGTGTCACAATAGCGTGCATTTAAAAAACCAAAAACTTTTTTCACTGTTATAGATTGAATAGCAGTTAGTTGTCTTCAAGCGGGTGTGTCAGGCCTACAAAGTGTACTCTGCCAACCTTTGCCAGTTCAAAGTGCCACTCATATCTGGTGTCACAATAGCGTGCATTTAAAAACCAAAAAACTTTTTTCACTGTTATAGATTGAATAGCAGTTAGTTGTCTCCAAGCGTCTGTGTGTCAGGCTTACAACGTGTACTCTGCCAACCTCTGCCAATTCAAAGTGCCACTCTTATCTGGTGTCACAATAGCTTGCATTTAAAAACCCAAAAACTTTTTTTTCACTGTTATAGATTGAATAGCAGTTAGTTGTCTCAAAGCGGGTGTGTCAGCCCTACAGCGTGTACTCTGCCAACCTCTGCTAGTTCACAGTGCCACTCATATCTGGTGTCACAATAGCTTGCATTTAAAAACAAAAAACTTTTTTCACTGTTATAGATTGAATAGCAGTTAGTTGTCTCAAAGCGGGTGTGTCAGCCCTACAGCGTGTACTCTGCCAGTTTACAGTGCCACTCATATCTGGTGTCACAATAGCTTGTATTTAAAAACAAAAAACTTTTTTCACTGTTATAGATTGAATAGCAGTTAGTTGTCTCAAAGCGGGTGTGTCAGGCTCACAGTGGATACTGTGCCCAGTGCCACCACTCACTCACTGGTGTCACAATAGCTTGCATTTAAAAACAAAAAACTTTTTTCACTGTTATAGATTGAATAGCAGTTAGTTGTCTCAAAGCTGGTGTGTCAGGCTCACAGTGGATACTGTGCCCAGTGCCACCACTCACTCACTGGTGTCACAGTAGCTTGCATTTAAAAACAAAAAACTTTTTTCACTGTTATAGATTGAATAGCAGTTAGTTGTCTCAAAGCGGGTGTGTCAGCCCTACAGCGTGTACACTGCCAACCTCTGCCAGTTCACAGTGCCACTCATATCTGGTGTCACTGTAGCTTGCACGCATAGTACCACTAATCAAAAAAAAATTGACAGGCAGAGGCAGGCCACCCCGCAGGGGCCGTCGTGGTCGTGGTGCTGTGATTCCCTTTTGCCCTAGAATAATGCCCAGTTTTCAGAGGCCAGGTACCCTGAACTTGAAAAGTTCTGAGGACATAGTTGACTGGCTAACACAGGACACCCAATCTTCTACAGCTTCCGCTCGGAACCTTGACGCAGCATTCTCCTCCAGCTTAGGTTCGGGCACCTCTCCTGATACCACTCACCCACCTGCCGCCACCACCAACACTAGCACCACAGCCGCTTCTCTTGGTATATCAGAGGAGTTATTTACACATCCGTTTGAAGAAATGAGTGATGCGCAACCATTATTGACAGAGGATGTAGATAACAGGGATATGTCTCAGTCAGGCAGCATTACACATGTACGGTGTGATGATGATGATGTTGTACCCGCTGCTGCTTCCTTTGCTGAGTTGTCAGATACAAGTGAAGCGGTTGATGATGACGATGCGTCCATGGATGTCACGTGGGTGCCCGCTCGGCAAGAAGAAGAACAGGGCGAAAGTTCAGATGGGGAGACAGAGAGGAGGAGGAGACGAGTTGGAAGCAAGGGGAGGTCGTCGCAAGGAGCTAGTGGCACAGTCAGACAGCATGCATTGGCACCTGGGGTCAGCCCAACAGCACGCCAATCAACTCATGCTGTGTCCACCACCAGAATGCCATCATTGCAGAGCTTTTTGTGTGTCTGCCTCTGACAACAGCGATGCCATTTGCAACCTGTGCCAAAAGAAACGGAGTCGTGGGAAGTCCAACACCCACCTAGGTACAACTGCTTTGTGTAGGCACATGATCGCACATCACAAACGCCTATGGGATCAACACATGAGTACAAGCAGCACACAAACTCAAAGCCGCCATCCTCCTCCTGGTCCAGCATCTTCAGCCACGTCAACCATTGCTGTCCTCCTTGCCCCCTCTCAACCATCCGCCACTCCGTCTCTCGCCTTGAGCAGTTTCTGCTCATCTGCCCACAGTCAGGTGTCTGTCAAGGACATGTGTGAGAGTAATGCCAATGTCAGAAAGTCACCCCCTTGCCCGGCGTCTGACAGCTGGCTTGTCTGTACTATTAGCCCGCCAGCTTTTACCATACAAGCTGGTGGAGTCTGAGGCGTTCAAAACATTTGTAGCTATTGGAACACCACAGTGGAAGGTACCCGGACGAAATTTATTTTCACAAAAGGCAATCCCCAACTTGTACTCGATTGTGCAAAAGGAAGTAATGGCATGTCTGGCTCACAGTGTTGGGGCAAGGGTCTATCTGACCACTGATACCTGGTCTGCAAAGCATGGTCAGGGCAGGTATATCACCTACACTGCGCATTGGGTAAACCTGCTGACGGCT
Organism: Pelobates cultripes; assembly: GCA_933207985.1. Classification (NCBI taxonomy): domain Eukaryota; kingdom Metazoa; phylum Chordata; class Amphibia; order Anura; family Pelobatidae; genus Pelobates; species Pelobates cultripes. Next base: position 196,094,959 of record OW240912.1, on the reverse strand, counting down.
GCCAAGCATGGAATGTGTGGCTCTGCAGAGGAGTTGGTGACACCGCCACGACTTGCAAGCAGGCCTGCTGTCACCTCCTCTACTCCTCCTACTCTTCCATAACCTCCTCGGCTGAGTCCTCTTCTGCTGCTGCGTCTTGCTCCACATCAACGGCACCCCCCTAGCTCCCCAGGTACTAATTCCACATCCCGGATACGGCAGTGTCACGCCGTCTTGGGTTTGACTTGCTTGAAAGCAGAGAGTCACACCGCACAAGCACTCCTGTCCGCCCTGAATGCACAGGTGGAAAAGTGGCTGACTGCGCAACAACTGGAGATAGGCAAAGTGGTTTGTGACAACGGAACAAATTTGTTGGCGGCATTGAAGTTGGGCAAGTTGACACATGTGCCGTGCATGGCACATGTGTGTAATCTGATCGTACAACGCTTTGTGCATAAGTACACAGGCTTACAGGACGTCCTGAAGCAGGCCAGGAAGGTGTGTGGCCATTTCAGGCGTTCCTACACGGCCATGGCTCACTTTGCCGATATCCAGCGGCGAAACAACATGCCAGTGAGGCGCTTGATTTGCGACAGCCCGACACGTTGGAATTCAACACTCCTAATGTTCGACCGCCTGCTCCAACAAGAAAAAGCTGTTAATGAATATTTGTATGACCGGGGTGCTAGGACAGCCTCTGGGGAGCTGGGAATTTTTTTTGCCACGTTACTGGACGCTCATGCGCAATGCCTGTAGGCTCATGTGTCCTTTTGAGGAGGTGACAAACCTAGTCAGTCGCACCGAAGGCACCATCAGCGTCATCATACCATTTGTTTTCTTCCTGAAGTGTGCCCTGCGAAGAGTGCTGGATCAGGCCGTAGATGAGCGTGAAGAGGAAGAGTTGTGGTCACCATCACCACCAGAACCAGCCTTATCAGCATTGCTTGCTGGACCTGCGGCAACGCTGGAAGAGGATTGTGAGGAAGAGTACAGAGGAGGAATGTGGCTTTGAGGAGGAGGAGGAAGACCAACCACAACAGGCATCCTAGGGTGCTCGTTGTCACCTATCTGGTACCCGTGGTGTTGTACGTGGCTAGGGGGAAGAACATACCTTCATTGAGATCACTGAGGAGGAGGAACGGGAAATGAGTAGCTCGGCATCCAACCTTGTGCAAATGGGGTCTTTCATGCTGTCGTGCCTGTTGAGGGACCCTCGTTTAAAAAGGCTGAAGGAGAACGACCTGTACTGGGTGTCCACGCTACTAGACCCCGGGTATAAGAAGAAAGTGGCTGAAATGTTACCAAATTACAACAAGTCGGAAAGGATGCAGCATTTGCAAAATAAATTAAAAAGTATGCTTTACACAGCGTATAAGGGTGATGTCACAGCACAACGAGAATCTAACAGGGGAAGAGGTGAAAGTAATCCTCCTCCTCCCACGACCACGCCGGCAAGGACAGGATGCTTTACAGCCGTGTTGTTGATGGAGGACATGCGGAGCTTTTTAAGTCCTACTCATCGCCACAGCCCTTCGGGATCCACCCTCAGAGAACGACTCGACCGACAGGTAGCAGACTAAAAAAAAAAAAACTGCCTTAACTGCAGATATCGACACTCTGAGGAGCGATGAACCCCTTCACCACTGGGTGTGCAGGCTTGACCTGTGGCCTGAGCTATCCCAATTTGCGATAGAAGAGAAGTCGCCTAGGTCAAAAAAGTCTAGATTACCTCACCTTTATTAAGATGAATGAGGGATGGATCCCGACGGGACTGACAGTGGGCGATACATTCGACTAAAAAAGGCCTGTTGAGATGAGCTGCCTTGGGCTAAAAATGGTCCACACGCTGCTGTATTTTAGCTCTGAATGCCGGTTGACTTGCGTGACTTATCCGCCACCAACTAGGGTTCAAGCCGCAATGTTTTAGGGCAGTGCTCCCCAACCTTTTTATCGCCGCGGACCGGTAAACGTTTGATAATTTTTCCGTGGCCCGCTTGTTTTGATTTAATAATTTAAATTTAATTGTATTTAAACATGCCTTCCAAATAAAATACAGCTACACCAAAAAATGAATATAAAGTGAGTTATTTTATTTAACTCACTAGAATGCCAAATCCATGAGAACACTGAGCTTGTTTCTTCGCAACAAGACGGTTCCATCTGGGGGTAATAGGAGACAATGACACCCGAAGTGTGTTGCTTATGTCCAGTTTATTCCGCTGTTTTGTTTTGGTTGCTGTCACTGCAGAAAACCCCGCTTCACACAGATAGGTTGTCGGAAATGGCAATAGGGATTTAAGTGCTGTGGTGGCAATCTCAGGGTATTCCGCCATGACTTTAATCCAGAACACCGGCAGAGTTGTTGTCTCGAACATAGTTTTAAGGCCACCGTCATTTGCAATCTCCAGCAGTTGTTCTTCTTCTCGCATAGACATGCTAGATTCACCTGATTTGTTGGCAAATGGGTCGCGGATCCATTCCTTACCAGTTCGTGGGTCTTTTGTGGTTGGGAAGTAGCGCTCAAACTCTTTTAAAAGCAAAGACAGGTGATCGTGCACCAACTGGCAGAGTGAATGTTCAAGCTCAGTCTCGCCTAAAATCCCCGCTAATGTCTGAAACATGTCCAAAATGCCTCTGTTCACGCGCCGTCCCCACAACTCCAGTTTGGCTTTAAATGCAGCTACTTTGTCTGACAACTTGAAAACAGTTGTCATTTTCCCCTGAAGGCCCAGATTGAGTTCGGCAAATGGCGTGGGGTTTGCCTTAAGGCCAATCAGGAAGCGGGAGGACCCAGGACGAGGATCAGTGTAACAATAGGGAATTTTCATTCGCTATTGTCACACAATGGGCGGGCTCGGGAGGGCGCAATACTCTGCGCCTCGGCGCCACAGTGAAATTAAAGTTCCTCGTGCGACCGGTACCGTTTGATCCACGTACCGGTCCGCGGCCCGGGGGTTGGGAAACAATGTTTTAGGGCACTTTCTGCCTGGGAAACAAACATCAATTCTTCCGGCCGCTGCTACAGCAGCGGCTGCAACAATACCTAATTTTTCAGGCATGTGTACATGCCTAATTTTTCGGGCCTCTGGTGCTGCACTGTGGTTTCAAAAACCAAACCAAAAAAAAGGCACATAACAGGGATTAAACTGATAAGAATAATACTACTTAACACACCTTATAATAACGCAGAGAGAGGCAACGCAGAAAGAGTCTGAAGAAGAGGAGTCAGAGGAGAAAGGTGGCTTTGAGGAGGTGGAAGTCCAAACACAGCAGGCGTCCCAGGGGGCTTGTTGTCACCTTTCAGGGACCCTTGGTGTTGTACATGGCTGGGTGGAGGAAGAGACCTTCAATGACATCAGTGAGGACAAGGAACGGGACATGGCTAGCTTGGTATCCAACCTTGTGCAAATGGGGAGTTTGAGGTTGTGCAAATGGACTGTTTGCAGTTGTTTGCGGTGCGTTAAACGGGGAGTTTGGTCTGTCACTGTGAAGCGGGCGTAACCCTTACACTACCTGATCGATACAACATCATACAGTAGGTCCCCCCCTCATTATTTTTATGGTCCCCACCCACCGCTCAACGGGTGGGGGCGGGCGGGAGGACATTAGGTCCCCCCCCATTGAGATTTATGGCCCCCATCCACCGTACAGGACCCCCTTATCCTTATTTACTGAATATTCCCCTGTATAACAATGTTTGGCATTTAGTGAATATTCCCTATTCTGCTCTGTGTCAGTGTGTATCTGGGATCCTTAGGATAGGTGTCAATCCATATCTGCCAAGTGACCCTATGTAGGGGGGAACATTCCCTATTCTGCTCTGTGTCAGTGTGTATCAGGGATCTCTGAGGACAGGTGTCAATCCATATCTGCCAAGTGACCCTATGTAGGGGGAACAGTCTCTATTCTGCTCTGTGTCAGTGTGTATCATGGATCTCTGAGGACAGGTGTCAATCCATATCTGCCAAGTGACCCTATGTAGGGGGAACAGTCCCTATTCTGCTCTGTGTCAGTGTGTATCATGGTCTCTGAGGACAGGTGTCAATCCATATCTGCCAAGTGACCCTATGTAGGAGGAACAATCCCTATTCTGCTCTGTGTCAGTGTGTATCAGGGATCCTTAGGACAGGTGTCAATCCATATCTGCCAAGTGACCCTATGTTGGGGTAACATTCCCTATTCTGATCTGTGTCAGTGTGTATCAGGGGCTCTGAGGACAGGTGTCAATCCATATCTGCCAAGTGACCCTATGTTGGGGAAACATTCCCTATTCTGCTCTGTGTCAGTGTGTATCAGGGGCTCTGAGGACAGGTGTCAATCCATATCTGCCAAGTGACCCCATGTAGGGGGAACAGTCTCTATTCTGCTCTGTGTCAGTGTGTATCATGGTCTCTGAGGACAGGTGTCAATCCATATCTGCCAAGTGACCCTACGTAGGGGAACAGTCTCTATTCTGCTCTGTGTCAGTGTGTATCATGGTCTCTGAGGACAGGTGTCAATCCATATCTGCCAAGTGACCCTATGTAGGGGGAACAGTCCCTATTCTGCTCTGTGTCAGTGTGTATCAGGGATCCTTAGGATAGGTGTCAATCCATATCTGCCAAGTGACCCTATGTAGGGGGAACAGTCCCTATTCTGCTCTGTGTCAGTGTGTATCAGGGATCCTGAGGATAGGTGTCAATCCATATCTGCCAAGTGACCCTATGCAGGGGGAACATTCCCTATTCTGCTCTGTGTGATGGGCGGGCTCGGGAGTGCGGCGCCCCTAACCTCCTGGCATGCCACGACAGTAGCCATGAGATCAGGCAATAGTTTAGCCATTTTTTAATGGCAGCATTTCTGGCTGGCTGGCTGTTTTTGCTGCTGTCTGAATGGCCATTTAAAATGTTGTCCAGTACCGAGCCAACAGTGGCATGGACTAATTTCTGTTGACCTAAAAAAGAAAAAAGGCAAAGTGGTTTAAAAGATCCAAAATGCTTGCACAAGCCCATTAAAAGGGAATGGTCACCTTGGATCAGACTGTGTTTGAATTTGACAATTAGTCTGATGATGTCACTGGCACAGAGTGAAGCAGAGAAAACCCAAGGTGTATGTATATGGCTAAGGATCCTGTTCATATACTAAATAGGGATGGGTTTCTCATGTTTTACATATACTGCATTCAACAAAGAATCTATTTCTTTCAGAACCTAACGAAAGGATCATTATATTAAAAATAGTGTTGAGGTGACAGTTGTCCTTCAAGTAGTGTCCACCTTCGTCTGATCTCTTGCTGCAACATTATTTTTCTTTCGGCAACATTTTTTTTTTTTAAATTCTCCTTTGAACGTAAGGTCTGCCTGTCCTTACATCAGTACAATTGGATTAACACATATGGGTGTATTCGTTAAACATCGGATTTTGGCTGGATGGAAAAGATCCTGTGAAAACCACAGAATCCCCACTGCACTGGTACTTCTCATAATTACTAAAGCCAAATGCAGTTGGAATTTGATTGGTCTGCGATATCTGCAGTATTTGCGCGGATGTTATTCGGTATCCAGATTAAAATCTGTTTTTGCACCTGAATCATATACAAAGTATAGATTTCAGAGGATTCACAAAGCTCCGATTTTAATTAAATTCAGCACTGAATTAGCAAATTATCATTCACTTGCTTTCATGCAAGTGAATGTTAATTGTCAGTAATATTTGCCCTTTGGCAGTGCTAGTTTTTTAGCCCAAGCAGCACAGAGGGGGTGGGTTTTGTGTAAAACCATTAAGAATGTTTTACACTTAATAGAAGCATCTGATTGGACAACAGTCATCAGTAATGATGACTTCCCAGGAACAGGACTGAAGCTGCAGTGAGGAGACCCTCCTGGAGCTAGAATACAAGGGAGTTCAATTGATTTTTAACCCTTTCAGTTCTAAATTGGGGGGGGGGGATAGTAATATAAATAATTAAGGATCACTAAAAAAAACACTTTATTTGTAATTTAAATGTACTTTTAATGAGGCAAGAATCATACTGCTAGCTATCCTGCTGATTTAGTTTTTTACTGTTGTATAGTGTATGGTGCAGTGTACTACTTTAATGTTTTTGTGTTCATGTATTCATGTTAAATGTAAGCTTTTTTGGGAGGAGTGAATATCTGTTATTTTTTTGGAATTGTCATTCATTCATCTTTTCATTCACTCATTCATTCAGTCATTCATTCATACTAAACTATATACCTGTGGGAATAGCAGTTGGGAGGACGACAATGAAATAGCTCTTCAAATAGCCGTTAGAAAAGCCCATTAAATATACATAGAGCACTGCAGAAATAGTAATAATTAAAGTCTGAAAAGGATGGAATTTCTATGAAGCTTTCTGAAATGTAGCTGATTGTGGTGATCACAATTGCCCGACCTAATAATCAAGAATGATGCCTTTTATTAAGCTTCAGTGTATTATTGCTGCGTTGTTTAGTCTACACTTTCTAATAGTTTCAAGTATTCATTATTTAAAACTCTAATCATTTGAAATATTGACTGAAATTATACAAACATCCTTACAGATAATTTGCTGTTGAAGGGAAACATTTTGTCTGACCTCTATTTTTGTTGGCTGGAAAAAAAAACATTGTGCTGAATTGTTGAGTTAAAACTGTAAACCATCTGACAGAATGTTCCCTTCAGTCTGGTAATAGCCTTTTATAGCATCTTCCCTTCAGCCTCTGTCTTCTCTCTGTGACGTTAATCAGTATGACAAGGCTATATCTATAAAAACGTGTAAAATATCTCTGTATATAACTAGCCATTTACAAAGCTCACCCAGTTACTAACACATTTCACACTTGGATTATATGCCTGAGAAGTAGAACTCTGTTTGAAAATTAGTACTTCCACTAAAATACATAAGCACTGGGACATTAGATTCAAAATCCATGTCCAATTTCTCTCTATATTGAAACATTATTCAATGCCATTGGCAATATCATGCCAATAACCTCTCTGAATGTTCATGTTGTGTTCGGATGGCCTTTGTAACTTTTAGAAACGTCATCAGCTTTGGAAAAGAAACATAGAAACATAGCAGCTACTTCCTAGTAAAAAAGCAGCTACTTCCTAGTAAAAAAAATAAATGAATCCTCAATGTTTAGCCTTTTTTTCCATAATTGACGATTTTTATTGTTTTTCATGAGTGTAAGCATTGATATAGGGGTACAGGAGAGAAAAGGGGAAGGGTACCATTGTATAGCTTTAAATCAGTTGCATTGCATTTCTTTTGGTTTGTGCTCCTATCTCTTGTTTTTGTCTAATCAAGTCTTGGAACAACAGTAAAACAAATGAATAAGAAAACAAAATGAATATTTACAAAGTTTGGTCTGCTCTGTGTTTCACAGTATACCTGTAGTATCTTACTCACTGCCCTATTGTGTCTGTTGGTACTCGCCCCCCTGTATTCCCTCTTGTGTATTAGCTAAATGTTTTTGCTCTCTGGTTCCATGTCACTGGACTCATTGATCCTAACTTCCACCAGAAGTTGTGTACTTTTGAGTGGGTTGTATCCTTTTTCATATCGAGATTAGAGGGTTATTCACCTTATGTAACTACCACAAGCTGATTACTTCTCTCTAAGTGTGCCCAGTTTGCAAGTGTACTGTTGCGTATATATCATACTCCACATTTGTGGAAATCAGATCTATCAGCACCGCAGTGGAGGGTGTCGACGTTGAAGTCCAATTTCTAGCAAGCCGTGTTGCCGCCGCTGCCAATATAAGAACCGCTAGATTGCAAATCAGTTTCGAGAGGTTTGGTGGCATGATTTGCAGTAGATATGTTTCTACAGTTGGTGGGAGCTGCCTACAAGTGCTTTTAGTTGCCAACTCCTCTACCTTTGTCAATAAGTTGATAACTTTGGGCATGTCCACCAGATGTGTAAGGTGTCTCCCGGGAAAGCCTGACATCTCCAGCATTTGTTGTCTGTTAATTTAAACATTTTGGTTATTTTATCAGGTGTCAGGTACTACCTGTATAATAATTTCCTTGCGATTTCGAGGCACAGGATGACAGGCCTTTGTACGCTGCAAATGCCTTTTTCCACTTGTGGGGTGGTAGGTCTCTCCCAATATCTTTGTGCCACTCTTTTTAAAAACGCCAGATTGGTCATGAGAGTTTTTTTTCTGCTGTAGCATGTTTAGACACCTGTGTTCGAACTGGGTCATGTGTATGAGATTACCCACTCTCTCTTCTTGTCTTTTCTCCCCCTTAACCCCTTAACGAATGAGGCAAACGTACACGTTGTGATCAAAACAAAACGTAAACAAAATCTGGAATTTGACTATATGTCTGAATTCAAATCTTTCATATTAAGTGCACCCACACTTATTATACATCATTTTATTCAGGGGAAACAGAGCTTTCATTTAACATCAAATATTTAGGTATGAAACATAATTTAATATGAATAAAATATAAAAAAATGGAATAAAATAAGATTTTTTTAAAACTTTTTTAGTTCTATGTGACATTTTAACTGTGAATGTCATAATACTGTTTGCTTTTACTACAATAAAATACACATATTTGTATTCATCGATGTCTCACGTGTAAAACAGTACCCCCTATGTACAGGTTTTATGGTGTTTTGGGAAGTTACAGGGTCAAATATAGCATGTTACATTTTTCATTTTTTTCACACTGAAATTCGCCAGGTTGGTTACGTTGTCTTTGAGACCGTATGGTAGCCCAGGAATGAGAATTACCCCCATGATGGCATACCATTTGCAATAGTAGACAACCCAAGGTATTGCAAATGGGGTATGTCCAGTCGTTTTTAGTAGCCACATGGTCACAAACACTGGCCAAAGTTAGTGTTAATATTTGTTTGTGTGTGAAAAATGCAAAAAACGAATTTGAATGCCAATTATATATATTCATCTATATATATAGATATATATATATATATCTATATATATATATTTGCGGTTATTTGTATTTTATATATATAGATAGATAGATAGATATAAAATGTCATTCTAAGTGTATTTTGTTACAAATATATATACTAATAATAAAATACAGTTAGAATGAAATTACAAATGTATATATAATTTATTTTCATTAAAAAATTTTTAATTTATTTATTATTGTACATATATATATATAAAAATATATATGTATTATATATATATAATATATATATATATATATATCTTATATATATATAACTTCATTCTAAGTGTATTTTAATATATATGTACTTATATTAATATTAAAATACACTACGTATGACGTTACATATATATGTATATATATAAGATGTGTATATATATTATATATATAATATATATGTATATTTAATTTATTTTAAACATGTTTAATAAATTTTTTTTTACACCTCCCACCAGCAGGGGGACTGTCTGACAGACTCCTTGCTGGCAGATCCACAGCTAAAGGGCGCCATTTAATCGCTCTTTAAGAGTGATCACATGGCCCCCGGGGGCCTGATTTGCCGTGGAAGGGCTGCCTGGGCTGTCAAGCAGTCCTCCCGAAGCGGATCGCCGGGAAGGTAAGTATTCCCGAGGCTCCAAGGCGGCAAATTGTTACGGCGTTCTATGCCGCCGCAACGGCCTTAAAGCCCATTTAAATGGGGATGGCATAGAACGCGTTAAGGGGTTAAGTGTGTGGTGTATTTGGAAATACAAGAATTGGGCCGTGTGCGGGAGATGGTACTGAGCTTTCAGGTCTGGGAAGCTCCTAGTTGCTCCCTGGTGGGTTATTTGGTGTACGTGGGTCACATTATGTGCTGCCCATAGTTTGAAGTTGAATGAGGGGTTAAGTATGTGTAGGGTTTTCAGTAGAGTGGGAACCATTTGGCGGGTGAGCATACCATTTGTCTGTTATTGTCCCATATGGAAAGCATGAGTTTTGTGGTAGGTAACATCTGGGGAGCAGTTGGTCTCAGCTCTTTGGGTATCCATAAAAAGTGTGGTAAGTGTGTCCCATCTAAGTCTTGTGATTCCAGGGCCACCCACCGAGGGATTTGGGTCTGGGAGTGGCACATGAGAACGTTGGCCATCTGCGTGGGCCTGTAGTATTCCCTCAAATTGGGGAATCCCAGCCAAGACAGTAGCCTCCAAGGGACCCTAGTTTTTTTGTTTTACTAGCTAAACCTCACCAAAGTCGTCTGTAGGGCCTTGAGGAACTTCATAGGGACGGGGATATGTAGTGTGCGGAAAAGGAACAGGATTTTCGGCAAAATCACCACTTTGATTGCCGCGCATCTGCCCACCCAGGATAGGAATTTCCCATCCCACTACCTCTGTATATAGTTTTTGATAGTTAATTTTAAATAAAGAGTGTTGTGATTTTGTCAATCTGATGCCTAGAAGTGTGAGGTAGTCGAAATTAAACGCCCTTCGAAGTCTCTCCATGGTGCTTTCTTCTGTGCCTATTCCCATCGCTTGGGTTTTTGTGATGTTGAGTTTATAGTATGATTGTGTGCTGTAATGTTGCAGTTGTTTTTGGAGGTTGGGGAGAGAGATGGTTGAATAGGATAGTATCAGCAGGACATCGTCCGCGAATAGGTGGAGTTCCAGTTCCGCCCCCCTTGCACCCTTAAACATATCCCTAAACCTTACAGGTGATTCCCCCTTCAGAGTTCAAATGGACTTTTAAGACAGTGATGGAATGCATATTACCCACTCACGACCAGTGTCGATTCTGTACGGTACTGCACAGCCTGATAGAAACTTGGTGGTAACGCTGTGACCTCATCGCTCTCTTATGGAGCCAAGTCCCTGGTGTGTCGGAAGAGTGGTAATGTTCATCTCTTGTCGCTTTCACTTTTCTGTTGTGGTCTCGGAGGCTTTGGAGTGCCTGACGGTCCTCCATTATGGCTGGATCTCTGCATGTCGTTTGGAGCCTTCTCCTGGTTTCGCCACAGTGATTCCCCAGCTGCATAGTAAGCGATTGCCTTCCGCTATGTCCGAGACTACTTGCGTCTTGCCTTCTCTGGAGATCAGTAATTTTGTTGGGAAGCCCCAACGATATTGGATGCCGCTGTTGCGCATCTCGGAGGTTATGTCCCTAAATGCCCTTCTTCATCATAGTGTTTCCTCAGATAGGTCCACAAATACCTAGATGGTCTTATATTGCGCCGGTACGTCTTGCTGCAGCAGTTTGGAGCGGAGGAGAGCTTCTTTTAAATGTTATTAGTGCAGTTTAGTTAGCAAGTCCCTTGTGGTGGAAGCAGGTAGGTGTTGTGGTTTTGCCACCCTGTGTGCCCTATTCATTAGGAACATTGATGGTTGTATATCAGGTGCTAGGGCCTGGAATAGTCCTGTCAAAAAGGTGGTGAGGTCTGCGGCTTGAATGTCTTCAGGGACACCTCTTACCCTCAGGTTTTGACATTGGGATCTGTCTTCTAGATCCATGGCTTTCAATTCCTGCTTCTCCAACCTATCTTCCATCACCTACAATTTTGCCGCAAAGTTGTTGTGTGCTTTGGCGTATTCCGCCATCTTATTTTCCATGTGGGCTGTTGCCTAGGACCAATATGTCTTGCCGGAGATATGATATTGCCGACAGTACTGTTTTTTGGATTTTAACAGCCATGTCATCCAGCATTTTCTGGGACAGCTCCTCCTGTATTTGTATAGTTTCTTGCGGGGATTGCAGCCCATACAGATCCCTGTCCTCTCCACTGCCGTTGCCATCTTGTGATGTCTGCACTGCTGTCCATAAACTTGCCGGTTTTGCTGCGAAAAAGGAGTGTTTCTCCTTGGCAGTTGCCGTTTTCCGTGCCCCCCTTTGTGACATTGTGGATACAACAGTTTTGTGTAGTGGTTTTTGCTGTTTTGACACTGTTTTTCACGCTGATCTAGCCTTCAGCCGGGGAGCTCAGTCCCTATGCGACCATTCAGCTCGAGTGCAGGCTCCACCCCCAATGTTTAGCCTTTTGAAATTGCCCAGATGCTGTTCTTACCAGACCTACCCCTTTGAAGATACCTTTAAATAAATTTTGTATAGCAGAAATAATGAATCGTAATTTCTCTTGGGAGATGTAAAGTGGATACGTGTTAAGATAGTTAGCCATGGTTATTAAAACAAAACAGAATTATAAAAAATTCAAAATAATTTTTACCATATGATTATCATGAATGGGTAGTGCATCTGCAAAACAAGCTCGAAAGGCTATTCTGTACAATAAAGTCATATTGGACTAGGCTCATGATCTACAGCGTCTCCTGTATTGTAAAGTAACCAAATTGTATTAGAATGCAACAAATCATATTCAATATGGTTTGACATATAAATTAATATTAAATCTAGTATTATACAATGTGTCCAATAGTTGTTGATATGAAACTGCTTACCATAAAATACATGCATTGAAAATTGACAGCCTTAAAAGGTATTTTTTATATTATGATTAGCCCTGTATATAACAAATATGTATTTGTGAGATATAAAAAATAAAATGGAATGTAGAATTTTTTTTTTTCACTCTGCAAATGGGTGCCTCCATCTTAGCTCCCTGCTTGTCATTGCTAGAAACTTTGTTATTTGCACCTGGCAGTGGCCAATCAGTGACTCCCCATTCATAAAACTGACTTGAAAAGAAATGTAAAAGTGCCTGAGAGTATCAGCTGACTGCTTTCAGCCAATTATTGGCGCCTCTGCCAGGTGGCACTCCACGCTTCCTGAACGGAGATTCAGAAGCCGCATGCCGCCTGGGGGACCTGAGGATCACGATGGAGGCTCACTTTAAGGTTAAACCGTTCAAGATAGTTCAGTTTGATTGCTTCTGTGGCTTTGTTGCATTAATGGTAAATAATGTTGATATGTGTTTGGGAATAAATACCTAGGTATTTTATATAGTTAGGTTCTTATTGGTAATTTATTTGGGCCCTAAATATAATGTTGCAGATTTATCTCACAGATTGTGCCATATTTATAAATAAAAACTATATGGCCACAAACTTTATGGAAACCCCTACTAACTAATGAGTTCAGGTGTTTCAGACTCATTCATTGCTAACAGGTTCATAAAAGCCAACATATAACCTAGGTTGCTATGGTGGATTGCTTAGTGAATTATTTAAATGTGATATTAATTTATATGAATACATTCTTAAAGTGCCAATCTTATAAAGTGCATTCTCAACCTTCAAGTGTTTGTGCAAATTATTTTCAAAAAGTTCAAATATTTATAAGTGCCAACAGTTCTCTACATTTTTTTTTTTAACACATCAAAAATAAAAAAAGTATACATGTATCCCATCACAGATTATTTGAATTAAATTAAAACCAAGTGCATTAATAAAATAAATCAACATTAAAATTATTTGTATTTTGTGCAATTTACAGTGCTTGTAGTGCAAAATTAAAAATAAAATGATAGCCCTTTAAATTTTTATCGTCATGAGCATTAATATGGAGTTTGGCCCTTTTTCGTGCTTATAAGAGCTACCACATTATAGGGAAATATTTTCACAAGATTTTGGATTGTATCTGTGGGCATTTGTTCCCATTAAGCCAAAAGAGCATTTGTGAGGTCAGACACTGATGTTGGATGAGAAGGTCGGGCTTGCAATGAGCATTCAAATTCATCCCAAATGTGTTTAGTAGGGTTGAGGTGAGTGTTTTGAGTAGGCTACTTAAGTTCCTCTCCACCAACAGTGAGGGGAAAAAAGTATTTGATCCCCTGCTGATTTTGAATGTTTGCCCACTGACAAAGAATGATCAGTATATAATTTTAATGGTGGGTGTATTTTAACAGTGAGAGACAGAGTAACAAAAAAAAAAAAATCCAGAAAAATGCATGTCAAAAAAGTTATAAATTGATGTGCATGTCAATGAGTGAAATAAGTATTTGATCCCCTATAAATCAGCAAGATCTCTGGCTCCCAGGATTTCTGACTCCTCTTAAAGGGAGTGCTCCTAATCTCAGCTTGTTACCTGTATAAAAGACACCTGTCCACAAAAGCAATCAATCAGATTCCAAACTCTCCACCATGGCCAAGACTAGTGATGTCGCGAACCCGAAATTTTCGGTTCGCGAACGGCGAACGCGAACTTCCGCAAATGTTCGCGAACCGGCGAACCGCCCGAAACGCCATTGACTTCAATGGGGAGGCGAATTTTAAAACACACAGGGACTCTTTCTGGCCACAATAGGGATGGAAAAGTTGTTTCAAGGGGACTAACACCTGGACTGTGGCATGCCGGAGGGGGATCCATGGCAAAGCTCCCATGGAAAATTACACAGTTGATACAGAGTCTGGTTTTAATCCATAAAGGGCAGAAATCACCTAACATTCCTAAATCACAATCAATATGGATTGACACCTGACATATGACATATTGACACCTTGACATATGGATTGACACCTGTCCTCGGAGCCCCTGATGCACACGGACACAGAGCAGAATAGAAACTGGTCCCCCTACATAGGGTCACTTGGCAGATATGGATTGACACCTGTCCTAAGGATCCCTGATACACACTGACACAGAGCAGAATAGGGACTGTTCCCCCTACATCGGGTCACTTAGCAGATATGGATTGACACCTTGTTACAAACTGCTATTTGTAACGGGCCCTTTAAATGGCAAATTGCCCTGTTTCCCTGGGTTGTGGAGAAGCCTCTTTGCCAGCCTCCTCCCACATGACTATGGCCCCTGGGAGATTGTGAAAATGTATGCACTTTTATTTGGTGTGTATGGCCCTTTAAGACTGTCGGTGGGCATATTGGGGCTTATGGACTCTTTATGTGACTGGTGCTGGCCCTTTAAACACCTTTTTGGGACATCAGGAAGATTGGGACACTGCCCCTTTAAGGCCGTGTCCCCAGACTTGTTGGGGACACGGCCCCTTTAAGGCGGTGTCCCCTGTGTCCCCAGACCTGGTGCAAACCCTTTGTGCCTGCCTTGCTATTTCCCACTTGGTTCAGTAAATGGGAAATTATTTCAGCTGCAGAGACTAAGTCCCATTCGTGATGGGACTTAGTCTTTTTTTCAGCCGTTTTTTTCAGCCTTATTTCAGCTGCAGAGACTAAGTCCCATTCGTGATGGGACTTAGTCTTTTTTTCAGCCGTTTTTTTCAGCCTTATTTCAGCTGCAGAGACTAAGTCCCATTCGCCATGGGACTTAGTCGAGACTAAGTCCCATTACGTGATGGGACTTAGTCTTTCAGCCTTATTTCAGCTGCAGAGACTAAGTCCCATTCGGCGATGGGACTTAGTCTTTTCTTCAGCCGTTTTTTTCAGCCTTATTTCAGCTGCAGAGACTAAGTCCCATTCGGCGATGGGACTTAGTCTTTTCTTCAGCCGTTTTTTTCAGCCTTATTTCAGCTGCAGAGACTAAGTCCCATTCGGCGATGGGACTTAGTCGTTTTTTCAGCCTGAAATAGACCGACCTCACAGCCCAAATCTATGGAACTGTTTTGGGCAGGAAAATGTGCTTGCGGTGGGTCATAAAGGGACCTCCAGCTAACTTTTTAACCCCTATGGATGGATTTGGCTGATTTTTTGGTTATGTTTATGTTTTAAGTGTGCTGATTCCAAATATGTAATTACATAGAAGATGGGATGTGTAGTTTTAAAGTTACAGGGTATGGCTAAAAACTGTATTTTTACTGCCTGTGTTTAATTATGTTAATCTCTTCCCCAAGCGTCATTTAGTTCAAAAGTGGAGAGAATGTTAAAAAATATATTTTTGTTTCCAGTGTGAGAAATACTTTTCAGCCGCTTCTAATCTTAAGCATCATTTGAAGAGCCATACAGGAGAGAAACCTTATTTGTGGTGTGTTTAGTATTGTTCTGATCAGTTTAATACCTTCCGCGTCTCCTATCAGTGGGCGTGTATATGGCAGCCATTTTAGGAACCGTACACCTGGGACCCGAGCAGGGTCACCTCGTTCAACA